>LPNX011233584.1:345856-394085 GCA_001517045.1 Pseudotsuga menziesii
ATAAAGTATAAGAGACCGAGTCTTTTAAAGACACTATCATTCTATAACATTTATTACAATTCCCCCATGGGGTATGAACATGTGATTTAGTACAACAAGCACTTCCGAAGGTCTTCTGAAGTCCGAACAAAAATCTTTGTCCGGTTCACCAGGCTCACTTGATAAAAAACCACTAAGTACAACTTAGGTGGTAACTTTCTGGCTCCAACTGCAGGACATGCACTTGATCTGGTCATAGGGCAAGGAGAGGATACGAGAACACCAGAATCTATGCTTTATACACCCTGTAAAAACATCTCAACTTGACAAGAAAACCTCAATAGCACAAGCTTTACATAAAAAACCAAATGAACCATTAAGCTGATTTATTTAAACAAAATAAATGTAACTAACTAATGAAAAAAATGTTTGATTATAGCTAAGTACAAAACAAAAATGCGGAAAGTAAATCCTCTTTTTCAAGGAGCTTATTTTCCTACTCTAAGCATGATATAAAAAGGGTTAAGTGTAATCAGAAATCCAATGTAATCACCTAATCATTTTATTAACATAAAAAAAATTCCTTGTCTTTGGTTACCAGCCAAAGTAAGGATACTTTATTCAGAAAATGCGAACCTGCGTGATGATCCGGAAAGGGCGGGATGGATGGGAAATCATAGGCATGAATAATGTCGTCAAAATTCCTCCCAAATTGGTAAGTGCTTGCGCAGGCTGCTTCTATCCATGACTGGACAAGGTTGATGTACAAATCGAAATGATGAGGCAGATTGACTGCACCATCATACTGATCATCAAGGCTTACTGGGTGATAATTCACTGTATAAGCCCCAAGCGACTCCAAATCATGAGGAAAATCTATATGTGAAGATGATAGTTGAGACTGATATTCTCCTAACTGCATCACATCTGTCTTTTCACAACATTGCTTCTCCATGTCTGCATTATTAATACCTTTGTGCGGCTCTGCATGATATGACTCTAAATGATCATATAAGAGTTTTGAATGCTGCTTTTCCATTCTAGGATTTTCCAAGGTCTCCAGATCCATGCTTCCCTCTATGGAAGTATAGTAGATTGGACTTCCACAAATTTCTAAATAGACACTCCCCTTGTTGGATATAGAATAGATAGGATTCTTAATAAGATACCCACAAAATACAAATAGTCATCACCATCATATATGTTAGATGTGATGGATTCCCCATTGCTGATATCAGGTTCCAATATCAAGTTCTCTTTGTCTTCATTACTGATACTGATATATGGCTTAGATTGATCATGTGGATAAATTGCATGCTCTTTTTTCATATTAAAGTTTCCCAAGGCCACATGGTCCATGCTCTCTCCTTTAGATATGCCATAGACAAAAAAATCCACAAAACCATCAAAAGTTGTTGGTTCATTATTTTCCTCTTTCCTCTTTATTCATGTCATAGACTAGATTTTCCATGAATGTCCAGGACTCCTCATCAACGTCTTTGTTGGGGATAAGGGATTCTTTGTCGCTTGTATCATGCTCCAAGCTATACTTTTCCTCATTTTCATACTCATCTTCTTCAGAGAAAAGGTCACAAGGCAGTAAACCTTCTAGACTGTCATCATTATATGGAGAACACATAGGAGTCCCATCGTGTACATTATGGTTTTCATCATAAGTTTCACTATAAGATTATGTAATGGTTTCATCCTTAGGTTTGTACTGTTTAGCTGGTTACAAAGGGCAAGCCTGGCCTACCATGTATATATGATCAGGCTCGCTTGAAGTTGTTTCTTGATTACTGCGAGAAGTCCATGTTCCATGACTTGATTTGCAACATAACAACTGCTTTCTTGGTGGAATTGTTCACAGGGTCTACACCATGGAATTACTTCTTCTACCATGTTAGCTGAGTCTAACTGGTTTGGAATCCTAGGCTCTTGTTGAGGAAACTTCTTTTGATAAATCTGATTCTGCCTAGGGTGAAAGTTCCTAGGTCCATTATTTCTTTCCAATGTGATTATTCTATTGTGCATAAGATTCAGTTGTGCAGACTGATTTGCCATAACTTGGTTTTTACTAGTAACCAAGTCTTTTATCATGTCTATTACGTTTTCCATGGGATCTTTAGAGGCTCCCTTTTCTTCTAATTCAACAGCTTTTCCCTTTTCTTTGTTGTATGAAGTGTTTCCCCTAGTGTAACGTGGAATGTTGGATTTGCCTAAAGACTGCATATTCTTTTCTATTTTCTCGGCCAATTCCTAAGCAATTTTTAGATCGGTCGTCTCTTTGTCTCTTAACTGGTACCTCAAATCACCAGTGAAAGCTTCAATGTAAGATATGAGGATGAAGGCATCCTTTGGCTTGATTTCTTTAGGGATGTCTACAACCACACGCCTGAACTTAGTTTTAAATTTGTCCATGGTTTCAATCTCCATCTTCTTAATGTTATGAAGGGTAGCAAGCAGATGTCTTGGTTCTTTCTTTTCTCCCCATTTATTCTTAAAACCCTCTAGGAATTCACTAAGAGTTTTCTATGTATCATCATCTAGGTCGAGGTACCATTCTTCGGCATCATCTTCTAAGGATGAAGCAAAGAGCTTCATTTTACATCGTCATGGTCATGGGCAGCATCATTGCAATGACTGACCAGGTGCTTTTCAAACTTTCGAAGGTGAGACTTGGCAGTGATGGCATTATTGCCTTGAAATATGGGGAGCTTCTTGATAGCATCTTTTGGAATGGCATGGGGAGCACCTGCTATCTAAGAAAAGTCAAGGGGTTTGAACAATTCCGCCATTTCTTGAGATTCGTGAACATGACTCTCTACAAATATGTGATGGATATCTAAGAGGGATTGGTTTCCTAAATTTTCAAGGTTTATACGAGAAGTATGCCTATTCAATCTTTCCCTAATAAACCTTTCAGGATCAAAGAGAGGATTGAATAATTGATGGCAATTTCTTCAAGTAGAAATTCTTGGAGGGATGTTAGACAGTGGAGTCGCCAGATGGATCGAGTTTTAATTTTTGTGTTTTTTAAAGACAAGATCAATCAATTTTTTTTTATCTTTTTAGTTGTTTAGAAAAAAGTTAAGCTAAGTCGTACCCGGAAATAAAAAGATTTATCCCTGGCAGCGGCACCAAAAAGTGTTGCTGCCTTTCACACACCTGGGTTACATGGCAGAAATCTTCAATCCACTCAGTGTATCCTTGGGGGCAAGTCTCGAGTCAAGGCTGTCACCTTGTTCTTGACTCCTCCATTTAGGCTCAACTCCTAACAAAGCCAAGGGGGGTAGACCTTATTAAGTTACTAAGGAAAAATTCTTTAGTATGATGATGGTATTAAAGAGTAAGTTTTTTAGGAGTTTCAATTTAACAATTGTAAACAACAAATAACATGATAAGATAATCACAAGTAAGAACGAAAATTACACCCAATCACATATAGATTGAAAGAAATAAACAGTTGACCAGTGCCTTGAAAATGGAGTCGAAAAACAATTAAGAGTGCTTGCAAGTGCTGGAATGAATGTTGTGCAATTGTATCTTGGTTAATTTTAAATTAATGTAAGAATATGAGTAATTTAACTTAGGCGAGGAGACTCCAGATATACCCGGGGGGTACTTGAAGTATGTCCAAAACTAAACCGCACGTCTACCCACAAGGAATATGTGGGCTGAATGGAGTCTCTAAGGCTATTGTTCATAATGCACCCAAAGGTGTAAAAGAGATCGGTGACCTGAGGTCACTTTTCAGGAGTTCCCGCTTCCTTTGGGTATTTTGCCACCATAATGGTTTTGATCGAGGCATTGGATTTTCGCCTGATGGTTTGTCAATTTGGGGAGAGTGAATCCTAATTATTCTAGTCACTCAAGTGATTTTGATGCAACTTGAATGATTGGACGAACCGCAACCAAGTACAAAGCATACACACTGGAGTCTTTGTTATTTTTAGTAAATTTTAAAGTAGGTGTTCTTGTTAAAAAAGAAAACCCTCCAAGAACCTCTTTCGATCCAAGTGGACCTCAATCGGGGAATCAAGGACGGGTTGGTTTTATTATGACTAATGAAACAATTAATGAAAATGGAATCAAAGATACACAACACCGATTTTCTAATTAGTCCTACCACGCATCTCTTTCCCCTTGCAGGTTAATTAGGAAGTCGTGGGGTAAGTAGTATGATTACTTTTGAAATTAAAATGTGGAATAATGAAAAATTATATCAAAGTATACAATCCTGCATGTCAGTACTAAACAGGAGCATAAAAAAGGGAAGAATGCAAAAAAGTGAAACGGACGCAGAACCCCCCTGGGGGGATGGGGAGCGGGCTCAAAAGAGCCTACTCAAAAAATATTTTCTCTTATTATTATTGGTTACAATATCATCAAACTGAAATATTAGAAATCTCTTGGTCCCTATACGGGATGAAACCAAGATCTTACAACTCTCCAAAAAATTTAAATTTTAGTGAAAGGGGAGACCCCTAGGGGGATTTGAACGCTCCCAAGGCCACTTTCGAACAGCAGATTATTTTCTTTTATGTTACACCTACTAAAAACCAGCAAGCATGTTAGAATAAAATATGCCCAAAATCACCTTAAGAGTAACTTTGGGTCAGCCTACCTTAACTCAAAAAAGACTAAGTTAAAACTAACTAAACAGGTGAAAAAGGAACCAAGGAAAGAAAGCTTTCCTTGGGATCTTGGCTTGCTGTTTGTGCAGCCAATGAAATATGCACTGATTTCTGGATTTAATCTTTTTTAAAACAGAAAAGTAAATCTAGAGCATGCGACCTACTGATGTTCTTTAACTTGCCATTCAAAACAGACGATTTCATTATGCTAGATCTAGAATGCTTAATGAAACTTTTCAGAAATGAGATCTAGACTATGAGCTTTGAAATAGCAGATCTATGTAAATTGTACTTTAATAGAACAGATCCAAATTATAACAAAGCTTTTAAACACAGTAACCAGGTGAGAAAATTGAATTTTATAAGGAGGAAGAGAGAGGAAGAATGCTGGTATCCTTGAAGATCCACTATGGAGCTTTCAAGTGGAATGTCGAGGGACTATGCCTTTGGATGGTTTTGGAGAGAGTGAAGAAGCAAACTAGATCAGCATCCTCTCCAAGATAGGAACCTGCAACTGAAATCAAAGACTTACCAAAATACTTATGAGATCTGGTTAATACATACATAGAGATTCATAATAACATGCATATAAACTTATAAAATTACATGCTGAATCTAGATCTCTAAACATGCATCAAAGGAAAGAGATGGCCAATAAACTTATTGAAAAGATTCTTTCCTATCAAGATTATAATAATCTTATTATCAATCTTAGCAATGAATCCACAAACAATTAGCAAATTGTGAACATAGATACAAGTTACCTCAGTAAAAAATGGCAATGCTCATCCACACATACAATGACATGTCACCATCTTGCCTCCAAATCTTCTCTTTATTTAAATGAACAATAACAACAGTACAATAGCAGTAGCACCTCAATCCTAGTTCTAACTAGCTTGGAAGAGGTGATCTGAGCTTGATTTATACAAAAAATAGGAGATCCAACCCATGGGGGCGTAAATCCCAAGGAGATAGACCACTGCAGCTGAAGGAGAGTCCATCAATGCTGATCTGAAGCTGAACTGAACCTACTTGTCAATCGGGGGGCTAATTTAGCTGACACATCAACCCACAGACTGACACATCAATCCACAGAGCTTCCAGGAGAGCCCACACATGTGGAGGAGAGAGAGAGGGTGCAATTCCCCATAAAGGATGCTAAAGATCAACTCTAGATCTGTCTAGATCACCTCCTTCAGTCAAGGATTTGTCATATCCAATCAATCTTTTTTAGATTTGACTGATTTCAATCAAATCGGCTTAGAATTCACTTATCTAGGATTTTGGATTTGCTCCATTATTCATAAATTTATTAATTAAAATAATCAATAATTGATTTTTTGTGATCTTCTGACTTGAGTGATGGAAAATAACTCAAAAACCCGAAAAAAGTGGGTCCATGGGTTTACATGGTGCTCTTAGCTTGAAAATGAGCACCTACATGACTGAAACTGACTTCCGAGCCCATTTTTATTACAAAACCAAATTTTCCAATTAAACTATCAAAAAATAGCCTAAGTTTTGGAAAAATTAAATTTTAATAAAAAACACTGAAAAAATTAAAAAATTAAAAAACCTAGGGGGGACTTAGACATGTTCATATGACTTGACCATGATGCCTAGCATATTTATACATTGACACGTAGACTCTAATAACATCAATAGGCCTAAATGCCAAGCCGACCACCCCAACTTTGGAGGTATGGAGTGAAAAACTTAGAAATTATCAGTCCTTTTTTCAACAACCAATAATAACCAAGGGAAAAAAACACCCTAGGCTAATCGGATTGACAAATAAAGTCTAAGAGACCAATTCTTTTACAGACACTATCATGCTAGAACATTTATTACAATTCCCCCATGGGGTATGAACATGTGATATAGTACAACAAGCACTTCCCAGAAGCACTTCCGAAGGCCTTCTGAAGTCCGAACAAAAAATATTTGTCCGGTTCACCAGGCTCACTTGATAAAAAACCACTAAGTACAACTTAGGTGGTAACACACACCAATTTTCTATTTTAGTGATTTCCCACCATTGATTTTCATCGGGATTTTCCTTGAGCGTCAATATCTATATTGCGGGATGTAGGATGTAACATTTCCTCAAATCGTATCTCGACTTTTCGCAAGCTCATTTCCACAAGCTCTTTTCTGCAAGCTCCTTTCTGCAAGCTTAGTTCCACAATATTTCTTCCACATTGTCGATCTCTTGCGGAGTCTTCCTTGAACTTCAATCTTCCAAATTGAGGGTTGCAGGTTCATAAAAATATTTAAACGTTACTTCCGCATTTTTCTTTCGCACTGTCGATTTCTTATGGAGTCTTTCCTGACCTTTGATCTTCCAGATTGCGGGTTGCTAGTTCATAAAATCTTTAAATGTTACTTTTTCAATTCCCTTTCCGCATTTTTCTTCTGCACTGTTAATCTCTTTTAGTGGAACTAATTTCAGCTGTCTGATCTTTATCTTTTGCGGAACTTTTGATTTTCTACCTAACTGTCAGAATTAATCCTTAACCATCGGATCTAGTGTGGGACTAATATGAGTCATCCGATCTTGGTCCTTCACGGAACTTTATCACTTCAAACATGTTTAACCTTTGTGCTAGTTCATTCAACAAAAATATTGTGAGCCATCGATTTACTTGGATTATCATTCTCAGTCATTCAAATTGCTACAAGGTTATTCATTTGTTATTCAACCTGTAACCTGTAACAAGGTCCACAGGGTTATTCGTTTGTTATTCAACCTGTAACCTGTAACATGTTTATTCATTTGTTTTTCTATTGATTTCATCCTACCACCATATCTTTAACTTTCGCTAACATTTTTTACATCAATGACAACCATTTTACTCAACAATCTCCCCCTTTGGCATCGATGGCAAAATCTTTAATCATTCTCCCCCTTTGACACCAATGACAAACAAACCTCTCTATCTAACAATTCCCCCTGTCACCATATCTCCCCCTGAGATTGTGCTTCCTCCTCTTAGTGCTTTTGTAAAGGAATTACCCCCATCTTCTGTCTAAGACACTCAAAGGATTCCTTAGGTAATGGTTTGGTGAAAATGTCAGCAATTTGTTCTCTTGTGTCAATGTATTCTAATCTGACGGCTTTTTGAGATACATGTTCTCTTAGATAGTGATACTTTATTGGTATATGTTTTGTCTTAGAATGCATGATAGGATTTTTATACATATTTATAGCACTAATGTTATCATAGTTGATTACTATTGGGTCTTCATATTTTATAAGTAGATATTCTAGGGTTTGTTTCATTCAACTAACCTGAGTGCAACATGAGGCGACATCAATATATTTTGCTTCTGCTGTAGAGAGTGAAATGGAGGATTGTTTTTTACTTGACCATGATACTAAACAATTTCCCATAAAGAATGCTGCTCCACTAGTACTTTTTCGATCATCAATACTTCCTGCCCAATATGCATCAGTAAATGCTTTCAAGGTAAAGTCTTGTCCTTTTGGATACCATAAACCATACTCCATGGTACCTTTTAGATATTTGAAAATCTGTTTTTACTATTGTTACATGTGTTTCTTTGGGAGCTGATTGGAATCTAGCCACCAATCCAACGGCTTGCATCATATCTGGTCTTGTGGCTGTCACATATAGCAAACTTCCAATGATGGATCTAAACCTGCTATGATCTACTTCCAGAGATTCATCATCCTTACTTAACTTGCAATTGGTGACCATAAGAGTATCAACAGGTTTGGAATCTTCCATTTTAAACTTTTTCAACATATCTTTAATGTACTTAGTTTGAGAGATGAAAATTCCTTCGTATGTTTGGTAGGCTTGCAATCCTAGGAAGAAATTCAATTCACCCAACATTGACATTTTGAATTCTTTATTCATTTCAGAGGAAAAATATACACTTAGGATTTGAAGATTGGTTCCAAATATGATATCATCCACATAGACAACAACAATGATCATATTTTTATCTTTGATATTTAGGTAAAGATTACTTTTAGTGGTTCCTCTTTTAAAACCTTGTTCTTTTAAGTAACTGTCTAGTCTTGAAAACCACGCTCTTGGAGCTTGTTTGAGACCATAGAGAGCATTCTTCAGTTTACAGACATAGCCTTTGTTCTCTGACAAGAGAAACCCTTCAGGTTTTTCAATATATACTTCTTCTTCTAATTTTCCATTTAGGAATGCAGACTTGACATCCATTTGATATACTTTGAAATTTTTATGGCATGACAATGCTAAAAACATTCTAATTGCTTCAAGTCATGCTACAGGAGAATAAGTTTCTTCAAATTCAATACCTTCCACTTGGGCATACCCCTTACAAACCAATCGTGCTTTGTTCCTTATTACCTGTCCATCTTGATCAAACTTGTTTCTGAAAATCCATTTGGTTCCTACAATGTTCTTATCTTCAGAACCTGGGACAAGTCCCCATGTCTCATTTTTCTCAATTTGATCTAGTTATTCATTCATGGATTTGACCCATTCATCACTTTTTCTAGATTCTATAAAGTTCTTGGGTTCAACTATTGAGAGTAGCACTTGTTCAACACCTGGTAGTTGTCTTCTTGTTATGAATCCAGCATTTTTATCACCCATGATCTGTGATTTCGGATGATTCTTTTGTATCCTTCTAGAAGGAGTTTTAGTGTCAGGTCTTGGGAAGTCTTCTTCATCTTCATGTGTATTTTTATTCTCTTTGTCTTCTTCTTCGTTATGAGTGCTCTTGTCCTTTTGAAAGTCTTTTAATTCATCATCACATGTATTGTCAATATTTTTCTCTTTCCTTGGTTTTATATCATCTACTTTCACATCAGCACTCTCTACAATTTTATGTAACCTTTTATTGTAACACCTATATGCCCTTTTTGTGGATGAATACCCTAGAAATATTCCTTCATCAGTCCTCGAGTCAAACTTTCCAAGGTCATCCTCATTTCTTTTGATGTAACAATTACTGCCAAATACTTTAAAATATTTGACTGAGGTTGGTCTTCCAGACCACAATTCGTAGGGGGTATTATCCTTATTCACTATGAGTTTCCCTCTGTTAAGTATGTAGAAAGCTGTGTATATAGCTTCTTTCCAAAATGAATCTAACAGCTTTTCTTCATTGAGCATAGTTTTGGCAGCTTCTTGGACTGTTATGTTTTTCCTTTCAAAAACCCCATTCTACTAAGGAGTTTTTTTGCAGCTGAAAATTGTCTCTTAATTCCATGACCTTCACAGAACTCATTGAATTCATTTGAGGTAAATTATCCCCCATTATCTGATCTAAGAAACTTGATTTTCATACCTAACTCATTTTCAGCCATTTCCTTGAATATTTTAAATTTTTCAAAAGCTTCTGATTTTTCTTTGAGGAATGCCACCCATGTCATCCATCTGTAATCATCAATGAGCAACATGAAAAAGTGATCTCCTTGCAAAATTTTAGTTCTGGTTGGTCCAGAAAGGTCTGTCTGTATTATTTCCAGAGGGTGTGAGGTCATATATTCTTTTATTTTAAAACTATCTCTAATTTGCTTCCCATGTTGACAATGTTTACATACTGAGTTTAGAGGAACTACAATTTTTGGTAGATCTCTTACAGCTTCCTTTGTGCTTATTTTGGAAAGATTGTCAAAACTTAAATGTCCCAACCTTTTGTGCCATAACCAACTTTCATCTACCATAATTAAGTAGCTTTGGTTTTCATTTTCCAATATGTATACATTGTTTGTATTTCTCATAGCAATGCCAACGACCTTTCCTGATTTCTGATTCTTGATTTCACATTTTTCTGAGTCAAAGACACAAATGTGTCCTTGGCCGCATGTTTGACTTACACTGAGGTGATTAGGTTTGAGGTTTTCAACTAGCAAAATATTTTCTGCTTTGATCTTGTTGTTGACAACAGTTGTTCCTTTGCTGATTATATTGGAGGACATATTGTCTCCAAAAGTGACTTTTCCCTTATTATCTTTTAGTGTTATGAATTTGCTTGGGTCACCGGTCATATGTGTTATAGCTCATCTTACCACTCCAGGTGAATCACACTTGTATGGCCTTCCATTGTCCCTCTGCAAACTCTTTAGACCCCTTAGACCATTTTTTGTCCTTTGATGTTTCCTTGACCATCCCCATAAACATGTGAAAATTCATATACGCGACTTTTAAACCCCTAATCACGTATATACGTGGGTTTGACCCCTGAAACCGCGTACATCGGGATGTGTACAAAATCCAAATCCTTTTGGAGTTTTCTGTGACATGGATCCGACTCACTTGACTCCTGGCCTTCCATATGCCTTGAGATCACTCGAATTCAACCTTTCATTACCCCTTTGAAAAGCTATATAAGGAACTCTTTGGTACATTGAAGGCATATGAGAGAATTGAGAGCAAAGAAACTATAGTCCATTGTTGCCGGAACTTGTGCTTGAGTCTACATCCCTTTATCCCTTGGAGCACTTTTGTGTTCTTCCCAAGCTTGCCTTTTTCTTGTGAGCTTGCTATCGAGAGATGGAGGATTGAGGTGGTGGAGGCCCAAGTGGGGGATTCAGTTTCTCCGATTCGCAGACGTGTCGACAGAGGTTGTATCCATTGTAATCTCTGATTTTATATTAATAGAAATATCTTTTCCTGCCTAATAATGTATGTTTGAATGAATATTTTATCCATGGATGATTTCAAATGCTTATACATTGTTGATTATATATGCTAGAATAGATCTAACACCAATATATATAGTATGCTTTTCTTGTTTACTTGTTGTTGAGGAAGTGATTAATCAATACAAGCTGAAGTTGGAAAGCTCAACGAGGATCTACTTCAACCATCTGGAATAAGGTACGAGGTCTGATCCTTTAGTGTTAGATATTTAATTTCTATTGCATATTGGAAAGAATTGATTTCTGGAGTCAAGCTGTCTGTTATGGTACCCCAAGCCATAGGAATTTATCTCTGTAACAGAATTGGCGACTCCGCTAGGGAGTTCCTAGTAGTTGTCCTTTGGGGGTTTTCTATCGACATTCAATGACTTTGAATTGCTCTTTTTCTCTTGTTTCTGTGTCGGGTCTGGGGGCATGTTTCCCTGGTAGTGTCTGATTGGTGTGAAGTTTGTCTCAGCTTGTCTGTTTGCCCTTATTTTTATGTACCTTTCTTCCTGTATGTGAATTTTTAACTCACAGTCGCATATATACATGGGTTTCACTGCTATATTCGCGTACACACACGGGTTTACTGCGAACAGTCGCGTATGCCCTTAGTTTTTCCTTCTAGAGGAAGATGGATGGTTGCTGGGTGAATTTTGATGATTGTTGAGTCTCCTTTGATACTGCTAGAGTCTGTATAAACCTCTATTTCTAACCAGAGACAGATTTTTTAGGGAAAATATTCTTTTTTGAAGAATGTTCTTGTCATTGCATTTTTATTTTTTGTTTTGGGATTAGTGCGTTAGATTTATTTTACCTTAGTACTTTGCTTGAGTGTGCTTGCAGAGTCTGGGAGTTGTAGAACCATTATTTTGCTATAGTATCTCATTTTTATTTCAAAAAATCCAAAAATATTTGCTTATCATCATGCATTGCATTTGCATTTTGCATAGTATTTGCACTAGATTTGCTTTAGAGTATTAGTCAAGATTTCATATAGGAAAGCTTGCATTTATCATTTGAAGAAAATCGTGCATTTCACGTAGTAGCATACCTTGTTTTTCATGGACACAATGCATTTGCATTTATTGTTAGGTGTGCATTTTGCTTCATGTTGTGTCCTAACACCATTAGTTGCACGACCATATACCTCTTTTGAGTAAAAAAGGCAATTAAAATCAACGCTTAAGTAAAATGAACTACACTATTTTATTTGAAAGGGTTCACCAACAAGATTAGGTTTTAGGGTCTTGGAAAATTTCATTGTGAGTAAATTCTCGAAGACCACTAAACAACAACATGTATGTGTCTATCCAGGTGAGTTTGTGAAATTCCTTGGTATAACCAGTGTTTCTCAGGATCCTCCTCTCAAAAGGGAGTTAAGCATGAGGCATTATGAATATTTATTGATTGGGATGACCCCTAGTCATAACTGAGTAGCACCGAAGATATTTCCAGGATTGTATTCGTATCTAGGGGCTTTTTCGAGAGTTTCGGGCTTTGCTACCCCGCCCATACGTTCAATCCCGCTTGCGACCGTCTGCCTGAGCATTGATTATATTGAGGTGACATTAGTGGCCTTACCTAGGATATCGAGGGGGTACTCTACAGGGGTTATTCTACAAGTGTCCCGACCAGGTTGGGGTCAGACAGCATAGTCACTTTACGCATTGAAGCTGAGGGCCACAATAATTGGTTACGTACCTCTGCTTATTATGTATGGGAGTCTCAAGCCCCTCCTAGGCGAGACATGCCTGCTTCATTTGGGAGCTCACTTATCCTACCCTTGATTGCTTGTGGTTGGCTTTAGATTTTATTGGTGATTGCTCTATGCACGTTAGCTTGCCTAGGGTTTACGTAGATAGAGAGTGTTTTATATTTTTTGAGTCATTGTGGATTCAGGTGTGGCTCCTCGCCACTCTCGTCATTTAACAGGACTTCCACCTTCTACATCTCCTCCTCCTTTGGGAGAGAGAAATAGACAGTCTAGGCAGACTACTTCACACATTGATTCACACATGATGGGAGACCATGTAGAAGGTATTCCTGAACTACCTTCTCCCATTCATGTGGAAGATGGGGAGTTTACTCCTAACTATGATCCTTCACCTGATCTAACTGAGTTAAGTCCTGTGATTTCTGAGATAGGAACTTTTCATGATAGACCTACTTACTCTAGGGTCGATTCCCCATTGACGCATCGCTGGTATGGAATGTCAGAGGATGATGAGACTCATTTTGAACCCGCAACCACCAGTTATGGTAGTTATGGTATGTTTGGTTTTCCCACACACGATTTGGAATTCCATGTCGAGTCTGAGTATGATCCTAACACTATGCATGGGGGCACTCTCATTCCTTACCATGCGGAGAGGTTTGGGAGCACAAGTCACATTTCACCTTCCATCTCGGCAGTGGAAGCTACATCACATATTCCTCCTAGGTCTAGGGTTAGTGATCCTATTAGGATACCAGATCTGAGACGAGTGACTATAGGGAATAACACATACATAATTACATGGGTCCCTTCGTCCTTTATCCCTAGTTCTTCGAATGTTCACCCTCCACCTCATTTGTGTGGTCCTTCGAGCTAGAACGTTGCTACGAGTCATGTCCGTACTGCGGTTACTCAACCAGTTGTGTCTCAGGTTCACGTACCACCCGTTGTTTCAGGAGGTTATGTTCATACTTCTAGAGGTCATGTTACTACTTCCGGAGCATATATTCCTACTTCTGGAATGCATATTCCTACTTCCGGAGCGTATATTCCTACTTACGGAGTGTTTCATGGGACATCGCATGTGATGACTTGTGGACCTTATTATGGGACGCAGTATGGACAGGGTTCTTCACCTTATGGGTGTGGGCATCAACAACCCACTTAATCTCCAATTTACGGCTTTGTAGCTCCAAATAGTCAAGGTACACCACACTATGGTGCTTCCATGCCACCCTATACGGGTCAAACGGGAGGAGGGCACTATGTCCAAGGCCATGGTGCTTATGGTAATCAGACCTATGTGAATCAGAACTATCAGGGAGCGGTCCATAGACCTAATCATCCTAGGCTCCCTTTCCTTGCAACATTGAATCTTCCTGACTTGTCGAGATTGATGAACGATCTTGTAGCTCATGACCCGACTTGGTCGGTTGTCCCTAATAAGCTTCCCTCGAACATACTCAAATTTGAGTGCAAACCGGGAGAGGATC
Organism: Pseudotsuga menziesii; assembly: GCA_001517045.1. NCBI lineage: Eukaryota > Viridiplantae > Streptophyta > Pinopsida > Pinales > Pinaceae > Pseudotsuga > Pseudotsuga menziesii. Next base: position 360,326 of record LPNX011233584.1, read on the forward strand.
CAAGTGAACATGTTACTACCTTTCACCTATGGTGCTCTTTGAATTCCTTACATCGGGACTCAATCCATTTAAGGCCTTTTCAACGCACCCTTATAGGGCCTACTGTGAAATGGTATATAGAGCTACCTAGGGGAGCATTCGCTTTATTCGACGACCTAGAGATGACTTTTCTTAACCACTTCCATCTACCAGTGTGTTATGATGTTGGTACAGAACTCTTGTCGACATTTCGACAGGATAAAGCCACACATATCTCGGACCATATCCAAGAGTGGCGTTGATGGAAGAGGTTGATTAAAGCCTTTATACCGCCAGAATTCCTCCTCAAATGGTTCCTTAAGTCGTTATTTTCGTATATAGCGAAGGATGTTTCTACATCTGGAGTGCAAAATGAGGAACAAGCCATTTTTAGGGAACAGGAACTGGACTTGATTTATGCTCAATCTGGTTTGTTATATGAGATCATTCCCAATGCTCTATGTTCTAGTTTCGACCCCAAAGTTAAACCTGGACCACATGCCGATAGCATTGTTGGTTGTGCGAGTGCTAAACCTGTAGATTCGGTTGCAAAACAAGTCATTCAATTTTCAATTAACCAATCTGCTTCGGGACAAGCCATAGCTTTGTCTCAACCTGCCCAAATGGTGAGTGTGCTTTCAGTGCAATCGTCGGACCAAAAGGGTAACCAGCAGCCTGGACGGAATAAAAAGAAGGGTAAGAATAATCGTAAGGGTGGGAATAGGAATGAAAATTCTAATAATAATGATAAGAATGCTCGTAATGTTGGGGGGGACAAGCAAGCTAAACGTAAGGTTAAATTTCCTTGCAAGTTGTGTAAGGAGGATCACCTCATTTACTTGTGCCCTCATATCGATGAAGCCTCAAGATTCTTAGCACGGGGCCTAGTTGTGCTAACTAACCCTTTACCTCACAATCAAAATATGAACTCGAGGACCCATGATCAGTCTGGTGGTGATCAAGATCCGCCGGAGGGTAGTGGTCGTGGTTGCATTAACATGGTACGAGCTGCGAAAGTTGTGACCCGTGTGAGGGACTATGGTTTGTCACAACCCAACCCAGGAAAGGAACCTGATCCACCAGGGACTCCTTTGCGTATTGAAAAACCTATGGATAAACCTGAAGCTGCACCTCACATTCCTAAGGGAGTCCTTAAGCATTTGGGGCACAATCCTAATGCCCAGGCCACCTAGAACTATTATGTTGTCGAGGATTTGGGCCACACTCCTTGTGAGATGTCTGCACTAGAAGTACTTCAGAGTTGTACTTCATAAAGGAAGGTTTTTCTTTCTGCCCTTGGTGTGAATGAAGACAATTCTTCCTCTGTGGTTAAATTTGAAACCGCAGGACTTCAGCCTCGCTTTCCTTACTATGTGTCTCTTTTGATTCACGTAGAATGTCTTAACATGACCATCAAGTGCACTGTGATTGACGAAGGCGCTGCTACTTCTGTGGTGTCTTTATCATGTTGGAAGGGTTTAGGTTCCCTTGAGTTGTCTAAGTTCGTGACCATATTAACTGCCTTTGATAGGATATTGTTTAGGCCACACCGGATTCTCCCTTCCCTTAAGGTCCGTTTGGGAGGGAAGACCGTGGTGATAGAGGTCGAGGTGGTTGATGCACCCCTTGACTACAATCTCTTGCTGGGTAGGAATTGGATGTACATTATGCAAGCCATATCTTCTTCCCTACTTTGCATTGTATGCTTTCCATTTGATGGGAAGATAGTTACGATTGATCAAACGTCATTCAAGAATCCGTCGGTTACCGTATCTTTGGGAGCTTTGATCTTGATTGTAGAGCACTCTCAGCCGGCAACTGGGAGTGTGGGTGTGGGCATGTATCCATCCCTCATGGGAAGTTTTAGTTGTCCTGTGCCTATCCTTATGATAGGGTCTAGTTCCGGTGAGGCTTTGACATCTGTGAGATCGGTGTCTTTTCGCACGACTCAAATGGAAGATCATTGGATTCTTCCTACGTCGAGCACTTCGAGTGATCCCATCATGACGGACGTGTCGTTTCCTGCAACTATGGTAGCTTATCAAGCTAATCTTGAGTGTGTTGCAAAGCCTAGTCTTTCCTCTTCTCGGATGGAGGAGGAGGACCCTTATGTGCTGCCTGCATGGGCAGTACAATCTTCTCACGTGCACGACTGCCTTGATAGTGTTTTCCCTTCAGACGAAGTGATTATTGAGGCCATGTCGGGAGTTGAGCCACCATGGAAAAAGCTCCATCATAGATCTTACTTTCTTCCCAAGCTTGACCGCTAGGAGCATGAGGAATTTAGGTAGGTTCTTAGCGAGAGAATTGGTAGTCCCATGGTTCCATTAAGCTCTCCTGGTCCGATGGCTAATGGGAACATGGAAAATATATCTCCAACGATTCCTATCAATATCTCTCGCGATCCTAGCAGGATAGAGAATGTCTATATTGGGGCAGAATGTTCCCATGCTGAGATTCTAGAATACACCAAGCTGTTTAAAGAATTTCATGATATATTTGCTTGGTCTTATGATGAAATTCCAGGTATCAACCCTCACATTGTTGAACACGAGATTAAGACTTATCCCAATGCTAATCCTGTTCGACAATGCTTGCGTGCGGTGAATCCTAGGAAAGCACCCGTGATTAAGGCAAAGATAGAGAAACTGTTGAAAGCCGGTTTTATCTATCCCATTCCCTTGACGGAGTGGGTTTCAAACCCTGTTCTGGTCGACAAGAAGCAAGGAGCGATCTGCATATGTACTAATTTCCAGGATTTGAATCGTGCCTGTCCTATGGACAATTTCTCCACACCATTTATTGATCAGATTTTGGATGAGTGTGCAGGTAGCAAGGTTTTTTCCTTTATCGACAGATTTTTTGGATACAATCAGATACAAATTAAACCTGAGGACCAACATAAGACTGCATTTATTTGTCCTTGGGGAACTTTTGCATATCAGAAAATTCCTTTTGGCCTTAAGAATGCCGGAGCTACTTTTCAGCGGGCCATGACCTTGATCTTCCATGTTCTCAAAGCGATTATCGAAGTATTTTTGGATGACCTTGCTGCTCATTTTCGTATGAGAATGCATCATTCCTATCATTTGAGATTGTTATTCGAAAGGTGCCGCCATTATTTGGTTAGGTTAAATCCTCACAAGCGAAACTCTTGTGTGAAGTCTGGTCACTTGTTAGGATTCATCGTTTCTAAAGAGGGTATAAGAGTCAACCCTTTGAAGGTTGAGGCAATACTTCAGTTGTCTCCCCCGAAGAATATTCATCATCTTCAATGTTTACAAGGCATGGAAAAATTCTTACGGATATTCATTGCCAATTTTGCCAATTTGACTAGAGGCTTCATGCGTATTTTGAAGAAGGACACCACCTTTTGTTGGGATGAGTGAGCCCAGGAGTCCTTTGATGCGCTCAAGCGAGCCCTAGCATCGGCCTCGGTGATTAGTCCCCCAAACTATAGCCGTGATTTCCTACTCTATGTGGCCGCGTCCATGGAGACCTTTGGTATGGTTTTGGTTCAAGAGGATGAGGAGCTCCAAGAGCATGTCATATACTATCTGAGCTGAAATCTTATTGATGCAGAGATCTGTTATTCTCATGTTGAGAAGCTTGCCTTAGCTACCGTACATGCGGTTCAATGGTTGAGACATTATATTCTCCTTCGCTAGACCTTGGTTGTAGCCCATGTCAATCCGTTTCAATTCATCCTCACTTGAAGGATGATTGGGGGAAAATATAATAAATGGATTGTCATCCTGCAAGAATTTGATCTCAAGTTTGTTTCGGCAAAATCAAAGAAATCGTTAATTTTTGCAGAGCTTATATCGGATTTCCCAAGTAAGGCCAAGGAGTTGGTTTGTGAAGATATGTTTATCGATGAGCACATCTTCTTAATCTCAACTTTAGACCCATGGCATGGGGATATCATTATATATTTACAAACATTGAAGGTCCCTACTCACCTCTCATGGGATGAACAACGATGATTATGTCACGTGTCTAAGAATTACCTCATAGTGGATAACACTTTGTATCACCGTGGGGTAGATTCCATTTTACGACGTTGTTTAACTCATGAAGAGGCTGAGGTAGTGCTGAATGATTGCCACAGAGGGGTGTGTGGTGGTCATTTATCTGGGCTTTCTACAGCCCAAAAAATATTAAGAGTGGGTTATTTCTGGCCATCAATCTTTAAGGATTTTGTAGATGCGGTCAAGAGGTGCCACCCTTGCCAAGTGTTTGCACATAATATGCGCTCGAAACCTGCCTCGTTACATCCCATCATCACCGCCGATCCCTTCACTAAGTGAGGGCTTGATTTTATGGATTGCAACCCAGTGTCAGCTGGGGGGCATCATCATATCATAGTGGTTGTTGACTACTTCACGAAATGGGTTGAGGCTATGCCTACAGTTAAATCCGACGGTGAGACATTCGTGCACCTTGTATTCAACCAGATTATTACTCGGTTCGAGATTCCAAAAGAGCTTGTCACTGACCATGGCTCGCACTTTCATAATCGTATGATGGAAGAGTTGGAATCAAAGTTAGGGTACAAACAAGAGCATTCCTCCTCTTACTACCCTCAATCGAATGGACAGGTAGAAGCAGTGAATAAATCACTCAAATCCATTCTCCAACAAACCATCGCACAAAGCAAGAATAATTGGCACATTATGTTATATCCTTCTTTGTGGGCATATAGAACTGCTATTAAGACTGCCACGGGTTTTTCTCCATATCAACTTGTACATGGAGTGGAGTCGGTATTGTTGTTTGAGTATGAGATTCCTTCTTTGAAGCTAGCCATAGAGCTCTTACCAGACACTTCACCATTGGAGGAGCATTTGTTCCACCTTGAGCAACTTGATGAGCAGTGTCGAGATGCCTTGGTGGCTCTAGAAGTAAATAAGCGTCGCATAAAGGTCTAGTATGATAATTCTGTCGATCCAAGGAAGTTTAGTGATGGAGACTTGGTCCTTTTGTGGGATCAACCGAAAGAAACTTTGGGGGCAGGAAAGTTTAACCCCATGTGGTGTGGTCCTTATGTCGTCAAACATGTGTAAGAGAAGGGTGCTTATGAGTTAGTGGATTACAAGGGAACGGCCTTGGTGGAGCCTAGAAATGGGCTCTATCTCAAAAAGTACTATGCATGATTTTCAGCCAAGGCTGGTTATTGTATATTATTGTACAGTTTTGCATAGGTAGGTATTTTTCTTATAGTGATCGGGTTTGTGATTAGTTTTCGTTTATTTTGGCAGATGTCAATGGAATATTCCACCTTCATAGGATTCGCGGATGGTGCGAGCCATCACACTCAACACTTAGCCTCTGCTGCTTGGGTGATTTATACTCCTATGGGTCAGGTATTGTCTTCAGGAAGCGTATGCTTACGGCCATCTTCAAACAATGTTGCTAAATAAAGTGTCATTATTGAGCTTCTACGGGATGCCATTTTACATGGCATTCTCTCTCTTGAGGTACGTCTTGATTCGGAATTAGTAGTGTCACAGCTTAATGGTTTGTACCATGTTAGAGATCAGACATTATTAAGAATATTCTTACGTGTGAGGTTATTAGAACGGAAATTTGATAATATAACATACATACATATTCCAAGAATTAATAATCAAGTTGCTAACTCATATGCTAACTACGTGTTAGATTGGCATTTTTTTCATACACAATAAACTCATCGCAAACACAAATTTTTACACATGTAAATAAATAAACCGATCATCACAAAAGTTTTTATATACATCCAAAATGTGGTAATACATAGTGTCATAATACAAAAATGGGGCCCTCGAGCCACCAAAATACAATACACGATAATACAAAATGTATCAATCCCAGGCATTTAAGCCTGTGGAGGAAGAGGGGGATTGTGATCATGGAATGTCACCACGGCTCTAGCTAGCCGTTGAAATAATCGCACCCATGCTCATGGTACACCCACCACCTGGCGCTGCATGGTCTCAAGAAAGTCCTTGACTTGCGCCATGGGAACTCTATATGCTAGCCTCAAAAAGTTGGTATGAATGCTTTGGAGCATCCGCTCTGCATCCACACCCGTGATATTGTCCCCTCTTCCCCTCCATCTATGATGAGGGAAGCCTTCAGGCCGTCGTGGTCCCACATCTGCATTCATATGGTAGTTGTCACTATGTATTGTCACCCAAAAACATGTCTTTTGATTCCATATAATCAGAAAAAACAAAAAAATTAAATAACTCAAAAATTTAAAGAGAGGGTCGAGATTCGTTACCTATGTCACCATATGTCGATCCTGGTGGTAGCGGCATGTCTGGGTCCCCCTGGAAATCTATTCCCGCATAGGGGTAGTCATCGATGGAAACTATCTGTCATCACCACCATGGAAAGAAATCAGCTGGATAGGGGTTGGATACCCTACCTCCCCCCAGTCTGTGTATCGCATCCGCCCAATGCCATTGGGCCGGATCTCGAACCCCCTGTAGAGGAACGTCAACTCTAGGGCTCAATCCTGGAACACGCTCGAAGAAAAACATGCTCAGTATGTTGCTGAAACCAAAGTTTCGCACTCTGCCCATCTTACACTCACTGAGCTGATGTTTCATGTTGCCCAGTAGTGTAGTGCTCCAATCATATACCGTGGGTCTCATGCACTCCACTGCATAGAACATCAGAGACCGCGAGGCCTGGTGGAGTGAATCCAAGCCTGCTATCCTTCCCAGTGTTAGTTGGATAGCCTTTAGTCCCAGCACCTTTATGGATTTAGTTGGGATCTGACTCCCCACCTTCTCCGTGTCAGGATAGTAGTACACCGCAATGTACTCATCTATAGTCAAGACACCTCCTGGCCCACGAGAATGTAGGTTCACTACTTCCCCCTGTCGGGAAAGTCCAGTAATAAAGTATATGTCCTCCACCTCTATGGTGAGGGACATCCCATCTATCTGGAATGACTCTGAATATGGATCCCAATAGTCCACCAACATCTGCAATAGTCCTGGTTTGGTCCTTAAGCCACCAAGACACCAAAATTTGTAGAGCCCACATTTACGTAGCGCTTGTTGAGCCATTAGATCGGCCCGGACTGCCTCTTCTACATCACCATGTTCACGTTCTCTCCATTCTAGGACCATCCTACACAAAAAAAAATTGAGTTTTTCCCATTAGAACACTTGAAAAACCTTAAGCGCGGTTGCATACGCGACTGTTTTCCAAACACCCGCGTATGTACGCGACTGTGAGGGCATTTTCCGCATATATCCAACCCTATATGCGGAAAAACCCTCAATTTCCACATGGGCCACGGCGCTTATTTTGGAATGGCCCAGAAATCCAAAATCACCATGGAATTTGACAAAACTTGCATCAAAATGGAAGAATAGAGCATGGGTAAGTACTTGGAGGAAACGGTAGTGGATTCCACCAGTTGGATCTCCTGGAATTTGCTGTTGAAATTCTGAGCTCAAATGGGTAAAAATTTCAAATGTTTTATAATGTTTTGAATTTTTTACTATTTATAGAAATTTTTCAAATTTTCGAAAATTTTTACCCCCTTTTTGGACTAATTTATGATGTAGGAGACCTTTTGAGTGCCATTTCAGCCGTTGGATTGACCTGTTCGTGCCGATTTCAGGTATCATGTCTAAACTGGAATATAGGTTAGGTTTCTTCACCATTTTCATTTTGCATGACCTTATGACCGTTTCATTATAGCCTTAGGTACGAATCCACTCTATTATGTCATGGAACCTTCTTGTTGTTTTAGAAGTGGAATGATATGAGTGGTAGAGCTTGACCTTACATGGGTACCCTAGTTAGCACCTTATTTGCATTTGGTGCCCATGCTGACGTTTTGTCCCTTAGGGTGTGGGAGTCCATTGAATAGTATTGCCATGACATTTCGTAAGAGCCTCATACTCCTCTTGATCTTTTGCTGGCCTATTTCCCTCAGGACTCCCTTATGTCAAGTTGTAATTGCATTATCATGAGCTTTGCATGTCTTATTGAGCCTTACGCGGACTTCCCTGACATTGAGCTTCAGCCATATAGCCCGAGCTTGTCTCATGCCTAGCCATGTAGATCCATTTTATATATCCTTTGCAGCTTGATTCCCTATTTTTACCAGGAGGGGATTTTCCCCTGAGTCTCGCTATCCTACACATGTATCCTTGCATTGAGCATAGGTATGTTCCACTGTTTGGAACTAGTTTGTTTGCCCATATGACACTCGTCTCCTCCTAGTCTGTAACTATAAAGCACTTTTATTCTTTTTCAAGCTTTTTAAATATTTGAAAAAGTCCAAAAAAATCAAAAAACCAAAAATCCAGACAAGGAAAGATGTTATCTTTTGGCAGCTGTCGAGTCGTGTCGCCTTCGAATAGAGCACTGTATATCACATCTATTGGTTGGGTTTATAGTTTGACTTTAGGAGCTGTACTCGTTTATCTGAGTTTATCTCCACCGACTGGTTAAGCTTCCAATCCCCATGGAGCCTCTATCGATGCCTCCTGTGTCGCAGAGATGTCCCAGTTTTGTATATCAAGTCTATGCTTCCTTTATTTAAGTCACCATACGCCGTTATGCTCTTGTTCGAAGGAATTTGAAACCTGAGTCAGCCATTCCTCAGTTATCTTGACTTTGCATGTTGACCATTCCCGGTACAGTTATTGGTTTGTGCACCTTATGATCGAGTCCTTCCACATTATACAACTTTGCTGAGTACCTCGTGTTGGATGATGGGGGATGCATTAATTCCCTCCTTCCAACGGATTTCATCCCATCAACTTCAGATCATTTATTCTGGGATTGGAATCTAGAGTCATTTTGAGTGCCTTGAGACTTGCAGTCATCAGTGGTAGGTTCTCTCACCATCGACAGTTTTTGGGAATACATCAATGTCCCCTGATCGATGGATCCTCTCAAGTGTTCGACCTCAACACATCTATTCGCACTTGTTAGTTTGCACTCTAGTACCTTGATTCCCATTTTTGTTATCGATGGGTGATCTCACGTCTGTTAATGGTATACATCAATGATCGGTAATCAGACGATGGACTACTATGTTCGACCTCGACACCTCTATTCACATAGTAGGACATCTACTCGTAGCGGTTTGTGTAGAAGACCTTCCATATTGGTGGCATCTCTTATATGCTACCTTCTTGATCGTGCCAATGTTCATGAGATTTCAGCTCTCGTGACTTGATTCCAATATATGTCAGACATTTTCAGCTATTATGGAGATCTTGATCCATTGAATATCTTCATCCATTATGGATATCATGATCCTTTGTATATCTTCATCATGGAGATTCTGATCTATGTATATTGTACGTGGCGATGACCACTTATGTGATATTTTGTATCATGCCTATTCATGACCATTGTACTCTTATGTATCCGAGACTGCTAGATGTATTTGCAGTTATGTACAGAGTTGTATCATTGTACTATGTTGATTGGGTGGTTGGTCTTCCATTTGGGATCCTTCATCACTCCACTTCTGGGATGGACTTATAATGTATTTCGTCCATCATATGACCCCTCTGACCTCACACATTAGCGGGCATCTGTTATAGCTAATTTTACCACTCTAGGTGAATCACACTTGTATGGCCTTCCCCTATCCCTCTGCAGACTCTTTAGACCCCTTGGACCATTTTTTATCCTTTTATGTTTCCTTGACCATCCCCATAAACATGTAAAAATTCATATACGTGACTTTTAAACCCCTAATCATGTATATATGCGGGTTTGACCCCTAAAACCACGTACATCAAGATGTGTACAAAATCCAAATCCTTTTGGAGTTTTCCTTGACATGGATCCGACTCACTTGACTCCTGGCCTTCCATATGCCTTGAGATCGCTCGGATTCGACCTTTCATTACCCCTTTGAAAAGCTATATAAGGAACTCTTTGGTGCATTAAAGGCATATGAGAGAATTGAGAGCAAATAAACTATAGTCCATTGTTGCCAAAACTTATGCTTGAGTCAGCATCCCTTTGTCCCTTGGAGCACTTTTGTGTTCTTCCCAAGCTTGCCTTTTGCTTGTGAGCTTGCTATCGAGAGATGGAGGATTGAGGTGGTGGAGGCCCAAGTAGGGGATTCAGTTTCTCCGATTCGCAGACGTGCCGATAGAGGTTGTATCCATTGTAATCTCTGATTTTATATGAATAGAAATATCTTTTCCTATGCAATAATATATGTTTGAATGAATATTTTATCCATGGATGATTTCAAATGCTTATACATTGTTGATTATATATGCTAGAATAGATCTAACACCCATATATATAGTATGCTTGTCTTGTTTACCTTTTGTTGAGGAAGTGATTTATCAATTCAAGCTGAAGTTGGAAAGCTCAACAGGGATCTACTTCAACCATCTGGAATAAGGTACGAGGTCTGATCCTTTAGTGTTAGATATTTAATTTCTATTGCATATTGGAAAGAATTGATTTTTGGAGTCAAGTTGTCTGTTGTGGTACCCCAAGCCATAGGAATTTCTCCCTGTAACAATATGTTTTGAACAACCACTGTCCAAGTGCCATAATTTTTGGTTTTCGGTTACACATAAAGCAATCATGGAACTTTCTTTTTCTTTCTTTTCTCTCCAATACTTCTTTTGTTTGGTGTTCTGAGGTTTGATTGCAACAATATTCCTTGTATGAGTCTTCAGCTTACAATCTCTTTCCATATGTCCATGGTTATTACATTTATAACATTCTATGTCATATTTTTGAAGTAATGTAAAAATATTCTGACTCATTACTTGATGACTTCTTCTTGTATTCAAAAACCTTTCTTTCAATTCTACAGTTTAAAGCTTTATGACCAAAGTTATTACAAGCAAAGCAGTGACCTAAAAAGATCTATAGATATTTATTTGGTCTCTTGGGTGCTAGATTATTTCTATTTTTATCTTGAGAAATTAAGCAAGCTTTCTTGCTTCTTTGTTTTTTAGCTGGAGTTTTTAGTACTTCAGCATAGATTTTCTTACTTCCTTTTTTATTTGTGACAAGAAAGCTCTATGGATTCTTTTCTTTAATGAACCCCAAACCAGACCTATCACCTTATGGTCTTTGGCTACTCAGAATTTCATCTAGAATACTTGATCTATTCTCAAACTTCGATTTGATAGATCCTTCGTCAAGCTTTCTCTTGAATTGCATGATTTCTTCTACAAGTTTTTCGGCCTCCTATATTCTTGTTTTGAGCCATAGGTTTAGGTCTTCCTCAACCTTTTTGGCACCTAGGAGTTGAGCTTCCAACTAAATGATGACAAGATTTGACTGTCTGTTCTTTTTCCTACATTTCTCAAGTTTTTCAAGGGCGCTAACAAGTTCATCTCTTATATCTACTTCTCCTTCTATGTCTAAATCACTATTTAAGGCTTAAGTGTCTAGGCCCATAAATAAAACTTCATCTTCTTCAACTTCACTTCCATCTGAATCTTCACTATCTTCCATGGTGTAAACAATTTTCTTTTTTCCATAGGGTTTTTTCTTGTTTCCTGGTTTACCCATTTTGAATTTCAAAGTTTCCTTTTCTTCATTCTCATCTTGTTTAGTGTAGGTGCATTTAGAGGCATAATGTCCAATCCTTCCACAATTAAAACATTTTAAAGGTAACTTACCCTTGTATTTTCCAGTCTCTCTCTCAAGTTTATTAATGAAAAGAGCTTCCTCATCATTTGTTTTTTCTGATTGATTTTTTATGGAGGCTTTAAAATCTATTTCTTTTCTTGAAGATCCATTTTGTCCTGTTCTCATCTCATATGCAGTGAGAATTCCATGCAACTCATCCATTGTTACCTTTTTAAGATCATATCATTCTTATAAGGTGTATACCTTTGGGTCATATCTCATTGGTAATGTTCTTAGTACCTTGCTTACCACTTCTTTTTCTTTTAATTTTCCTCCAAGCCCTCTGATCGCATTAAAAAGTTCATCCACACAAAGGAGGTATTCACCAACATTCTCTTTTTATTTCATTTTAAGACTTTCAAATTGGCTTTTATATGTTTGAAGTTTGGATTCTTTGACCTTGGATTCACCTTCATAGATAATTTTCAATTTGTCCCAAGCTTGTTTGGCAGATGTGCATTGCATAACTTTAGTAAATACTGAGTTTGTTAAACCACTTAATATTGCATTTAGGTATTTGGAATTGCCTTCATATTCACCTAGTTCAACTGTGTCTATAGGGTATTGGTTTCCTATTTTAAGATCCTTTTATGTTGCTGCCCAAACCTTCCATCCCAGGGACATCATATGACACCTCATTCTTACACTCTAGTAAGCATAATTTTCCCCGGTAAATAGTGGAGGTTTGTTAGTGGCCAATCCTTCTTGTTGATCCATTGTAATTATTGGATGGGATCTTCCTTCCATTGGTTAAGCTGTTGTGAAGGAACCTGCTCTGATACCAATTTTTGGTTTATCCCACAATACTGGGAGGGGGGGTGAATCAGTATTGTCAGTTTTTACTTTAAAATACACAAAATCAACAATCAAGACACAGATTTTTTCATGGAAACCTCAAAAGAGAAAACCACCAACAGAAACTCATTAATAAGATGAATTTACCAAATTGTTTATCTGTTGCAACAGAAAGGATGTAGATACACCCTAGATTTTTCCTACAACTACAGACTAGGATGCTACAACACCCCTATGGTTTTCTTCCTACTTCAATAGATAAGGATGCTACGACACCCTATTCTCCATTTACGACTGGAAGGAGGCTTTGACCCCTTGCAGACCTATGGCTTGCCCTAGCACCACCCTGCCACCCTAGACTGATTTTCTCAGTCTTTTAGAACAATTGAAAAACTATCCACTTTGGACTCTATCAAGCTTACTAACGTAGACACTTAATTCTTTACACATTCATTTATTTAAATACCCTATACCTATTTCGTATCAATGCAACTCTTCATAGTTGCATTCTTTCGCTTTGGATTATGTTTGTTTATTTATAGACACACTGAATCATCATCTACCTGTTCAATCGTCGCATCACTTCATCAAAGGCAACGTTTCGTTTCTTCCCACAGCTCATAATTCATTTCCTCAACCATGTTCATCGTTTGTTTCCATAATATTATTCACCATATACAATCCGGATAGTTGATCTTCTCTGCCGATTTCTTTTTAAATCTTATTTCTGCACCAATTTCCTATTTTAGTGATTTCCCACCGTTGATTTTCATCGGGCTTTTCCTTGAGCGTCGATCTCTAGATTGTGGGATGCGGGATGTAACATTTCCTCAAATTGTATCTTGACTTTCTGAAAGCTCCTTTCCGCAATATTTCTTTCGCTCCATCGATCTCTTGCAGAGTCTTTCCTGACCTTCGATCTTCTGGATTGTGAGTTGGAGGTTCATAAAATATTTAAACATTACTTCCACAATTCCCTTTCCACATTTTTCTTCTGCACCGTTAATTTCTTGCGGAGTCTTTCCTGACCTTCGATCTTCCGGATTGTGGGTTGCAGGTTCATAAAATCTTTAAATGTTACTTCCGCAATTCCCTTTCTGAATTTTTCTCCTGCACTGTTGATCTCTTTTAGCGAAACTAATCTCAGCTGTCTGATTTGGATTTTTTGTGAAACTTTGGATTTTCCGCCTAACTACCGGAATTAATTCTTAACCATTGGATCTAGTGCAGGACTAAAATGAGTCGTCCAATCTTGGTCCTTCGCAAAACTTTATCACTTTGAATGTGTTTAACCTCTGCATTAGTTCATTCAACAAAAACATTGTGAGTCATCGATTTACTTGGATGATTGTTCTCAGTCGTTCAACTTGCTATAGGGTTATTCGTTTGTTATTCAACCTGTAACCTTTACCAGGTTCTATAGGATTATTCGTTTGTTATTCAACCTGTAACCTGTAACAGGTTTATACCTTTGTTATTCTGTTGATTTCATCCTGCCACTGTATCTTTAACTTTCATTAACCATTTTGACATCAATGACAACCATTTTACTCAACAAATAGTCCTTACATCATTGACAGCGGTAGCCTCCTAGATGTTGTGAACATTTCTAGTGTTATTTTCTTGATGTGCGCAATTCTTGAGCATGTGGTCTTATTCACATTCCCAACACTAAATAATATTCCTAGGTATTTTTCATAAAGAATTTTCTTGCTTGTTCTCACCTTGTATTGGTTGATTTTTTGGAAACTCTTTTTCTAATACATAAAATCAAGAGGCTTGAACCATTTCCTTCTTTGGTCAAGCTTCTCTTTTTAATTATCTTTCCATACTTGTGGGGTTCAAGTTTGTTTTTAGTATAATCACAATAGTAATTATCATTTCTAATAGCCTTGACAGCTTGCTACTTTGCTTCCTTTTGAACCAAATATACTCCTTGAACCAATGCCTTGATGTCTTGTTTATACTCTATTTTCATCCTAAGAACTAGTATTTCCTCCCATTTACTTGCACATTTAACAAATGTATGTTGGATTTTTATCTAAAAGATTAATTATTTTATTTAGATAATTTAGGCTAAAATTTTAGAGTTTACATTATGATGGCATATGGAATGTAAGGACTATAAAGATTCAATGATAGCAAGAAATTGAAAATACACGGTTCAACCTCATAACTCCATAGGAATCTCAACTTCACATTCTTGGAATATAGGCAATACATTGGAATCATTATCTAGTTATTAAACATGAACTGTGAACTTCTCTTGTGGGCACAATATTAGGGAGAATTATTGTAACTAATAGAAAGCATCTAGGGTCATAATTCAAGACAATTTTAAACCAGTATCTCTATAAAGATATCAATTCACATACTATAAAGGGAAGTCTCTATTCAATGAGAAGGAGATTGGATTGGGATCGTATACTTTACTTTACTCTATATTCTTCTACGTTTATGTTATAAATGATGGAATATTCACTAATTATGAGGGGGGTGAATCAATATTGGGCACTTTTCACCATTTCAAGCTTCAAATAGAACAAGTAACATTAACCATTAACAATGACATTCATCATCACATAGGCCATACACAATACAAAAGATAAATTGCATAGAAACCCAAACAGGAGAAAACAACAAAATATTTTCTTTATAATTCATTCACTACAATATCATGCTCCAAGATGAGAGGGACACCCGACCTTGATGCAAGCTCCAACTTGCACAAACTGCATATATCAACATGTTTACAACAAGCTCCAACTTACTAATTTGGTGAAGGTTATAACCTTCACTTGAAGCACCAACTTGAAAAACAACCTTCAACCTATTATAGCCAGCTCCAACTAATTGATTTGGGAAAGCACCAACTTGTTGACAAGCTCCAACCTATCTCTAGGATGAGGACACCAATCCTCTTGAGCACCAAATCAAATCCCCTACACCACCCTACCACCCTAAAGAGATGCAAACTTCAACTTAATCTGCAAACACCAATCTTCCTAAGGACACAAATCCTTTCCCTAGAACCACCCTACCACCCTTACAAGAGTAAGAGTATCAACTATCACTGTCACTATCATTGTCGTTGTCACTATCTTCACACTGTCACTTGATAAACAAGCATATGAAAAATATGACAGAAAAGGATAAAGCCTCAATCAATTGTATTCACACAAATAGTACAAATTTACAGTACAATGATGAATTCCACCTCATGGAGATATTTTCTCTAGACCCTAACACCTTGCATGGTGACTAAGCTAGTCAATCTTATAAAAAATCCTTTAGTCATGATTTAGGGTGAATGATTAATATCCTAAATAATAAATACAAATAAATGTGACAATATTAATTTTGTGATTGTTAATGTAAGCCATAGGCTAGAATTTCCCCCCTCAACCACAAGTTTATGTATCTATAGAACCCAAGCGATAAACACTAATGCTAAAGATGATATGTTGGATCTTTCATAATCCTTCATCTGTGCTTCAATAAAAAAATATTCCTGGAAAATTGTCAAATTAGATGTTGAAGGGTTCATATGAAATGAACTGGAAAAGAGTTAAAATTATGGAGTGAACAACTGTCAATGCTTGAACATTCCTTCGTTTGCTTGACAATTCCATCTTTTGTCAAGTGATTTATCTAGAAGATGTTGGTGTCTTCTACTAATTGGTGAACATATAGTATAAACATTCTATAATCAGTGAATCATTGAAACGCTCCCTGAATATTTCAACACTATTATGCGTCGATCAACATCTCAATGCATCATGTATTTGAGTATACCATCTTCAGACTATGTGTTTCCCATTCGGAAATTTGGAGTTTGTTATCTACAAACTATTGCTGCCCATTTAGCAAGTTGGAGTTTGAAATCTATAAACTATTGTTGTTGAAACTTGAAGTCTGAAAACCACTATCAATATCCCCCCCTTTGTCAACTGAAAGGTGAGAAGATGTAAGTTTTCATGTGGGTTACCTTGAACCAATTCATCATTGTTTAATCATCACTTAATTTAAGTACTCTCCCCCTCAAGATGAAAGAAATTTTTTGAGTTTTTAACTCAAAGTGGGCATGTGGAAAAAACCACATGTTATCTCACCTCGCCAGGGTTATGCTCAAAATCTACAACATATGAGGACCACTTTGGAGTTATATTCTCCCTGTCAAATATAAAACAGATTATGTGTGACAAGATGGGTCTTTACTCGATATTGTATTCTTAAGTAAGACTGATGTAATTTGTTGGTGGTTGATGTCAATTGCCAAGGATTGATCTACCCATAGTGAATATTTAATCATGTAAACTTGTTTCTGTTGGAACATCTTTTTTATGCATGATTACACTTTACACAATGTTGACATGGATGGAGATAAAAACACTTTGTCTCCAAATGGCCAACTCAATGACAATTTTGACATTTAGGAATTTATTCCATGTGTTTTTTTAACTTCTCCATTAACTTCTGGATCCTTCAAATTTTCATGAAAGAATCAAGGACTCACAAACTGAATTAGTTTGGAGTAGTCTGGAATATGAAAAGTCACATCCTTTTCATATCTGAGCCTTGTTTTATGCTTATTGTTCTTGATTTCTTCCCAAGGTCTGATGATGGGATTGGAAAGAGTTTGTTGAACTTGTTCATGTTGAATGTAGACAACTTCATCTTTATCTTCATCTAGAGTTGTCTTGCTAGGTTTTTGTTGAGAGAACTGTTGATTTGAATGACCATCATCATCATCATCATAGAGAGGATTGTTTTGAACCAAGGATTAGTACAAAACACTTAGTTGCCTCATGATTCTTCATTGTTCTTAACTCATTGTTCAAAAGTTCTAATTGAATATGTAGGATATCAAATTTTGTTTGCATTACTTGCAAACAAGTTATCATTGATCGAAGAGTTGTTTTGTTCAATATGACTATGTTGTCTTCAGCGGTGACTTTAGAGTGTTTAGTAACTCTAACAATTCCATACTTTACTCCATTTGAATTCACTTGCTTTCACTTCACGGTCACTTGAACTTTTGAACTTACTCGCTTTATTTTGTTTCTAGCAGGATGAGAGTGTCGTATACCATCAAAAATGCACCCAAGTTTGTGATTTTTACAGTGGTGTGTTTTATGACAAATACCTTGTTATTCCATTTAGGTAGGCCTCATTTGGAAAAAACAATTTCAAATACAACCACTCAACTATTTCCAATTTTGGCTCTTAATATCAATGACTAAATCAAGTCCTAGGTATGAGGTTCAACCAAGAATGCACCCAAAAATTACAAATTCAACTTGAAATGATTTCAAAAAGACAACTTACAAAACAACTATTCGCAAGTATATTGCTCAATTGACGTTTGAATTTGAAGTTGAATTGATCTTCAAATTTGAATATAAGTTACTCCTTAGATTTGCATGTACATTTGATTGATGTGAGAAGCGCCTTTGATTAATCGCTTGATTGAGTTGTCCAGTGCTTGAAAAATTGTTGTTTGATGCTTCAATGTGCTTGTAAGTGAATGAGCAAGTTCTTATGCCCTTTTACTCTTGGTGTTTATGTTACATGACGAATTGCAAGTGTAATTTTTTGCATGTCAAAACTAGACATAAAACATCATCATCAAGCATCTTTTAAAATAAAATGCACCATACACCACACAGTCACCATCACACACTTAGTATAAGATCCCGTTATTCAATTTCAAGCAAATCTAAGACACTGAGCAAAAAATTGATTTTATTATGAGATATCCTTCTTATCATCCCAAAAATGCACCCAAATACAATGAGAAATCTTCATGACATAACCTCTTACAAAGCTTCTCTTCTAAAGCAAGAAGATTTGGCTTTACAAAGTTAAGTTCAAACTAGTTTTACAAAATAATTTTCCACTTCTCCTTTACTTGCTTATCTCCACTTCAAATGTAATATCATTTCATCCTTTTCTAAAAATATGACCAAACTTCTTTTACACAGTTTTGGATGTACTTCTGAAAATATCCATGTAACTTTTTTGAAAAAATAACTACTATGAATGACCAATCATTATGCTATCATCATAAAACTTTATAGCACCATCTCCAAGCTAGTAGGATAAAAGACAACTAAAACGCTTGCTTTTTTGACGAATTTTTTATCGAAACTGGTCAGAATTGTTCCTGCAAATTGTTATTTCTGCAATTTTGCAATTTCAGTAATTATAATTGATTGTCTTAGACTAAATCCTCGATTTTAAAACCATTCATGTCACTGAAATTGTGATTTGAGCACTCCAAATTGTGATTTCAGCCACAGTTGATGATTTTCCAGATTCCAACATGTTAGAGACGTTTTGGTCGACGCTTATACTGCTCCATCTCCAAAGGTTCAATACATTTAACTCCAATGTAGCCATATAAAAAGAACAAAAAAAAATAGTACATTCCCTCATGACTCCTAGTTGTTGTGAATGGCTTTAAAAAAAAGGTAAGTGTTTTACTTTTCTTATTTTACTTGTCTATAACTATGATGACTTTGAAAGCCTCTTCACATGTTTCTTTTTAATGCTTTATGCCATTAAAATATGAACGTTCAAAATATTCAAATGGAGGTTGTTGATTTCAAGGAGTATTATTGCATGTGTTTGATTATGCAGTAGTGTGAGAACATGTTGAAGATGGCCGCCATGAGGAGAAAGTTGAGTGGATTAGGTCACGGTGGAGAATGATGGAAACTCATGTTTCACATATCATAGAGGCAGGTCGCCTTTTCTCTGGAAGATCATGAAGGAGATAGATCGCTATAGCTTCCTTCATGAATTTGATATGGAGACTTGCGGGGCGCGTGAGCTGGGTGGTCTTCACTCACTGATTCTGAGTTGCTTGATTTATGGTTTCTGTTTCTGCACTATTGTCCTGTAGACTCCTGGGGAAATTTTGCACTTAAGAGACATTCTGGTCCCTCTTCTTGAAGTATGATTTCACTGGACAAATCTGATAACCATCAAAGCATAGGTCCATGCTATTTTTCATTATACACATTACAACGTTGATTAAAATAGAGAAGAAGGCACTAATTCATGAGAAAGAACATCTAGGAAAATAATAAAAAGGAGTGCTCAAGAAACTTAATCCTTAGATGGATAAGTGCAGCAATAGTTCAAATCCACTCAACCACTTCTCCACTCGCTGTGTAGATTGATAGCATGTTAGCGCGAGCACTTTAATTACCTCAAAATCGCATGCATAACTGTATGTTCACCAGATCAAATCAACTGCATAACTCCAGATCTGATGGAAATTCAAATCAAGATGAAAATTGCCTTGTTTTCATAGCAGTTATGGCCAAATTGCATAGATAGATTGTGGCCTCCACGTAGCATACAAAGCTCAGATCTGTAGTTAATTCCCTTAACATCGTTGACCAGATTTCTCACCATCTCAGTTTTTTTTTAAATGTTTAAAGTTTGCATATAGAAAGGCATCCAAAAAATAGAACTACACAACTCTTTTAATACTTTCATTTACAATTAACTGAATTATTCAATTATGAACAGATCACTATGGAATAAGCAAATTGAATTCTGTAGATTACCATGAAAACACTTACATAATGTTTGGATGATTATGCCTCAGTATGAGCATGCGCTGGACTGGATTGCACAAATCAGTGTCCAATTCACTGCTAAAGAAGAATCACCAAATATGTTCACAAGAATGCATTTGCTAGGCAACCATCTTTGAAAGATATGGACAACAACCAAATCTTTTTCAAATTGTAAACTTTCCATGGAAACTACTTTGAAAATCAACCAGACTATCAGGTCGTTACAAAATAAAGGAACTCTAATACCAAATGAAAACATAAGATGAAAAAAGTTAAAGCCTCAATCAATTGTATTGACACATATAGTACCAATTTATAGTATAATGAAGAATGTCATCTTATGGAAAGATTTTCTCTAGATCCTAACACCTTGTATGTTGACTAAGCCAAGCAATCTTATCCAAAATCCCTTAGTCATTATTTAAAGGATAAATGAATAATATCCTAAATAGTAAATACAAATACATGTGACAATATTAACTTTGTGATGGTTAATCATAAGCCATATGCTAACATTATTGTCACCGTCACTATCATTGTCTTTACAGTGTCACTATCACTCTCATTGTTTTGTCTTTATAGTGTCACTATCACTCTCATAGTGATTGTGATTGTCATTGTCACTTCCACTTGTCTTCACACTTTCACTATCACTACTATCACTTGTCTTCACACATTCACTCTCACTTGTCTTCAAAATGTCATTGCCATTGTCTTCACACTATTATCCTCACTGTCTTCACAATATACAAAAACCCTTACTTCCAAAGGGCACCAAGACTATATCAAACTAGTACCTAAAACTTGTGCCCGATATACTTCAAGATATTTGCTTCAACTCCACCAAGGTTCACTATTCTAAACGTCCTAAAACAAAATTTATAGAGGAAATACCAAATGGACATGTTTAAAGTTGATTTCAATATCATTTAGAAATCATATCTTCTTGAGGTCATATCTCTGGAAATAAAGCATACCAACATCTAAAACTCATAACATAGATTCTTCAAGATATTTGTTGCATCTACTCCAAGGGGAACTATCTAAATATTTCTATCACAAAAATTCTAATTTGTCCTATTTAAAACTGATTTCATATCATTCAAAAGCTCTGAATTCTTGAGGTGATACCTCCGAAAATATAACATACCAACATCTAAAAGTCATACCATAGGTTCCTCTAGATCTCTATTGTATCTCATCCAAGGGGAAATGTATAAATATTTCTAGAATAAAATATATAACAAAAATTTCAAATTGACCTGTCTAAAATTGATTTCGGGATCATTCAAAATCCCTATCTTCTTGAGATCATATCTCCAAAACTATAGTGAACTAGCATCGTAAATTCATAGCACAAGTTCTTCAAGATATCTACTTCATCTCCTCAAGGAACACTATCTTAAGCTTTATAATGAAAGATATAGTGAAAATTCCACACTAGCTATTTGAAGTCGATTTTAGGACCAGTCAAAAACCCTAACTTCTTGAGATCATATCTCCAAAAATATAATGAAACAACATATGAAATTACCCCCTTTTTCCTCATCCTCTTCTTTAAATGTTGCAACCCTCTCCACATGTTTTCCTCTCCTATCATATATCCATGTCTTGGATGAGTGAGTGAATGAATGAGGAAGTGCTCCACTTATTTATACCTTTATAGGGTTCTTTTAGGGGCTCTCTCTTCTTTTAGGGCCGACATGTTCAAGATCTTGGAAGGGATGACCTACAATTTTGGTTGGGTTCTCTTCAAAAATTATTTCATATATACTCATTCTTATGGACTTAGAGGGAGTTCCAAGTACTATTGGAAAGGTCTCATAACACAATTTCCAACCATGCAACCTATCCTCCCATTTGAGCTAGGTATCTAGAGTAAAAATTCCTTCAAAGATAAAGTATTCAAACTAGGAATCAATGAAAACATTTCCAACAATCTTCATGTTCCTTTGGTTTTATTGCCTCCACGAGTGGGAAAGTGAGATGTACATTAATATCTGCACTTGGGCATCATCAGTCCATGTATTTGGAGTGAAGGCACACAAATATCTTCACTTGGAAATCATCATTACCTGTAGGGGCATATTAATATATTTATTGGATCTTCCTATTAAGGTCATCTTTTATATTTAAGGTCTTTTCAAGGTATTTCATGTGGACATATTACCATCACTTTAGGGGCTTCTTCAGGCTTCTCATCATCATGGTATTTAGGGGCTTGTTTATTGACTCCACATAATCATCACTTTAGAGGCTTCTTTACACTTCACTTCATCATGGTTATATGGACATGTCATCATAACTTTAGGGGATTCTTTATTGGCTTCTTCAATACACTTTATATGGACATACGACCATTTCTTTAGGGGATTCTTCAATGGATTTAGGAGCATGCTCCATTTGTGTACAACTCAAAGGGGTTATGTCAAAACAACCACGTGTTATCTCATCCCATGAGGGCCATGCTTAACAGCTATGCCATAACGGGTGCTTAACAGCTATGCCATAAGGGGACCACTTTCGAGTTATATACACTTATATCTAGGCTCCTTTGAGGCTCTTCAAGGCTTCAAACAATCTCCCTTTATCACTAACATATCATCATCATTACCATTGCGACATCATCATCACACTTTCACTTTGAAATCAATGAGAACATCACTCAACAATCTCATAAGCTCATGATGTAGATGACACATATCTCTTAACCTTTTTGACATCAATGACAACTTCAACCAACAATCTCCCCCTTTGTCATTGATTGCAAAAACTTCAATTCTCTCTCTCCCTCTGAAATAATGACAAAGGGGTGAAGCAAATTTGTTCACCTTCTCCCCTTGGGATTTTGTTGGCTCCCCACATCAATATACTTATTTTACTATATTTTTTAAGTATTCCCTCCCCCTTGCAAAGGATAACTTTGAATTCCTTCTAATAATATCTCTCCTTGCTGACAATGCCCCCCTTTTGATTATGCCGAGTCCCCCTTAGACCAGGCCATTTCTTGAAAGCTTTCTAAAGTATCTCTCCCCATTTTCATATATGATTTTTCTTTGTACACTCCTTAAGTTTTCCTTTCTTTAGCGTTCCTTGGTTGCTACTTAGAGTCCCCTCCAAGATTTTCCATGAAACTGGAAGTCTCTATGCCACATTGTTTAGAACAATGTGTAAAGTTGCTTTGTTGCAAAATAAGCACTTGTAATCTTGGTACCTTCCATTTTACTTGTTGATTTTCCTGTATTACTCAAACTTGCAACTATTGTGGGTATGTCCTTTGAGAATTATCCGTTGACATGTTCTCCTTATTTTCCCCTCACATCTTCAGCATGTAATACTAATTCTCTTTTGTCTCCAATCTTGGGATTGTGTTTGCTTTCATTCAACATACTACCTAGCTTGATTTGGTTTCCTGATTTGACCTTGAACCTTAATCATTTGCATAGAGGACCAATCCACAAGCTTCTTACTCATGTTCTTTAGGCCTCTTCTTCCATACCTTGTTGGAATTATTCCCTTGATTAATTAGGATGTTATTTTTCTCATTCCTTTTGAAGTCGTTTCTACAAAACCTTGCCATGTGCCCATAGTTGTGACATGCATAACATTCAACACTATTCAGAACCATGTAGATACCAGTATTCCTTACTTGAGTATTCTTTCTGTAATCTTTGCAATTCTTAGCCTTATGTCCAAAATTATTACATGAACAACAATAACCAGAAAACAAACTTTCGTACCTGGGAGAAAATGGTCTTCTTTGTGATGTAGTCCTTATGAAATCATGTTTCTATTGATTCTAATATTCTCCTGTGTTGTTCCCTTAATAATAATTGGAGCTTCTCAAGACATGTACATAGCTTCTAGGATTTTCTTGAGCTTTCTTCTCGGGTAGCTTGGAGCGTTCACTTTTTTCGATGTTTCTATGATAGTTGTCATAACCGATACTAGTTTTATCAAGTGGGGACCTTTTATGGCTCAACATTTCATCTAGGACTTCAGTTCTCCTTTCAAATTTTGAGTTTATCTTCATCTTATCCAACTCTTGTTTTAGAGAAGCAATCTCTAACTCCCTTTCTTGGCACATTTATTCCTTCTTTTTGAGTTGTTCATTTACAACTTCTTCACTTTCCTTTATCTCTTCCACTTGAACCCTTATACTAAAAATAATATTATTATTTTTTTCATGAATTTCTTCTTGCTTTTGATAAACCTCTTTCTTTTCATGAAGTTGGATTGTTAGATATTCTGCATTCTTCTTGTCCTTTTCTATTTGAATTCTAACACCAACAATGGTATTTTCATCTTCTTCATGGTTCTTTTCATTTTCTTCATGGTTCTTGTGTATATCTTCTAGTTTCCTTCTCAAGATTTCTTTAACTTCTCTTGCCTCTTCCTTTTGAATCATATCATTTTGCATATTTGTGCATAGTTGGATGTTTTTCTCTTCTAGTTGGTTCTTCAATGTTTCTTTAGTATTCTTAGCCTCTTATATTTGTTCTTTTAGAAGTGTGACTTTCTTTAAGTCTCACTTGGATTCTCTTCTAGTGATGTATTCTTTTCTTGATACATCTGCAATTGTTCCTTTAGCATCTCGTTCTTCTCCCTTACTTTCCTCAGTTCATCTAAATCAATAATCACCCCCCTTCAAGTTCTACTTCAACTTCCACTTCATCATTCTCTTCTTCTTCTAAGGCATTGCTTTTTTCCTCAAGGACTTCATCATTTGCTTCATAATGTTCCTCATTTTTTGTATCTGACCTTTCCTTTTGATTGTATTCAATCTTTGGTTCCATGAGAAGGGATTCCTTTGTGTAGAGATATTCTAGCTTGTCCCAAATATTTTTAGTTGGTGTGTAATGTCATATTTTGACTTTCACAGGATCAAATTGTCTATCCAACTTGGCATCTATTTCCATTGAATTTTTCTTTATTAACTCCTTCTTGGTTGTAGTTTTTGGTGGTCTTTTTGGAGCAATGTAACCATACAAAACATATTCCTAGATTCCATAACCTTATGCATGTGAAATATCCTCATCATTATCCTCCAACCCTTATAATTTGAACCATCAAACAATGGATATCCATTGGGAGAGAAGATGTTTTCATATGCATCCATGTGTGCTCCAGAGATCTTCCTTCCAGCTATTAGATTGTTATGAAGGAACCTGGATCTAATACCAATTGTTGGGATATTCACCAAAGAGGAATTGAATTAGTATTGATCAATTTTTACCATTTCAAACTTCAAATAGAACAAGTACCATTAACCATTAACAATGACATTCATCATCACATAAACCATACATAGTACACAACATATTTTATGTGGAAACCAAAATGGGAGAAAACCACTAAAGATGTTCTTTTATAACTTGTTCATTACAATATTAGGCTTCGACATAAGAGGGACAACCATCCTTGATGCAAGCTCCAACTTGCATAAACTGCAGATATCAACATGTTTATAGTAATCTCCAACTTGCATAAACTGCAGATATCAACATGTTTATAGTAATCTCCAACTTGCATAAACTGTAGATATCAACATGTTTATAGTAAGCTCCAACTTAGTCATTTGGTGAAGGATCCAACCTTCACTACAAACACCAACTTGCAAAACAAGATCCAACTTGTTATAGCCAGCTCCAACTGGTTGATTTGGGAAAGCACCAACTTGACGACAAGATCCAACCTATATTTGGGATGACAAGTTGGGTTGACAAAATCAACTCCCCTAAGACACCCTACCACCCTAAAGAGATGCAAGCTTCAACTTTCTTTGCAAACACCAATTTTCCAAGGACACCAATCCTTGCCCCAACACTACATTACCAACCTTATGTGATTAAAAGTATCAAATGCCACTATCATTGTACAGTCATTGTCACTCTCACTCCCACCATCAAGGTCACTATATTTACAATCTCACTATCTTGACATTATCACTATCCTTGTCATTATCACTATCTTCATACTTTAATTGGCATTACCATCACTTGTATTCACACTATCACTGTCAATGTCTTCACAATATACAAAAATCCTTACTTCCAAAGGGAATATCTCCAAAACCATAGAAAACCAATATTTGAAACTTGTACCCTGGGTAATTCAATATCTTTGCTTCATCTCCTCCAAGGTTCACTATTTGAAACATCCTAGAACAATATTTTAAAGAGTAAATACCCCAACTTCTTGAGGTAATATCTGTGAAAATATAGCTTACCAACATTTGAAACTCATACCATAGGTTCTTAGAGATATTTTATACATATCCTCCAAGGGGGTCTCTATGAATATTTCTAGAACAAAATATATAACAAAAATTTGAAACTGACTTGTTTAAAACTGATTTCGGGATCATTCAAAAGCCTTGAATTCTTGAGGTTATATCTCTGAAAATATAGCATAATAGAATCTAAAAATCATAGCCTGGGTTCTTAGAGATCTCTACTGCATCTCCTCCAAGGGGTAATGTCGAAATATTTCTATAACAAAATATATAACAAAAACTCCAAACTGGCATGTTTAAAATTGATTTTGGGATCATTCAGAAGCCCAAAGTTGCTAAGATCATATCTCCAAAAATATAGTGAACCAGAATGTCAAACTCATACCATGGGTTCTTCAATATCTATACGTCATATTCTCCAAGGGAAACTATCTGAAGATTTATATAATGAGATATATCGTGAAAATTCCAAACTAACTTGTTTGAGGCTTACTTTAGGACAAGTCAGAAACCCTAACTTCCTGAGATCATGTCTCCAAAATGATAGTGAACCAACATCTTAAAAAATCCACTTTTTCCTTATCATGTTCTTCAAATGTTGTAACCATTTACACAAATTCACCTTTCCTATTAGATATCCATATCTTGGGTGAGTGAATGAATCATAATGAGTAATTTCTTCACTTATTTATACCCTTAAAGGGGTCTTTTAGGGGCTCCCTCTTCTTTTAGGGTTGACATGTTCAAGGTCTTGGTAGGGCTGATCTACAATTATGGTTGGGTTGTCTTTAAAAATCCTTTCATATCTCCTAATTCCTATGGATTTAAGAGGGATTTCCATATGCCATTGGAAAGGTCTTGGAATATGATTTCCAACCATGCAACCTATACTCTCATTTGAGCTAGGTATTGTTGGGTTCCAATAAAGACCCTTTTTGTTTACCTTTCTCATGGTCCCTTTTCCCTATTTACCTTTATTATTATACCTGAAGTTGTATCCTCCCTAAGGAAAAGCATGATTTTGAGCATGTATAATTCATCTTTACTTTGTCATATTAATGCTTAAGTTTATCTGTATTTATGGATTTTGTTTCTTGAATAAGATAATTTGTGATGGATTAATGAAGGCAGTTAAAGACTATAGTAAATCCGGATATATCGCATGATGATACATGCAAATTAACAATACAATTCAAAGATCATAAAGGATTCATGTGTATCAACCTATAGATACACGAAGATTCGGGTGTATCAGCCTGCTGATACACAAAAATTTGTGTGTTTCATCCTATCGATACACATGGACGGAAGAGTCATGAGGCAAGAAGTTCCACTTCTTCAGAGTGCTAGTTTAGGTTGTTTCAGGACAGTTCAAATTATTCATTCATGTGGTTCATTGAAACTTATGAGACATTGGATCAATTTGATTTGTTTAGACCAGAGATGCTCATGACTATCCCTATTTCGATTGTAATAATATGATGAAACCATTTTCTATTTTGGATATCGATTTGACATATTGAGCATCTTCGATCCTCATGGCTACCCAAATTTGAAGGATCTCAACTGTGCGTCTTCAATATTCAAAACGGAGTTGGTTTGTCCATCAATTTTTAGTAGTCTTACGAAGGAATGAAATTGTAACAGTAGTGGAGAAAAATTGTACTTGATTTATCTTATCAATGAAATTGGCAGAATTTTCCTGATATTTTCTGTACTGGTTATTTTTAATGTGTGAAGTAATCTTTGTTAGAAGGAAAGGGCCCACCTTCTCTCATATTTTATTGATTAAGTAGTTATATAATCTAGGTAGTTTACTTTGGTGTGGAATTGCGATTTGATTTCAAGTTGTTGAAACAATGTGTTTATTGAGTTGTTTATTTACAGTTCTTTTCTATTTGTTGAAACAACTGATTAAATAGGAGTATGGTTTAGTAAACAGTCAACTGTATAGTGTGATTTCCCTTTCTAAAGTGTGTCATTGAATCATAGAAGGATTGTTGTTACACATGTGCTCTGCCACTGAGTTTGATTAATATCTACTTTTTCCTTATTGTTGAAATTAGTAACGATGCATGATTTGATTTGAGTGAGAGGATCGTTTTAGAATGCTTCAATTGTAGAGCAACTTTCTTCGCAATAGTTGACAGTGATTTAACTTATTGAAAAAGTAAATTATCTAGTTATTTTCATAATTGATGTGATCGGAAGGCTTGTGAATTCTTCTTATTCTTGAAGATTGAATTAGCATTCAAAGATTGGATTGATGAGTTGTAGAATACAATAATTAGGTTGCAAGGCTTTCTTATGAATGAATAGGGTGATTTATAGTTATGAAAATCAGTTACTGTGTGTTCATGTATATATTGTGCGTAGTTTCCTTTGAAATTACTAGGCTTCCCTGGGTTGCCAATTTATATTGAGCACTTTGTTTGTGAATTAATTAGCAATTAAAGTGACCAACATTTTGGTGTCGTTGACGAGGAAGGAAATTGGTGAACATAGAGTATTAATTAGTTTTTTTTCTTTAAAGATCTCATTTTTTGGTTGCAGGGCGATAAGACACGGTGAAGAGTTGTGCATCCTTCAATAGACCGAATGGGTTCTCACCACAAGGCAAGGTATGATTATGTAAGTTTGCATAAATAAAAAAGGAAAAGAACGTGGACCCCCCAAAGCTACTAACCCTGTAGGTGGAAGCGGTCGTGGTGGTAAACTCGGTCTAGGAAGGGAAAATCCATTGGAATTTATCGCTAGGGATGATTCCTCTATTGGATATTTATTTCAGTGACCATCTTCAGGAAGGGGAATCTCAATCCTCCATATAGTTGAACCATCTGTATCAACTATGGAGAGACCAATAGGATCTTAAACTCCACTTGTTAATTCTGATAAATGGCCTCTAGAAGATAGGGGAAGTTATGTGGGTGCAAGTAAACCAGAGGATATTTATCAAATTAATGGAAAGAAAGTGACTAAAGAAGAGTAGTTGAATTTTTGACATGAAATGGAAGAACAAATAAGGAGGGAAGAGAAATATAATGAGGAAAATATGAACAGTGAACGTCACCTTGATGATCATGAAGAGAAAATGGGGGAAAATGGTAATAATCAACATGAAGAAACAGTTGCTACACTTTATTTCCCCATTCGACAAACACCTGGGGAGGATCCCATGAAAAATATCTCACCTTCAGTATTACCAAACTTCTATGGTAAGTCCACTAGAGATCCAGATGAATTCCTCTTTAAGTTTGATATTCTCTATAGAAGCTATGATTATACTGCTGGTGAACAAAAGTTAAAATTATTTCCTGCTACTTTTAAAGGAAATTCCTTACGTTCGTTTATCAGTTTGGGTGGTGAAAATGTTACAACATGGGATCAAATGAAACGAGTATTCCTTGTGAAGTATTAGAATTATTACAGACCCAAGGATAGGAGAGAGGAATTGTTTAAAATGGTTCAAAAAGAGGATTAAATTTGGAGGATTTTGTAGAAAGAATTCTATATAACTTATAGAGATCTGGTCCAACATTACCATTTCCACATCATCATAGTCACTTCCACTTTGACATCAATGACAACATCACTCAACAATCTCATAAGCTCATGATGTATATGACACAAATCTCTTGACCTTGTTGACATCAATGAAAACATCAACCAACAATTTGCCCCTTATCATTGATGGAAATAACTTCAACTCTCTCTCCCCCTTTGAAATTAATGACAAAGGGGTGAAGCAACTTTGTTCACCTTCTCCCCCTAGGATTATGCTACCTCCCCCTGTCAATAAACTTATTTCATGTGACTATGTTATGCTAAACATTCTCTCCCCCTTACAAAGGATAACTTTGAATGTGTTCTAAGAACATATTTCCTTGCTAACAATGCTCCCCCTTTGAATGTGTATACTACCCCTTATACTAGGTCATTTCTTGAATATTTTTGGAATATCTCCTACCGTTTTCCCATGTGATTTACCAAGCTACTGTCTTTTTCTTTGTACACTCCTTAAGATGTTGTCCTTTCTTTGTTCTTCCTTACCTACCAATCTTTGATGGATCAACATTTCATCTAGGACTTCAGTTCTCTTTTCAAATTTTGAGTTTATATTGAGCTTATCCAACTCTTGTTTTATAGAAACAATCTCTAACTCATTTTCTAAACATGTTTCTTCCTTCTTCTTGATTTGGTCATTTAGAACTTCTTCACTTTCCTTTACCTCTTCCACTTGAATCTTATACTAGTAATAATCTTATTATCCTTTTCAAGAAGTTCTTCTTTCTTCTAATAAAAAGACCTTCTTTTCTTGAAGTTGGCTCTTTAGATCTTCTTCAATATTCTTGTCCTCTTCTATTTGACTTTTGAGACCAACAATGGTATTTTATGTTTCTAGTTGCCTTGTTAAGTTTTCCTCAACTCTTCTTGCTTCTTCATTTTGAATCATAGCATTCTGCACATTTGTGCATAGTTAGATGTTTTTCTCTTCTAGTTCATTCTTTAATGTTGCTACTATCTTCTTAGCCTCTTCTATCTGTGCTTTTAGAATAGTGGTTGTATTTTAAGTCTCACTTAGGTTCTCTTCTGACGATGTGTTCTTTTCTTGATACCTCTACAGTTGTTCCATTAACATCTTGTTTGTCTTCCTTAACTTCCTCGGTTCATCTATAGCACTAATCAGTTCCCCTTTAGGTCTACTTCACATTCTCTTCTTCTTATGATACATCGTTCTTTCTCTCAAGGACTTGAACATCTGTCCTCATTTTTTGTATCTAGACTTTCCTTTTGATTGTCTTCATGTTCATGATTGTATCCAATTTTTGGTTCCATGAGAAGAGATTCCTTTGTGTAGAAATATTATAGCTTGTCCCAAATATCTTTAGCTGATGTATAAAGTCCTATTTTTACTTTCATAGGATCAGATAGTCCATCCAAGATGGTATCCATTGCCGTTGCATTGTTCTTTCTTAATTCCTTCCTTTCATAGGATCAGATAGTCCATCCAAGATGGTATCCATTTCCATTGCATTGTTCTTTCTTAATTCCTTCCTGTATGCATTTTTTAGTGGTATTTTTGGATCGATGTAACCATTGAAAACATATTCTTAGATTCCATAAACTTGTTACTGTAAAAATTGTCTCATACTTATCCTCCAACCCTTATAATTTGAACCATCAAACAATGGAGCTCCATTGGGATAGAAGATATTTTCATATTCATCCATGTGTGCTCCAAATATATTCCTTCTAGATATTAGACTGTTCTGAAGGAACCTAGCTTTGATATCAATTGTTGGAATATTCATCAATTTTGGGGGGGAGTAAATCAGTATTGGGAACTTTTTACCGTTTCAAACTTCAAATAGAACAAGTAGCATTCATCATCCCATTAACCATACATAGTACACAAGAGATTTTATTTGGAAACTTAGACGAGAGAAAACCATAAAAGATGTTCTTTTATAATTCCTTCATTACAATATCATGATTTGACCTGAGAGGGACACCCATCCCTTATACAATATTCAACTTGTTATAACAATATCAAACTAACTGATTTAGGCAAGCACCAACTTGCTGATTTTATCTGATCTATCTTTGGGATGAGGAAACCAATTCTCTTGAGCACCAACTCTACTCCCATTCACCACCCTACTATCCTAAAGAGATGCAAGCTTAAACTGTGTCTACAAACACCAATATACCAAGGACACCAATCCTTTCCCTAGCACCACCCTACCACCCTTATATGAGTAAGAGTATCAATTGTCATTATAATCATAATATCACTATCACTATCACTAGAACTATCTTCACACTATCATTTTCTTGAGACCGTTATTGTCACTATCAATGTCTTCATATTTTCCTTTTTGTTGTCACTGTCACTGTCATGGTCACTATCGTTGTGTTTTCATTGTCATTATTGTAACTTGTCTTCACACTACCATTATCACTTGTCTTCACACTGGCACTCATATTATCATTGCTACTGTATTCAAAATATACTAAAACTCTTACTTCCAGAGGGAATATCTTCAAAACTATAGAAAACCAATATCTGAAACTTGTACCCCAGGTAATTCAACATCTTTGCATCATCTCGTTAAAGGTTCATTATCTGAAATGTCCTAGAACTAGTTTCATGATCATTCAAAACCCTTGACTTCCTAAGGTAATTCTTCAAAACTATAGCAAACCGACATCTAAAACTCATACCAATGGTTCTTCGAAATATATGATGCATCTATTTTAAGGGGAACTAAAAAAATATTTCTAGAACAAAATATATAACAAAAAACTCAAATTGATATGCTTATAACTGGTTTCAGGATCATTCAGAAGCCCTAAGTTCTTGAGATCATATCTCCAAAAATATAGTGAGCCAGCATTTGAAACTCTTACCATGGTTTCTTCAAGATCTCTACTTCATCTACTCCAAAGGACACTATATGAATATTTATATAATGAAATATATAATGAAAATTCCACACTAGCTTGTTTGAGTCTGATTTCATGACTAGTCAAAAACCCTAATTTCCTGAATTCATATATCCAAAAATATAGTGAACCAACATATGAATATATCCCCTTTTTCCTTATCCTCTTCTTCAAATATTACAACCATTTCCACAAATTCGCCTCTCCTGTCATATATCCATGTCTTGGATGAGTGAATTAATGATTGAGGAAGTGTTCCAACTTTTTATACCCTTAAAGGTTTCTTTTAGGGATCCCTCTTCTTTTGGGGACAACATGTTCAAGATATTGGTAGGGATGACCTACAATTATGGTTGGGTTGTCTTTACAAATCCTTTCATATCTCCTCATTCCTATGGAGATATAGGGAATTCCATATATCATTGGAAAGGTCTTGGAATACGATTTCCAACCATATAACCTATACTCTCATTTGATTTGGGTATCTAGAGTAAAATTTCCTTCAAATATAGGGTATTCAAACAAGGCATCAATGAAAACATTTCCAACAATTTTCATATTCATTCGGTTTTATTGTATCCATGAGTGGAACTGTGAAATGTTTATTAGACAAGGTCTAATAGAGGGTGTGGCCAAGGGTCGGAATCAAAACTAGATCTGATACCACTATAACATCCATAGTTGTATATTCTCAATTAACTCAGAATGAACTCGTAAATTCTGAAATATCCCACATATCCGTAGATATAAAATGATGTATAAATTGACAGATAAGTGATAAGTGATGATTTACAAGATAGACTTTCTCGTATATATAATTATTTAAAGGGTGTCTAATGTAACTCTTCATAAAGAGTTACACATTTTCACTAAATAATATTATATTATTATATTAATATATTATTATTTTTTGTTGTTATTATTCTCTCTCTCTATATATATATATATGTGTGTGTGTGTGTGTGTGTGTGTGTGTGTGTGCGTGTGTGCGTGTGTGTGTGTGCGTATTTAAAGGGTGTATAATGCAACT
>LPNX011233584.1:394776-412905 GCA_001517045.1 Pseudotsuga menziesii
AGGGCTTGAAATTGGAATCCATAATCCTTGTTCCCTGGTTGAAATTAGGTCAAAATTGAAAATTTCATCAAACTAGAAATTGCTTCCATAGAAAAGTGTGCCTTTTTTTTAATAGAAACAGTTGAGGAGATTTTTATAAAAAATTTGAATAAAAAATTACATGGAACTGGGCACAGACTGTTCCCAAAGGAGAACCTCATCTGTGACTCCTTGTTCATCATTTACCAGCTTATACTTCTCATGATATTTCCGTAATCTATGAAGACTATATCTCCTGACAAACTCCCCAAGTAAGAAAACACAAAAACAAAACACTTGCAGAAAGAAAGTGAGGTCATTATTAAGGTATCCAATTTCTCATGAAGACCTTTTGGTTGTAGACTAGGATGCTGCATTCTAGATCCACACCCTTATTAGTCATTATGTTCGCTTGCTGGTTATTTGCTCTTATAAAATGGAGGAAGTTAATGGATTTGTATTCATTAACCATGCAATTTTGAATGTGATGTGTCTTGGTCACCGAGATCTTGTGATTCTTCATTTGGTTCCTTTCTTCCATGATGACCATCATCGAGTCTCCAAGGACCACCGATTCCTCAATACCGAGATTCCTTGCAAGCTCCAAACCTTTGATTAGTGCTATCTATTCAGCACCATTGTTTGTCTTCTTTTCGATTCCCTGAGAATACTCTTTAATCTTGTTTCCTTTTGGATCAAAAATGACTCCACCCACACCTGTTGGCCCTAGAGTGTCTTTCGAGACTCTGTCAAAGAACAAAGAATTGCAGCCAATTTTCTTCCACCAATTATTGAAATATTCATAATTCATTCTTACTTTCCAGTTCTGGGCTTTGGGTCTTTTTCTTAACTGGTTCCAAGGGATAGAGGAAGAGGTCCCCAGTAGACTAGAAGCACAAACTCTTTTTGTTGTTGTCATAGGTTCTTTGTTGATATTGGCCATTTTCCTCATGGATAAAGCCACCACCCAAAGTTCCTTTGCGGATTCTAGGACTTTGCCCAGGCTGTTTTTTTTTCCACAAAGATATTTTTGTTTATAGTTATCCAAAGCTTATAGCAAATGTATTTTGGGATGGATTCCCATGCTCTTACAAATTCTGGATTATTATAGAGGGATCCCTAACAATAGTCTTTCCATCATTCAAAGAAGTCATTCAAATTTGTTGGAAGCCTTATATCAATGTTCAGATATTTGAAAGCTCCCTGCCAAAATTCCTAGGAGAACTTGCATTCAATAATAGATGTTCCAGGTACTCTTCTGAGTCTTTGCACAGAACGCATCTCATGGGACCTTTAATGCCCCTTTTCTTCAGATTCTCCACTGTCAGCATTTTTCGATGGGACAAGGTCCAGTAAAAGAAGTTTATTTTCAGTAATTTGTCATTACACCAGATTTTTTCCCATTTCCTACCTTCGTTTTGATTTTGGAAACCAATTGTTGCTTGATAGTCATGTTTAACTTCATAAACACCAGTATTTGTCCAACCACGACTGTCTTCCAAGCGACGATGGAATGGGTTTGACCCGTGTAGCAGAGAGAGTAAGGCATTGTAGTCTAGGCTTAGATTGTCTGGAAGCTCCAAATCTGACCAGCCGTCCCATTTTCCACGACTTGTCCAGTTTGAAAGATTGTAGAGAGTTCTGATATTTGCTTGCTTCATCCATCGCTTTAGCTCTACTATTCCTATGTGAATTTTATAGGAGAGGTGGGACCAATATTATCAACCCCTATCTTAACTTGTTTTCCACTTCCCAGGATCCAATAGAAGTTATCATGTAGGATGTATGTCGCCTTCTTGCACATCTCCCATACAAGCGTTCATTTTTCTACTATGGTCAATTGCTTCAACACATGTTTTCCTATCCCCAATCATATATTTTTTTTGGAGAATATCCTTCCACCATGCTCTTTTTCTTATAACTATTCTCCAGAGTATTTTGTCTCCTAGAGCCAGGTTCTTCTTGTTTGGGTCTCTAATTCCTGCAACACCACAGTTTTTTGGCTTGCGGATAGTATTCCAATTCACTAAATGGAATTTCTTTTTTGACTATTTTGGTTTCCTCCTTTCCAAAGAAATCTTCTCATTTATTTTGTGATGTCTTTCATAGTTTTTTTGGGTGCTAGGGAGATCGAACAAGTGTAGATGGGGTAGGAAGAGAGACTTGAGTTGATGAGGATTAGCTTACCGACAAGGTTAAGCCATCTTGTCCGGCGGGAGGTGATTTTTGTTTTATATTGTCAACCATCACTTGCCAGTCTGCATCTCTTTTCTTCCCTTTGAAGATCGAGATCCCAAGGTAGTTGAAGGAGTTCCATTCTACCCTGCCTTCAAACCCAATGTTTCTTCCTATCCTTGCCAGGGTGCCTGGTGGACAATTCCATCCATATACTTTGGGTTTTCCAGAGTTCACTTTCCCATCAAAGGCTTTTAGAAAGGTGGATAAGGCACCTTGAAATATTTCTGCGATGATCCTAGACACACCCCCTCGCAAGATAGTGTCGTCAGCAAATTGTGCATGATTGACATCTTTGACTCCATTAGCTATCCTCGTGCCTTTTAAATCACCAGAGTTTCACAAGTTTTGGAATTTTTTACTCATTGATTTATCCACCAAGAGATAAAGGAAGGGGAGAAATGGGAAGCCTTGTCTGAGGCCCCTTGTTGCCTGAAAGAACTTGGTGGGTCTTCAATTTACAAGTAGAGCAATCCAGAGACTGTTGATACATGATTTGACCCATCTGACAAATCTTGTGGAGAAACCAAACTTACACATAATATCGAAGAGGAAGAAATGATTTACTCTGTCAAATGCATTGGCCATGTCTAATTTAATAGCCATGTCGTGTTGCTTCCTTTCCATGTTGGAGTGGATAGCTTCTTGGACTATAATTATGTTGTCAAGTATGTGGCACCCAGCTACAAAACCTCCTTGCAATTCTGATATGAGATGACCCATACTATTTTTTCATTCTTCTAACCAAAATTTTTGAGATTATCTTATCTAAGGTATTGCACAGCGATATTGGCCTGAAACGATCCAACGATTAAGGGCTTTTTTCTTTAGGAATTAAGGATAGGAAGGATGAGTTGGTGGCCCCACCGATCTTGTCCTTTTTCCTGGTCCAATTTAACATTATTTTCATATCTTCCTTTATGATCTCCCATGCTGCTCTGTAGAAGTTTATGGTGAAACCATCTGGTCCAGGCGCTTTGTCAGCTTGAAGAGACCATATTGCATTTTTATCTTGAATTCTAAGATCAGTTTTGATAGCTCTCTATTTTCTAGATCGGTTATGAGCGTTGGTATTCCAGAGAGGAGATATGCTTGAGTTGTTTCATCAGTCTCTTCGCTATCTGTGTAGAGGTCTCAAAAATGGCTGAAAGCGTGGTCTTTTATTTCCTCGTGCACTGCAATCTTGTTCCCATTTTTGTCTTTTAGTTCTTTAATGATGTTATAGCTATGTCAGGTTTTTGTTTTTTTATGGAAGTACTTTGTATTGTTGTCCCCTCCTTTTATCCATAACTGCCTGGAATTTATTCTCCATTCCTCTTCCTCATGCCTTGCAGCGTTTAAAATTTTTGCATGCAACTCCTTTTCTTAGTTTTGGATCGTGGGAATTACCTCTTTCGTTTCCATCCATGTGTGAAGAGCAGCCAGATCTCCTTAAATCCTTCTTTTCAGATGAATTGGATTCTTGTCATTATTTTTAACCTAGTTCTTAATAGAAGAACACACAAATATTAATTTTGATTCCCAAATGTAGCTAGGCAATCCCTGACATTGCAGATTCCAAGCATTTTTAATTATATCAATGATTTTTCCATCTTGCAGCCATATCGAGTTGAAGCAGAATGGGATTGGCCCATATTTGTAGGTGATTTTTAAGTCAGACCAATAGGCTTATGATCTGAGACTACTGAGGGGAGAGTGGAAGAGGTTGGGAGAAGGTATTGTTGAAGGAAAGCAATGCTTACCCGAAATCTATCCAATGTTGTCGCA
Source organism: Pseudotsuga menziesii (assembly GCA_001517045.1). Taxonomy (NCBI): domain Eukaryota; kingdom Viridiplantae; phylum Streptophyta; class Pinopsida; order Pinales; family Pinaceae; genus Pseudotsuga; species Pseudotsuga menziesii. The sequence goes on from LPNX011233584.1 coordinate 398,797, forward strand.
ATATGATATACTCCAGCTCTTTTTTTGCTCCAAGTGTACTTCCCATTCTTCGATTGAATATCTAGCATATCTAGATCTGAGATCAAGTCCTCCATCATCTCACAAAATGGATCCCTGACTTTTGTTCCTCCCCATTTCTCTAGCTACGATTTAGTGGTGTTGAAATCCCCAGCTATGATTAGGTTTTTACCTCGTAGGTCCTCAAGAACCTTTGAAACATATTCCCATAAGATTACCCTATCTCTATAGTGCATTGGTCCATATGCATTACAGATGTACAAAGAGTTTGCTCCATCCTTTTCCTGGATTTTGGTGAGAATCCATTGTTGGCTTTCCATCGTTGATTTTATTGAGAATTTGTTTGAAATTAAGGTGGCTACTCCCCCAGAGGCTCCTTTGGAACTTATAGCCTTACCATGGTAATTTTTCTAGATCCAAGAGAATGCCATGGTCTCCGCCTATGGAATTTTTGTCTCTTGGATTAGCAGTATGTCTGGCCTTTTTAATTTTATTATACCTTTTATTGCTTCTACTTTGGGTGAGCCTCCTAGCCCCATGCAATTCCAAGACACAGCTTTCATCGTTTCTTGAGCGAATGAGATCCTGCTCAATATCTGCCATCCACTTTTGTGCCTATTGGGTTTCTTGGATATTGTAGGAGTTTTGTTTCTTCAAGGGTTTGTTGTATTCCTAGTTCTATATCTCTTTATGCTTCTTATTATCTATAATCAATTTGTGATTTTCTTTCTCTTTTGTTCGGTTGCAGTGTTGCATCATGCATTTCCCATGAACTTTGTGGAGGCGATTGTTCTGGGGAGAAACTCTGATGTATAACTTTGATGTGTTTTACAATATATTCCCAGGATCCCCCTGGTGTTGCAGACCCTTGAAATTATCTTTCATTCATGTTTTTTATAGGATATGGAGGAGGGATACTTGTAGTTTCCAGGGCCTCTTCTTCTTCTGCTTCTGTTGATCTAGTTTCTGAGGATGGGATCTCTCCCTCTTCCATATGCAATGCCTAAAATTGGTTGTTAGCTGAATTTTATTTTCCTTCTTGTGGATTTTCCTTGCTTGTCATTTCCTACAATCCACTTGATATTGGGACTGGTGGGGTCATTTTCCTTCCCCTTTTGACCTGCTGCCATCCTTCATCTTTCTTTTTCCTGGAATTTCATGGACTTATTTTGGGTAATGTTTGACAAAATGGCCATATTCATGGAACTTCTTGCACTTGAAGGGTAGCTTCTCGTAATCTAATTTCTACATGTGCTCCCATCTGTCCATGTGTAGGTTTACTGCATCTAGCATCCATTTTTCCAGATCTACTTCCACATAGATCCTTGCGTAGAAAAACAACAAACCCTTTGCTTCTGCTTTGTCGATGTAGTTTCCAAGGGAGTTCCTGATTGCTTATAGAGTTTCATCATTCCAGCAATGCAATGGGTGGTGGGGCAGGAAAACCCAAATCGGGACCATTGATGGCACGTATTTTTATGGATTAAAGGATAAGCTCCATCGGTTTAAGTATAAGCCATGAGGATCCATGAAATAAGGTCCACTCCTGAAGATGAGGTCTCTATATTATTTTTTTTCTAATAAGAAGGTGAAGAATCCCTTTCCCCAAAAACAGTGTTGTAGTCCACCTATGAATAACGACATCCAGTTCTTGTTTATCCATGTGTCCATGGTTTTTGGCGATGGCCAAATTCTAGTGAAATATGGAAGCCACCAAAGCTCTGAATGTTGCATCTAGGTTGCACCTACGTTCCTGCAGACTTATTTTCAGAGGAGGATCCATTCTAGGAGCCAACCTCAAGGGGATCCAGTTCCAGTATCAGTCAAATATCTCACCATTTCAGGGAGATCGAACCTCTACAGTATGCACTATCCTGCCAGCCACCAATCCACTTCTCTTGCGTTTGGCCTGCACATATATGCCCCATCTTCTTCTACATTACTAGTATGGGGTGGATCTGATTAATTTCATATCCGATCTTCTTCTCTCGGCTCTGGTTCATCCGCTCGACCTGTCTCACAGTTGTTGAAAATACTGCCATAGAAAAGTGTGCCTTACTAGGGAAAGTTCCAAGCTATTGTTTTAAATTCCAATATATGGAGAAATATGTGTAAACTTGAAAGCCCTAATTTTCATATTTTCACTAAAAATGGATTCTAGTCTTATTGTCATACCATGTTGATTTTTCTTATCATTTAAATGTTTTTTTATATAACTTTATCTATCACATAAACATAAACTGCATGTATATAAAGGATCACTGAAAGAAACACATTCATGGTAGACAAAAATTTTACCCTAGGAAAACCCTCTTGCGGGAAAAACCCAAAACAACTATCTAGATAAGATTCTTCAACAATATACAATGTCTCACCTAGTGTCCATTTACAAGCTTTTCTTTCACCTTTTAATAAAATGAAAATCGAAAGCTGTGCATAAATTATCAACCCAGGGCTACAAAGGCTTATGAGCTACCTGACAAAGTATATGCCAGACACTGTAACTTGGAATGGTTTTAACACAAAGGAGATCAATGGATTACAGAACTCGAATTGAAATGCAACTATTGGTGAATAGGCTTATAAGAAGATCGCAACTTGTAGAAAGAATCATGTAATCAAACCAAAAGAAATGACTATCAAATCTAAAAAATCCCCTGCTATGATGTAATGGTTTGTTATGCTACAAAAAGAAACTCATATTTGAATATGATTGAACAAATGGAGAATTTCACATGAAAGTAATTTGATAAATGGCAGCTACAGCAAATGAATTGAAAAGAGCTAATTTAATTCAACAGCCTGCTTTTATCATTACAAGCTAACATCATAATCTCAACAATGATTCTAGTGCAATCATTCACCACAGAAGTAATCCTAATTCAAAGTTCATAATCCATACATTCCTCTATATCAACTAGTAACAATAATGAAGATTATACTATCTGATCGTGTCACTACTTAAAAGTTCACATTCAACTATGATCAGCACACCAAATCCAAATCTGAAACAATTAAATCAATCAGCCACTGCATCAAACATCAACTACGTGCATAAAGAAAATAAATTCTAACTACAGCAGCACCTGTCACAGAAGGGGGCCCTCCCTTCAGCGACAGGATCTGAACAAGCCACTCACTCACATGAAATTAATTAACACATTCAAAATCAGGACAATAGAGAATTTGTATATAAGAAGTCTGATCACAGTAGTGTTCAATAGATATATGCAAAATGATGGTTAAAATCCTCTGGAATAGATTCAAAGTTCTTATACATCAGCGCTCATTAGAGAAGTATGAAACATTGTGCAGTTACAACAAATTTCCCAATAAGGCCCATCTACTGATTCTGAAAAGATTTGATGAGCCATCCCCGGAGCTAGTATCGTGGAGAATGGAGATGATTCCAGAAAATATACCGGAGCATTCAACAACCTCGTTGGATGACCCAATGAGTTATGAGTCATTAAAGACCCAAAATGTTGAATTGGACACAAAATATCCAATCCCTGGATTCATTGCATCATCATTTATGCGTTAATTAGATGACTAAAATGATGTAAAATAATGGGCAGGAGCGAAAAACATAAACTCGATACCTATGTTTTATAGCTTGAGATTGAGATACAAGTTGTTCATCTTTCATAATTCCTTCATTCTGCATCTAGAAGTAAAATAATATTGAACCTGAAACACCACTTCTTTAGTAGGAAATCATGGCATCATAACTCTATCCAAATCATCAGCAATTGACAAATAACAAGGAAAACAAGATTAGTACTTACCATAGCCAAAACTTCACCAAATTTAATGAAGAGAGAAAGTAGTGAGATAGTATTAAATCAAAAAGTTCATAAACAGGGCAAAATATGAGAACAAAAAAGGTCAAATACCAGCCCTTCACCCAACACGAGTTGCATAAATAGAATAATGATATACAAGAAAGATACATAATAACCTCTGATCCCTTATGAGAACGAAGTAGAGAGAGAAAGATGATAAACCTCAAAATATTGTCTTCTTGATGCCTCTTGAACCCTTTCCATGTGCATCCTTGAATCTACATGCTTTTCTCTTTGCTTGAGTGAATTGGTGTGTCAGAGATGAGTCCACTTCACTTGTATTTATACTGGAAAAGTCACTTATCCTTATTGGGTCAGCTTGACTTATTTTACTGGGTAATTTCCACATTAATTGGGTCGACTTGACCTTTAGGTTGGGTCATTTTACTAGGCTAACTTTATTATTCTTCCCTGTGGAGCCAACATAAGAATATCTTTCAATGCTACTAGAAACATCAAAAATATATTTGTCATTTAAAAAGTTAGAATCTAATGGGAAGTATATAGAGAGAGAATATATGTAGGAACACGTAGTTGTATGCTCATCATATGCTTTTGTTGGTACCTAGATATTAGTACCACATTAGACAAAGTTTTTTCATGGTTTCACACTTCCACATGAACGAGGGAAACCATACTTTTCCTTACACAATTGGCCAAAGGACCAATTCTCAAACCCAATAAATAACAGACTATGGCAGCTCTTCCTAAGGTTTCTTGTATGGGAAATCTAGAAAGAACAAAACCGAAGAACTTTTAAAGACATTGCTTGCCCAATTGATAAATTTTGTTCTTCCATATGCTTAGAAATGCATGAAACTATCTGAATCGACCCATGGATGATAAATACTAGCAAGATCATGGTGTTAAAACCCCATTTTTCATGCTTGGGGTATATGTGTCTCTCTCCCCTTCCTCAATCATCCTAAAAGAAGACGACTAGGAACAATGAGTCTGAGTCATTGGTCTCTCCCACCCCCTGCCTGCTTCAAGATAAACATCAACGGTTCCTAGAAAGGAAACCCTAGAGAGGCATGGTTCGATGTCATAATCAAAGATCATGCAGGACAAATGAAAATTTTATTTTGGAACAAATTGGGCTTCGACACAAACAACGTGACTGAGCTGGAGGATCTAATACACGGTCTGGTGGTGGTGTACAACAGAGGTTGGCTCCCCTTAATAATCAAAGGAGATTTGATCCTTGTCATTACTGCAGCTGGCCGCATCCTTAATGGCACTCAGTGGTATAAGGTATCCCTAATATGGCATCTTGAGTACAGAATTGAATCCCTAGTAGGGGACATTCAACATTCTCGTGCCATCTCCTTCTGCCATGTTAGACGGGATGAAAACAAAGTGGCGTGCATGCTTGCCAATGCAGGAATTTATTCCCCTAACTCGACAGTGTTAGAATTGTTGTGTCATTTATATCATCAAGCAATGAGTCCAAATTATTGATGCAGTGAATAGGAATGAATTATACAAACTGAACAAATCAAATCTCACAGGAAACAGACAAGTATTGCTCAGAGAATTACAGTATTATCTTCACTACATATCTAGTGTTACAATAGTGTTACATAGGAAAGAATTCGAATCATTAGGGATGAATTCAAATATACAAACTGGATGTGATTGTATCTGACTGCATGGCTAATTAAAGATGTCTAAATCACTATCAGAGTCCAAGTGTTTAACTCCAGATGTCAAATATAGTCAAACAATCAGTTATAATTAGTTAAACCAGTCTAACTGAAGTGGTAAGTGAGAAAAGGTGCCTTATCCACATGCACCCATGCATAACTGGCGTTAATTGAACTAAAATTGAACTAACTAAATGTAAATGAGGAATAACTAAGCTTAACTAGTTCCAATTCCAAGTAACTAAGAGAGGTTGGTGTCAAGACTCCCAATGGCTCCTAAATTGTAGGGAATGGCCTAGGAGGCACCTAAACTAATGCATGCAATTGCAGCAAGTCTCAGTTAGCCTCTATTAATTTTCCCCACACTCTAGTGATTGGAACATGTGGCCCCACTAGGAAAAGTGGACCCAATAATTAAATAAAACTCCTAAGTTAGGCTAAAATAATCTAATAGGCAATTTGGTCAAGGGAGGATTATAAATCCTAACACCCCCACTGAATCCCAACTTGGACAACTGTGGGTTCTGGAAACAAGGCCAAAATTAACCCATATACATTATAAAAGATCAAAAATGTTGCTCAATGAACCGAGGAAATAGGGGAAAACCTAATGGGAACCCCCCCCCCTCAAGATAAGCAAGAATCAGGAAATACAAGTTAAAAACTTGCAAAATCTTTTGTTGCAATTTGTAGCACTATGCATCAACAAAGCAATATTTTGGTTCTTTTGTGTAGAAACATCCTAAATATGTGCATTTGAAACTCTAATTCCAAACTGAATGATTATGTCTGGAGGAATCTTCCTCTTTGGAAGAAGAAGAATATGCTCAACTAAATCAGAAATATATACAGTTGTTGGATGAAAACTGGACCCATGTAGAGCAACTGAAATCAACTGATGAGAGAGAAAAGGTGCTTGATAATTAGAACCATGTGAGGAACACCCAAAAAACTTATATATTTCATCCTTTAACATCAAACCATGTGAGGTAAGATCATCCCCAAGTGTTAGGAGCAAGTGTCCAAGCAAATGCATAATGTCTCCCTCTTTACTAGTTCTGTGAGGAGATGAGCATGTGATCAAATAGATAGGTAGAGAAGCCTTGGGACTATGGAGAGAGAATTCTTGAGATCCATAATCTGATATATATTCAGAAATAATAAATTATTCACAAAATATAATGTCACAAAACTCATAAGAGAAAACTAACATCAAATCCCCAACAACAAGTTTGAAGAAGACTTGCGGTACTTGATTTGTCACACCAAAATTGATGAGAGCAGCTACAAGCATTACTGAAATCTCTTGAAATTTAAACCTGAACCAAATAATATTAGATCAGATCCAAATAAATCAAATCCAAATAGTTTCATATCATATCCAAGAGTGAGGAATGATATCAAATCCCCAACAACAATTTTGAAGGAGACTCGTAGTACTTGATTTTTCACACCAAAATTAATGAGAGAAGCTTCAAGCATGACTGAAAGCTCTTGAAACTTAAAACCTGAACAAAATAATGTCATATCAGATAGAAATAATATCATATTAGATTCAAATTGTTTCATATCAGATCCAAGAGTGTGCTCCATCGAGATGGTAGATGCACAATTTTCTCCTTCTTCAAAATTCTGAAAATTGGTGCATGCAATCATGTAGGAATTTACTGGAAGCTCTAGATCAATGAGAGTGAATAGATCACTCCTACAATCTGATATTATTTCGAAAATATACTTTTTATTACTTATCTTCACACCAGCAACAACATTAGAGATAGAGAAATCAAATTCCTCTTCCTTTTCTAAAACAATCATCGGTAAACTACGCGCGAAATTTAAAATAGAAGAATCACTAGAGATTTTTTTCAAAAAATGGAAAGAGAGTTTTTCTTCAAAAATAGAGATTTGAATATCTTCTTATGGATCATACATGTGAGGAGATGAGATATCAGATATCTCATACACTTTCGGAGCAGCAGGAGAAGGATTCACTTCAAGGAGACTTTCTTCAATTCAAATTGACTGTGTGGAAAATTATGCTTCTTCTTCATCTTCAACAATTTCCTTTGCTGTGGGAGAGGGAATGAACTCATAATGATTGATTTTATCTTAATCTCTCTCAACATCTGGTATTTTAGATTCATATCCCATATGGCTTCTAGGTCATCCTGATAGAGGTAAAGTGAGGAAGGATTCCCCAGAGGAAACCATGTGATTGGATGCTCCAGAATCTATCAAATCAGCCTTCGATGGACTGAGGCTTGCATGAAAGGCATGGAATCTCTCATGTTCTTCAGTATTCTCTTCATCAATAGACATATATGCACCTTCTGGAAGGGCAATATTTTTCTGTACACATAGAGATTTCAACTGGTCGAGGGTATTCTTCATGCACGAGTCTTTTGGATGAAAACCCCTCATACAATAGGAACACATCTTCTTTTTCTTCTTCTTAAAGCTTGGATTTCCTTTAGAAGTCTTCTAATTCTCCTTAGGCTTCAAATCAGATGCTTTAGGGTCCTTCCCCTTAGGTCTCCCTTTATCTTGTGCTTTGGTAGAGTCTGTCACTAGGAGAGCTTGATCTTTGGAGTATCAATGACTCCCATCCGGACCAACTTCTCTTGCTCGTGTATTAAGGACTCGACAAGGAATCAAGTGAGGGAATATTCCAATTGGGAATGGAATATTGATAGAAATACAAAATACTCAGAGCCTATTTTGTTGAGTATGGAGAGCACATGTTACTCATCCTTTCTTTTTATTCCGCATTGTTTGCATTGAAGTGCAAGAAACTTGAATTTAGTAAAGAATTGTTGGATTGTCTCGAAACTGCTAGGATGTAAGGCTATCAACTCATTCTCCAGAATGTGTCCACAAAGCTCATATTTATTTCCAAACAAAACTTCAAGATTCTCCCAAGCTTCCCTAGGAGTCCTCAAACCTTCAAGGTGAAAGAGGATATCTCCGGATATGTGAGTACATAGATAACCGAAAGCTTTATCTAAGCGATTCATAAAAAAAAATTTCTCAACTGGATGATGGGGCTTGAGCTAACTTCCAAGTATTATCCTAAAGTAGCCCTGCTTGTGCAAGTATAGCTTCATATCTGCCTTCCAATAAACATTGAAGGGTGTTAGGATCCAATGTGTGGAGGGTTGAGAATCAATAATTATCCTGCTGGAAAAGACAATATCTTCGCACAAGCTATGTAGAACCTATAGAAATTTCATTGTAAAACCAAAATCATTCTAAATATGTTAGAATCAATCCTTCCCTCTCGACATGAACACTTTCTCGGGTTCCGTCATGCCCGCACCACCACCCTGAATAAATTAAGAGGAAGCAAGGCACTCTTTGTGGGACTTCTGTGGAAACCCAGTTGCTTTTGGTGTTCAATGGAGAGTAGACAGACTTGAAGCTTACTTGAGATGGCTCTGATACCATGTTAGAATTGTTGCTTCATTTAGATCATCAAGAAATGAGTCCATATTATTGGTGCAATGAATAGGAACGAATTATACAAACTGAACAAATCAAATCTCATAGGAAACAGACAGGTATTGCTTAGAGAATTACAGTATTATCTTCATTATATAATCTAGTGTTACAATAGTGTTACATAGGAAAGAATTATAATCATTATGGATGAACTTGAATCTACCAATTGGATGTGACTGTATCTGACTGCATGGCTAACTAAAGATGTCTAAATCACTATCAAAGTACAAGTGGTTAACTCCATATGTCTAATCCAATCAAACAATCAATTATAATCAGTTAAACCAATCTAACTGAGTGGTAAGTGAGACAAGGCGCCTTATCCACATGCATCCATTCATAACCAGTGCTAACTGAACTAAAAGTGAACTAACTGAATGTAACTGAAGAATAACTAAGCTTAACTAGTTCCAACTCCAAGTAACTGAAAGAGGCTGATGACAGGACTCCCAGTTGCTCCTAAATTGTAGGGAATGGCCTAGGAGGCACCTAAACTGATGCCTGCAAGTGCAGTCAGTCTCAGTTAGCCTCTATCGGTGTTCCCCACACTCTAGTGACTAGTACATGTGGCCCCATTAGGACAAGTGGACCCAATGGTGCTAGTGGACCCAATTATTAAATAAAACTCCTAAGTTAGGTAAAAATAATCTAATAGACTATTTGGTTAAGGGAGGATTATAAATCCTAATAGACAGCTGGCGAGGTTTGGGAATATATGATTGATGAGATAACTAAGAAACATTGCGAACGACTAATTTCGCAAGAAATCACCCAACATAATGAGTAGGCCATCCGCATGTAAGAGGAATCCCAACGGTGGACCACCTAGCACCTAGAAGGACAGTGGCGACAAGTGGAAAGATGTTGGCGAAGTACAGCTTCCCATATATCTCATTATAGAAAATTTGAAGGATGGAGTATGGAAAATTCATTCCACATGGGAAGCAGTTAATTCAGAAGGTGGCGAATATGCGCAATTGAGGAAATATATCTCGATCCAAACAGGAGCTAAGCAACAGTATGCAACAACAAGAAAATTATGGGAAATGACTATGTAATCAATGCAAAGTCAGAAGCATGCACTATCGCGATAATCTTGTTATGTGCATGTGCTTGGGGTGGTAGGACTTGAGAGCCTGTTTAATTTTCTATTATGGAAGGATGGATCTTGGGAAGCTCTTGGATGGTGGTAGTAAAGACAGTGAACGCAAGGACTCAAGGGAAAGACTCTGGAGGCCCAAAGAAATATCACTAGGGCCCAAAAGAGGGCGTCCTAGAAGAATATATACTTTTAGCTCATATTTTTTACAAAAGTGAAAGAGCACCTAGAGAAAATTGAAGCCAACCTCTGGGACCATTTTGATGATGAATGCGTTAATGAAGCAAAGAAACCTTTTGAAAATTGGGTCATGGATCTGGGTAATAACACGGCTCGACTGGGTCTCTATGAGCATATAATCACCTTGTTGTGGGCTATGAAAAAATTAATGGGGCATGTGTTATGGGAGAGGTTGTAGAAGGAAGAAGCTGACGAGGCACCCATTCAATAGTGGAAGGTGCATCACACTAAAACCAAACAATTGAACTCTATGGTGGAGGCCATTCTTGTTGCTCTCGACATCAGCAATCTTGGTTCCTATGGTTCCCAGTCAAAAGGTTTATCGTCCCTCCTGTGGTCATCTACCTAGATGACATGCATGGACAGTTTGTCCCTTGATTGCAGTTATTCATCCATGACCCATGTGGTCTCTTTTGTTTCTCTTCTGTAATTTCAGTTATGTTTATGTTTCTAGTCGGTGTGATGGACCAAACCCTTCTCGAACATTTTTTGGGTTCTGTAAGGGTGAAGGGAAGTCATGTTGGGTATCAATGTTGTAAGGGTAGTTTGGTTATTTTTTTTGGAAATGTGGCAAGGAACAATCTAGTGGCCTGGAAAACTATGTAATCCTATTGCTTTATGATAATATAATCCTTTCTTACTTACAAAAAATAAAAATTATCCTATAATAAATTACTTGAAACAATTTTCCACATTTTCAATTACCATTACTCCAATCCATATTTTCACATTTATGATGACCTAACCACCAACCATACTTTCAAATTCATTTTCTAACCAATTATATATCAACCTATATATGAAACCATACTTCAAATTGTTTACAAAATTTAGGTTGGAATTACTTAATACGAAAAATGGTCTAGATGATTTGGCAAGAATTTAAAAATTGTAATAGAACTGGAGAAAATTAGTAAATTAAATTATTTAAATTATTTGTTATTATTATTATTATTAGTTAAATGTCGGCATTAGAAAGACACATCGTTCTGATGTGCCTCTTCCATAATATTTAATGTCGATCATTCTCTTGTAAAATCATCATTGTATAAATAAATGCATATATTTTTTGGAAGTCCATTCCAAGTTGGTTTTAGAGTGAACATCTTATTCGGCTGCACATTCCCATATTCCATTTTCATTCTCCTGATCATTCTTCCACTCATACCATTCGTTCATAACATTATTATTATTTTATCATTTTATTATTTTGAAAGCCTTAAAAAAACTATAATTTTTTTACATATAATAATATTATTATTATTGTCATTTTAATAATAAATTATTATTGTAATTAATATTTTAATAGTTAAATTTTTACAAATACCAAGCTCAAAAATATGAATAGAAGAAATACGGATAGAAACCCTCCAAAGAACAAGGATGTGTCCATAAAGTCAGCAGATGACTCAGTTCACAAGCTCTTGGCAAAGCTTGAGCAAAAAGAGGAGGACATCAAAGACCTAAAGCTCGTAATTCAGTCACTAGAATATCAAGTTAAAGGATTCATTAACTCACATATAGGCCCAACCCACAGCATTGTTCACAAAGTAAAGATCGATTTACCGAGATTTGATGGCGAAAATAATCAAGACGGGATTCGATGGATCAACAAAATAAATAAATAAATATTTTGAAATGTACAATATATATGGAAACCACAACAAACTAAATGTTTCAGTAATGTAAATGGATAAAACCACTTGTGATTGGTTCTTGTGGTGGGACTCAACCATGGAAGGAGGAAGACTGGTCAGAGAATGAGATACCTTCAAGAAAATTTCTTTAAATGATTTCAAGAAATGGAAGAAGTTGAAATCTATAGCAAGCTCACTCATTTACAACAAGAAGGAAGAGTGGATGAATATTTTAGCAATCTATTGGTCCTAGCCACTCATGTCCAAGATATAATTGAAGAACAAGTCTTGCAAATTTCCATTGGTGGGATGAAACAGAGTATTCAAAATGAGATAAAAGTATTAGATGTCAAATATTTGGAACAAGCTCGACAAAAAGCAAGATTAATTTAAGAAAAACAAAAATCACAACGTTCATCGATTTATATCCCACCCCACCTAAGAACAAATGGGAGAAAGGACGACAATCTGTGCTGCAATTGTAATGCCCCAAATTGGTGTCTGAGACATAAGTGTAAAAAAAGGAATTTCTTCTTGTGCGAAAAAAAATGATAACAATGACAATAACAATGAAGAAGTTGAAGACATATCTCCTTCTGACATAGACTCATATCGCAATGAATCCAACACAAAGGAATTTATAGTCACTCAAACACTCTTAGTAGCTGCAATGACGAGTATATCTCAACCACAAACACTCTAAATGTTCAGTTATATCAAGAATGCTAAAGTGATTGTTTTGGTTGACTATGGTAGTACATGAAACTTCATTGACTCCAAGGTAGAAAAACGATTAAAGATATTCATCTACTCTACCTCTAGCTTTCAAATATCAATACCAGGGAACAAAACCACCTCGTTGTTATAGCGGATTTCACACATTGTATGGCCTTCCCTTGTCCCGTTGCAGACTCATTAGCCCCTTTGGACCACTTTATATCTTTTGATGTTACCTTGATCATCCCTAAAAACATTAGAATATTGATATACGCGGCTTTTTCCCCGATAACCGCGTACATACGCGGGTATTCCCTCGATAGTCGCGTACATCGGGATGTGTGCATAGTCCAAAACACTTTGGAGTTTTCCTTGACTTGGATCCGACTCATATGACTCCTGGCCTTCCATATGCCTTGAGATCGCACGGATTTGACCTTTCAATATCCCTTTGAAAAGCTATATAAGGAACCCCTTGGTACATTGAAAGCATAAGAGAAAATTGAGAGCTTCGAAATTATAGTCCATTGTTGCCAGACCTTTATGCTTGAGTCTGCATCCCTTTGTCCCTTGGAGCACTGTTGTGTTCTTCCCAAGCTTTCCCTTTGTTAGTAAGCTTGCTATCGAAGTGATGGAGGATTGAGGTGGTGGAGGCCCAAGTGGGGGATTCAGTTTCTCCGATTCGCAGACGTGCCGTCAGAGGTTTTCACTTGTAATCTCTGATTCTTATTAATAGAAATATATTTTCCTGTCCAGTAATGTGTATTTGAATGAATATTGTTTCCATTGGAATATGTCAAATGCTTTTACATTATTGATTATATATGCTAGAATAGATCTAACACCATGAAATATAGTATGCTTGTATTGTTTACTTGTTATTGAGGACGTGCTATAACAATTCAAGTTGAAGATTGGAAAGCTCAACGGGGATCTACTACAACCGTCTGGAATAAGGTACGAGGTTCTATCCTTTAGTGTTAGATTGTTTACTTCTATTGCATATTGGGAAAGATCGATTTCTGGAGTCTAGCTGTCTGTTGTGGTACCCCAAGCCATAGGAATTTCTCTCCATAACAGAAATGGTGACTCCGTTGGGGAGTTCCTAGTAGCTGACCTTTGGGGATTGGTTTCTTGGCATTCAATGTATTTGAATTGCTCTCTCTCTCTTGTTTCTGTGTCGGTTATGGGGGCATGTATGCTTGGTAGAGCCTGATTGGTGTGAAATAAGTCTCAGCCTGTCTGTTTGCCTGTGATTTATGCATCTTTTTATTCCTGTACGCGGGTTTATTGCTTACAATCGCGTATACACGCGGGTTCCCCTGGGATTTCCGCGTATACACGCGGGTTTACTGCACACAGTCGCATATACCCTGGTTTTTACCCTTTTGTGGAAGATAGTGGATTGC
>LPNX011233591.1:0-14530 GCA_001517045.1 Pseudotsuga menziesii
TTAAAAAAAATCAGTAATTGAGGCTTTAATCGACGCGTGTAACTCATGATAGGGGAGCATGGTTATTAGTAGTCTAAGCCAAAACCTTTTGTAGTTCTTTATTTTTCTTCAGGAATAGGTTGTTGAGAGGATTCAGTGAGGAATTTTATAAGGCACAACCTTGTCTGAGATATAGGAGGAATTGGTGGGAAGGAAGATCTCTGTGGGAGACCTCCAATTATATGAAGAAGAAGCTATAGATATGTATCCATCCCACAATTTGAATATTATTTCTTATCCAACCCAAATAAAATAAACCTTAATATTTATATTACTATGTCAATTTAAAAACACCCCCTTGACCCCTTAATATGAGGAAATATATTTTTCAGGTTTTTCGGAGTATTCAAACCCCCAATATGAATGGACGTGATTTGATATTTCCTTGCTAGTGAACCCCCATGTTTTGGAAGAAGGTAGGAAATGATCCCTAGGGGAAAGGGGATCGAGTGCCACCTACTCCAAGCAGTTGGGATCAACCTCCACGAGAACTTTCATCTACAAGGTTCTCGAAATCTCATTTTTTTCTTTTTTGACAATACCGACGCTCTCTGCATATGGGAAAGTAGTGCCGACGCTCTTTGTATTAAGGGAAAAGGTGTCATCAATGCATTATGTCAGCAATACCAAGGCATTAGGAAGGTCTGGCTCCGTATGTCAATAGACAAGGTGCGTCAGACATCCTAGAACTGGGAAAAACGTTCTCCAAAATATGTCTTGGCCATGCCACTTCAGGGAATTGAGTATAACTACCAATTTTAGGTGTAACTGAATTCCCCCCCAAAGTATGAAGCTAAAAGGGGATGTTAGGTGAAATTATTTGTTGAATGTGAGCTGGAATCAGAGGAAAAAGGGTGGCAAGAAAAGACTTGACATATGAACAATTACAAAATATATGACTCAAAAAATGGTTGCTGAAAAATACATTGCAGATCCATGCATAATGACCATGTCATGGCTACCAATAATACATTGTAGATCCATGATCGATAAGACTCAAATTGGGACATAGCTACGAAATATACACTCTATATCTATTTCATCTTGACCCAAACCTGAGCATAGCCACCAAACATATAATGTGGATCCATGCAATGACTCAAGAAATATTCCATCGCAACCTAAATATAGGCACATATTCAACCGAGTACCTAACCATTCAGGGTCTTCATTCCAAATCCAAACGATACGATTCTATCCATGTGAATAGATGTCCCGATGTTAAACATGGTAGAAATGGCTTGATTACTAGTCATTTGTGTATACCCTTAAAAAATGCAAAGGAAATCATCATTAATGTCAATGATTCCCAAGGTATCCTAGTACATTCCTCCGAATGTGAGTAGATGAGCTGAAGCCGAACAATCAGAAAAATATTTCAATCAAAGGCCAATGATGGAATCCTACTATCAAAGAAAGGGAAACATGCCATTGACGCATGCAGTATTAAAGGAACTTGATTGGTTTCTAATACTAATTCTCAGATGATGTGCTAGTGTCAACAGGAACAAACTCATCAAAGGAGGGCCATGATGTTTCCCTCATTATCGACACGAAACATGAAACAAAAATGATGTTGAAGTGATCATGATGATAGAACAACTATAGGACTGACTCGGATGTGACCGACTCGAAGGAAGGTAAGGAAATTGCAGAGGTACACTGTGATAATGACTTCCCTTGAACATTGGACAACACAACAAATGAATTGGAAACATTGAATCAATGAGGAAGAGATCAGACATAATGCAAAGGTAGGACAATGCATTCTTTGAATTGACTCAAAGGAGTTAAATGACTCATTAAAGTGGATCAACTCGATGACAAGCTGAAAACCCAACTGTTTGAATGAAAATGCAGACAAGTGCCATGTTCAAGGGTGGACTATGAGATTCCATTAATACACATGAAAAATTTTCCCCATTCCCTTAATTTCCCCATCACGATGGGTGAGTACCTATTTGCTTTTTAATGAGATTGAAAAGGGTAACAAACGCTTGATTTAGCTCATCGGAGGATGAGTCCATTCTCATATGTTTTACAAACCTGAGAAATGAGAGGTTCATATCTAGAAAAGGGTCCTTCAACAGTTGATTTTAAGAGTCGGAAGAAGGTAAACTAAGTCATCATTTCATATTTAGAGAGTCTAAAATAACTAAGAAAACTCCAGAAATGGATTTTTTTTTTATATTTAGTCCCCAAGGTTTGAAAAAGTATAAATTAGTACCTAGGAGAAGTCTTCTAGTCATGAAGAACTAGAGTATAATTTTTTTTGCAAATGAGTCTAACCGGTTCGAAAAAGGGGTAAAATATCACCGACTAGACAACCTCTCGAATACTTTTACAAGCATGAAAGAATCAAGTTCATTTGGTGATCTTTCTGTGTTTAAAGATCCTGAAAAGAGGTTAAAGGTGACTTTATGGAGTTTCCTTTTTTTCAAAATACATTTTAATGAGCCCTAAAAATCAATAAAAATACACTCGATACCTTTTCACTATATTTTTAACGAGCACGTTGAGGGTATAAAAGATGCTCAGTACTTTTTCAACTTAAGCTAGAGTGTGAAAAGGACAAAAACAATCACCATCATAACAAAAAAATTCCCATAATTTCCTGAAATCCTCCAAAAACATGTTAGAACACTTTCACCATGAAAACTATAGGAAAAACACAATGAAAACCCATAATATTTAAATAATCCACTAATTATTTCTTATAAAAAACAAAAAATAACATAAATAGTGAAATGGTGAAATTTTGTAACCATTGTGTTATTTAGCATAGCAAATAGGGTGAAATTAGTGTTCAGGACAGGAATTTGCAAAGGATATTATGGGAGATCCAAGCGTCCATTCGTTGAATTTTCAAAAGCAGGCAAGAGATAACACCTTACCCTTCCTTTTTATGGTTGAAAATTTCATTTTCATGATGGTTTTTAGTATTTAAGGGTGATTTTTTTAAGGGGAAGAGCGTTCCCAGGGAGACTCTCTTCTCCCTTCCAAGAGGTGTGCCGATGCACTCCTTGAAGGGGGAAAGAGCATCAAGGACGCTCTATCTCCTAGAGGATATGGCGTCGTCACTCTGTTCCCTAAGGGAAAGAGTGTTAGCAGTCGTGGGCTCCCCAAAACTCAATTTTTAGCAAGAAAACTCAAGAAATTTTTCAATGTGAGGATTCTAATGTCTTCCTTGTGGATGTTCCATATGTTTTGGACCAAAGAAATGGTGATATGGAAATAACATGAACGAAATCTAGATGATTCTTAGGTAGCCAATGATCCCATGACTGTAAAGACCCTAACGGAGTGTGGACCCCTAGATTATTTCAGGGTGTTGGGCATGAGATCCCATGTACATTTACTATGTCATCTAATATGGATGTGGGATCCAAAACAAAATAACTTCTGGGCTAGGACCCACATTATGACAATAGATGTGAAAGACATCTACATTCTGACTAGATTGTCTTAGAGAGGGATCCCAGTATCACTTACAGGTCCTCGTGAAGGGGAGAAGTTCATTGATGAGCTCATAGACAAGTATTGTGGTGTTGGAACTCATAAAACACATTGTGGACTGACCATTGAGAACTATGTCCTTCAGTATATATAAGGTAGTTGGTATCTGAGCTACACATCAAACTACCCGAGTGCACATGTTATATGCATTGGAGTGCATGGCTCCGAATTTTTTTAAGTAGAGTGAGGGGCTGCTGGTAATCTGCAACAATCATCTCGCAAAGTGTAGACAAGGTGAGCTCAAGATATTTTCTTACGGGGCAGTGGTGGCATATTTTTTTTGGAGAGGGTCCCCTTTCTATGCCCATTAGTTCCTCTCAACAGTCTGGATCCCAAGGATCCCCAGATGTTACGGTGGGTCGACTATATGGATCGCAACAGAGGTGGGGAAATACCTATGGTGACCTGTGGTGTTGTTTTATTTCATTGGATATGAGGCCAATTGTTGATGATTGAGTATTATGCATACCCAGGGGGGATGACTTTAGGGGTGACCCAGATCTTCCCTTACGTAAGGGTGAGTAGTGGGAAGACTGAGGTGAGAAATATACTACCACATGATGTTTTTTGTTTTTATATCATATTCCATGTTTTTGCATTTTTGTTGATACTAAGACATATCTTACAATTTTGCAGACATAGGTTCGTCGAGACCTACAGGGGCTTCACCTATCAAGAAGCGAGGTGCATCCAGATACATGTCTATCAGGAATGTCGAGGTAGAGGAGGAACTTCAAGAGATAGAAGATAAACTCTAGAGATTAACTGTAGTGGTTCCATATATTTCCATTGATGACCTCCCTAGGTGTTATCAACTCTATACTTCAGGGGTGTCGGGATGTTTAGGGAGGTTACTCTGCCGAGTGGCCTATTCCATTATGTGTTATCATGAGCACGAGGATTAGTCCAGAGTGACTTCCTATTTTTTGTATTGTATTGATGCTGAAAGATTCAGATCTTCATAATTTGAACTTTTGATGTACTAGAAACTCGATGGTTCTATATTTTGGGTATATTGAAAGCTTATGGCTCCAAATTGTATCTTAGTACCAGTTTATATATATATATATATACAAAACACTCTTTTTTACAAATATGTGTGTGTATGTGATGTGTTATGTGCATGTATGGTTACCTATATGTGTTTGTGTGATTTTTTATATGTAATTAAAATTTAAAAATGAACTTCATATGTGAGCCAAATACCAATCCAAAACATAATTTGCTAGTGAATCAACTATTGTGTTTAAATGTATCAGGATGTGATGGTAGGAAACATCAAAATACATCTTTAAAAGACAAAATATTTGGAATGTACGAATAAGTAAGGGGTTAGAGATGGTGTAGACCTGGTTTAACCAATGGAAAACTAACTCTGAATCTAGATAAACCCTAATATGAATCACATCACTAGCTAGAGTCGTAGTCAACAAACCAATCACTACATGGTACTCTGTAATATTTTCGTAGCGAGTCCCAAACAAGATCCTCCTAAGCTCACCAGACCACCGGTAGAGGAATACAATACTCACACTGCTGATGCGATATTTACAGTATAACGACTCGCACCATCCCCAAATCCAAAATAAGTGGTCATGTATCCATTTTAACGAAACACTATATAATCAAGATTAGTTAAGACACATCTTACATTCACAACAAGTTCACACTCCAAACTACACACATCACTCTATAAACAATATATACAAAATACCTATGCTAGATGACCTAGGCATAATATTTCTTGAGATAAAGCTCGCTTTGGGGCTCACCCAGTGATATCCCATCATAGTCTATGAGCTCAAATTCTCCTTTCTCTAAGACACGACCAACAATATAGGTTCTATGCCACATGGATTTTAGTTTTCCACCTCCCAACTTATTGTGCTTCTGGTCATATGTCAGGACCAGGGCACCTTTGTTGAAGACGCGAGGTTGAATGGATCTATCATACTGAAATTTAATCCATTGTTTATGTGCCTCATTATCTAAGGAAACATTTGGACAGTTTTCATCGAGTTTTTTCACATATAAGAAAATTTATTCCTCTAAAGTGCTATTGGGTAACAATTCTACAACACGTTTTAGAGAAGGAATTTCACATTCGATCAGGAGAGTAGTTTCTAGACCATGCACCAATTGGAATGGGGTGAAGCCAATAGATGTTTTGATGGTATTCTAATAAGTCCATAATGCGAAAAAAATTGTGAATTCCAGGTGTATTTTTCCGTCCTACCATCCATTGAAGCATGGTTTTCAACACCTTGTTGATGGCTTCAACTTGGCCATTGACATGCGGGTAGTAGGGTGTAGAATTATCATGAATAAATACTAGTTTGACGCTTAGTTTTGACATCATTATGTTTTGAAAATGTGAACCATGTTCGGTCACAATAGCTTGAGGGACTCTGAACCTAGTGATGATGTGATTGAAAAGAAACAGGGTACCAATTTTTCCATCTTCGGCGTATGTAGGCATTTCCTCAGGCCACTTTGTAAAGTAGTCCATGACTATGATGATGTAACCATGCCCCCTGACTGAGGAAGGATTAGAGTGCATAAAATCAATTCCCCATTTCACAAATGGTTCAACAGCGATGATAGGATGTAAGGGAGTAGGGTGGGTGCAGTTTTTGGATTAAAAAAGATGGTAGGGTGGGAATTTTTTCACAGCCTACATACAATATTTGAATATTGAGGAATTAAATTACTTAGTGCGTAAAATTTTATGAGCAGTAGCCATGCCAGAAAGATGACCACCGCATGGTCCTGAGTGGCAGTCATTCAATACTATTTCATCCACTTCAAGAGTTAAGAAATGTCACAAGATTGCATCAATGCCATGTCGGTACAATGTATCATTAATGATAAGGTAGTACTTGGAATGATGACAAATATGATGATGTTTGTTGTGGGTTACATTAGTCTAAAAATGTTGAGTTTGGAAATATAAAATCAAATATCCATACCAGGGGTTAGACATACTAATGAGGAACAAGGATTCGTCGGGAAACTAATCCAAGGGCTACGTATCCTCAGTAATACAGGGAAGGTCAAACATGAGCTCTACAACAACGATGGATTTATTAGAACTAGATTTTGCAAATTATATCTCTAATTCCTAGAGAATAACAATCCAAAGAGAGTATTTTCCCCCAAGAACCTAATGAGTCAAGATGTAATACATGGGGTTGGAATATGTGTATACCATAGTTGTATGAAGCAAAGTTGTTGTGACGAAATTTATGGACCGCAATTACCGTGACCAAAGATAACTTCTCCACATGTGAATAACGAGTTTCAGAGTCAAGAAGACTCTTACTTAGGTATTAAATCACATGTTCTTGGTCGTGTACCTTTTTTTGAACTAGTATCATGTTGATGGTGATCAATGACATAGCCACATACAAGGAGTAATCCCCGGTGTAATTAGGTGGTTGCAAGACATGTGCATGTGTAATAGCATGTTTGAGAATGTTGAATGCACATTATGCAAGGTCATCCCAAACAAAGGGTGTATCCATTTCTAAGAGTTGCATGAAATCGTGTGTTTTCTCGGTGTAATTACAGATGAAACGACGCAGAAATTTTTCCTTCCCTTGAAAACTTTGAAGTTCAGTAACGTTTGTAGGTGGGGGTAGGGCCAAGATGGATTTGATTTTCAATGGGTCTATATATATCATTTTATCCTTGGAAACAATGAAGCCAAGCAGTTTCACAGTATCAACACAAAAACACATTTGTGTGGATTCAACTGTATGTTGTAATGGTGGCATCTGAGAAAAATGGCTCTCAGATGGTCAACATGAAGTTCTCGATGTTGTGAATGGGAAGGTAATCCATCAAGGTACAGTTCCATGATATGTTTGATGTCATGGAAAGCATAAGACATGCCTCGTTGAAAGGTAGCACCAACATTCTTTAGGCCAAAACGAAAATTTCTATAGGAAAAGGTCCCCCATGGGAAAATGAAGGTTTTTTTATGTTTATTAGAAGGGAGTATCTCTATCTGATTATAGCCATAAAAACCATCCATGAATGAGAATATGACGCTTCTAGCACAGTTGTCGATGATTTTTTTGATGTAAGGAGTAGGGAAATTGTCCTTAGGAAAAGCACTATTGAGATCTAAAAAATTGATACAAATCCTAATCGTTCCCTTTTTGTTTAAGAGGACAATGTTAGAAACCCATTCTGTCAATGGTACGGGGTATATGAATGCAGCCTTAAGAAGTTTCTCAATTTATTCCTTAATGGTTTCCGCTTTTAGTGGACAAACTTGACATAACTTTTGACAGACCAGTTTAGCATCAGGTTAAGTCCTAATCACATGAACCACGATCAAAGGATCTATCCCTCGAATTTCTTCATACGTCCAAGCAAAAATATCTCTAAATTCCTTGAAAATGAAAATATAAGACCTAAGTTCTAAGGCAGGACAATTTTGGCCTACGTGAATATTTTATACAACTCTAGGTTTCACTGATATATCGACCATAACGGTCTTAGTAAAATTTCTCAGATTACCCTCAGACTCAAAATTCGGGATGAGCACCAGTGACTGAGGTGTATTTACAATATAAGATGAAACCATTGTTTCAAAATGATCTTCTACCGTATGGTAACCAGGAAGGAAATAGGATCAATGATGATGGTCTTTCAAGGGCATCTCTTCTAAAGACATGACTTCCATGATTGATTCATCTGATGAAATAGTTTGGAAAATATAATTTAGAGATGGGGAGGATCTAACCAATATGGCAGGTGATAAGGGCCAGATACCACCAAAATATGATCATTAATGGTGGGGTCGTTGGTGGATTGGATATCCTGATAAGTCTGTTGAAAATGACTAAAGGATGTCAAATCAGCAATTGATTTTCCTTTGTTTGAAGTGTCATGACTCTTATAGGATATCATGTTCACAAACGTGGTCTAAGTAGAGGGAGGATTAGATAATGGAAAGATTCACATAAGTGAGGAATATTTGAGAAGAAATACTCCTATGTTCTTATACTATGGGGCCACAGAATCAATAACGAGACATTATTCATAGAATTAGAACTGGTATCTGAGGAAGAAAACTCTATTTGATCAATTGTAATAGTCTTTCCTCGAAATGGGAATTGGACTAATGAAGACATGAATGAGGAAATTGCATGCATGGCATAGAACCGATTTATACCTAGGAGAATATTGTAGTCTAAAGGAGCATTGACAACTTCGACTTGAAGGGACATCGATTTTCCCCCTATATCAACCAGGAGGGAGGGAAGTAATCCATGAGGCTGAAAACCATGACCATCAAAGGCCTTCAAAGTCATAAGTGAACGGCTGATCTTGGGAGAGCCTATAGCTCTCCAACATGACATAGACATGATGGAAGTCGAGGCACCTTCATCTAACATAGTGCGATCAAGTTTCTTCCCAATAAATTTTGTAGATATATGGAAAGCTAACTAATGGGAGAGTCGTGACTTAAAATTGTCCATTTTAAAGGTGATAATGATACTATTCTCAGGATCCATAGATCCAAGAACTAACAACATGTTATTTATTTTCTAGGGCACGTTTTGAGTACTTTGAGTATATACATAGCACATGGTCCTTGGGCCAAATCTTCTACTACATTGTAGTATTGAGCAACTCACACATTAGGGTTAAATACCGATTTTTGAATTGTACTCTTTGGTTGATGAAAGATGCAGTCGAGAATAGGTTTTACAATATAAATATTGTTGGTAGGAGAATTTGAAACTGTAGGCTTACTAGTTGAAGGATTATCATCTTTATTTTCTGGAGGTGGGTCATAGTTCTGGGATCTGGTGGTAAGATTAACCGTTTCACTAGACATCATTTTAACCTCATCTATAGAGGACAAGGAAGATCCGAGCAAATATTGATGGTCAACCAATTGTTGTTGGGTAGGGAAATGATATGTCAAGACTTCCTGGGTGGGGGGATTTTTCAAAAACTTGCTGACCTCTTCACATTAAGGATATTTTTGGTGAAGTGGTCACCTCCACATATGAGGCAAGGAAACTTTACCCTTCTCTTATTCTTGGATTTGGTATCCGGGGTTTGTGTTTTATTACTTTCCTGTTGATTTTCAAGCTTTTATTTATTTATTATATCCTTTCTTCTTCATTCCTAAAGATTTAGAGGATTGAATGGAATTTACCTCAGTAGAGGAAACATGAGGAGAGGTGGTTTTGGGATTTGTGACAACTTAGATAGCAGGTTGGTTTTTCTTTTTTGGGGATTTAGTTGTCAATTGTTTTTTAACAAAACCAAGAAAATTGTTGGCATGTGGTTCTGATGAAGTTCTTAATGGATCCGAAGTAGGACGGGGAGCATGTGGGATCAAGTCATAAAGAGTACCCGACTAGGAATAAACCAAGTCTAGGTACTAAGCTTGGCTAATGGCTTGTTCTTCATTGACAACTCCTCCCATGGAAACATCTCGAGAAATGGGTGGAAGCAAATACGTAGTGAACCAATTAACAAGTAATTGGTCGATAATAGATGTTTTAATCAATCTACGTCATTGTCTACACTCATGTATGTGATCAGATATATGGGTGGAAGTGGTTTGAAGAAGTAAGGTTAAAATATTCATACTCATTTCATACTGAATTGGGAGTTGAAAGTGTGTTAAAAACACCATTGCAAAGCTGTTAAAATCCCAAAAAGAGTGTTCGCAAAATTTTATATACCACTTGGCGACGGTCCCAGTGAGGGTCCTTTAAAACAATCTCAAATAGATGGAACCATCCATGAGAGATTTGGATGGGCACCACATAAGATAGGTCATGACATCGTTTTTGGGGTCCTCACCATCTTTGTCGTCAAATTTGGGTATATCCGAAGGTAAATTTACTGGAATAGCTAGCCAAGAAGGATCATGGTGGATAGGATCGTTGATCAAATGTGACAAATTTGGAAGATCAAGTGTAGCCAAAAAGACAGTTGTTTATTCGGTTGCGGATATTGGTAATATTGATAAGGAGTATGAATACTAGTATGCCATAAGCAGATTGATAAACATGATTCAATGATCCTCAAATAATAGGTTGGTTCGGTTGTGATTGGTTTCCAAATATGTCGCCTGGTGGCCCCTAGGTGGGTCCCCTAGTGGGGGGCCTCCATATGGGGTACCTCCAGGTGGACCTCCTAATGGTGGGCCTCCATATGGGGGACCTCCGAGAATACCTCCAAGTGGTGGACCTCTAAGCGAAAGACCTCCCTATGGGGGGCCTTTAGGTGGACTTCCAGGTGGGGGACCTCTGGGCGAACCTATATATGGGTAACCTCTAGGTGGTCCTACGAGTGACAAACCTCTAGGTGGAGGACCTCTGGGTGGACCTCCATATATATTCACAAATGAGATTCTGTATGTAGAGACATTTGACCAATTAGGTTTCCAACATTGGGTGTTACGGTTACCAAGATAAGGGATGTCAGGAGAAACATTTCTCGAGGAAATGGATTGATAATTTGGGTGGCCATTTCCTGTTGATTTCCTGGGTAAAGGTACCCCCATACATGTTGATTAAATGTAGGTTTAACCCATGGTGGTTTTCCTGGTGGGGAATAAGAAAAAATCACATTTGTGGTTTTTTAGGGTATCCCATCCACGAGCTTCCCTAAAGAAACACTCTGCCCAAGATTGGAACTTATTATCATGGTTGTAGTGAAAACTTGACCTGGATATTTCCCCCAAGTGATGGGGTACATAGGAGAACTAGGTATGGAGGGGAGATATTGAGCTGACATGGCATGGATAGAAGGTTGACCGGGATCATAAGAAACCACACTATGAACAAGTATTCTAGATACAATAGAAGCATAAGACTGAACAGGGGCATGGAATTCGAAGTGGCTTTTTCCAAACGACTTGGTAAAGGATAGAGACTCCTCATTCTTATGATTTCTCCCCTCATGCATAAATTGGACACCATCTCACGGATTGGTCTAAAATACTCATTGTTGATAATAACAACCTTGAACTAGGTGAGGGTTAGCATAAGTTAAAGTAGTAGTGTCGTACTAAAAAATTGTATGTCCTAGGGAAGTCTCCCAAAAAGGAGTAGTTGGACCAAATTACCATGCCATAGGGTCATCTAAGGGTGGAGCAAACACCCAATCTTGTGCGCCATAATGGTCTTCTATGGAAAAATGAAAATTTGAATCATGTGGAGAGGGTAATTGTAACAATACCGAGGAAGAGGTGGGTGGATTTTCCATAGAATAATATTCTTCTCCTAATTCAACAACTGGAACACCTTCTACAGATGGATTGGTTGTGACAATTTGGTCCATGGTAACCCCTTGTCTTTCTTCCGCAGTGGGAAAAAATTCAGGTGGTAAACCCTATAATCTGCGAGATCTCCTCACAGGTGGTTCAAACAGAATGATGGCCAACCAATTCTACTCTAAATACTTACTATTAAAAAACATCACACACAAACAATTCTATGCAAGCTAAGGCCACAAGAAAACTTAACTGACAAAAGGGGCTGAAAAAGATGGAACCTCACTAGGATTTCCATGTTGTCGCAACTCACGATATATCATAGGGTCCAATAGTAAAATGCAACAAGGAATATTGGGACCGTACCCTTTCCTGAATACCCGACCACCTGGATGACACGTTTGTAGTAGTCCCCGAGTGTTGTTCTTGGTGTATTTCTCCAACAAGACAGCCAAAAGGATTTTCTCAGTTGGTATTGGTTTCTAAAAGGGTCTCCCTATATACATGAGGTACGTGGGAGATAAATCCCATGTTAGTGATGTCTGATGTACAAACATTTGAAAGGGGCCTTCTGATATACTATTGAGTACGTGAAATTTTTGATATACCTTGAGGGTACGTGAAAATATGTTCCATATACCGATTGGTATGTGGAAGAACTGTGCGATCCCCAAGATGCAGTGCAAGAAAATAAATGACAACTCCTATGTTTATAGACAAGGGAACACATATTCTAACATATCACTCAAGTTACTAAGAATTTTAACCTAAGACATCATTCAATTTTATCTTGATGGTTAGTGAATGTATGTGGAATATGAGGTAATTGTAAGATCAAATTATCTAAATTCCAATGCAATTTTCCTTTCGATGAAATCAATCTAGAGTAAGGGAGAGGTTATTTCTTTTCAAAACAGGACATGAAAACCATGTGATCCAAATAACTCGTTTCCTCAAAATTCAAATACTTTTAGACAAGAAAAACTCTAAAACTAAGATTTTAAAATCTCTTCTAATATAAAAAGGAAAGGGCTTCGTAATGCACAAATGTTTAGTTTTCTTCAATCAATCTTAAAAAAGAAAACACTTCTAATGCTTTAAATAAACCATAAGAAAGTAACCAAACTTTCCTTTTGTTTTTTTATATAATTTTAAACAAAGAAATGCAAAAAATCACACTACAAAAGTAGAGTAACCATACTATTTTTCCTTTTCACAAATATGTAAAGAGCTTCTAAAGGACTAGTCATACAAACCATACACCTAAAACCTGATTTTCACATGAAACCATTCAAATTCCAAGCTTCTACTAAGACAACCTTTCAGGATTTAAACTAGAAATGTACATCTAGGATAAACACACACAGTAAGACCTATCAATGAGAAGGAAAGAAGAATGACTAGAACCAACAAAAAGAAAACATTTTGAAAGAAAACGTTCTAGAGCTGGAGAAAGCCTACCTCAACGCACCCTGTAGGGTAGAACCAGGTCATTGTGCAGCGATTGGTGCACTGTGACCCTTTCGCAAATGAGAAAATGATGCTTTCTGACTTTGGGAAGAAGGCATCGATGACTCTTGCTAGAAGTAGACAACAGGTGTCGGGACGAGTCCAACACTTTGTCAAATGCACCTAGGTGCATTGACAGATCTAGAAACCAAAATAATAAAACAACCTTCAAGATAATCTAATGTGAATCAAACTAGAATCATGGTAAAAAAAAGAAACAAACCAAAGAAGGAAAATGAGGGTAAAGTAAGGTGGATTATTAACATTAAATCCTTAAATGAGTAAGAGAAAAACTTTATAGGCTTGTAATAAAAAAGAAACATCAAAATTCATAGATCCTATTAGTTTCCCCAGCAGAGTCACCAATTTTGTTAATGTGAATATTCAATCAATGCGGACAAAGATCACTCCCCTAGTTTGCATGGGGCGGATATACTAGAACAAAAAGGCACAATGATGCATCCTTCTCCTAGATAATTAAACTACTGGAATGTTAAGATTCCGTTACCTAAATGATGAAGGTTTTCCTTTCCTTATAGACATTTTGTGATCAAATGTAAAAGCAAAGAACATGAAGAAGAAGACAAAATAATGAAAGTAACAAGGAAATTCAAATACCTATACCAATAGTCAAGGAGAAAAGTAATGAAACAACTAATATTAGCAAGAATCGTTCATGGAAAAGGAGAGCATGTTTGTATTAATTATATAAGAATAAGAAGATACAACCAAATACTTAACGTTGAAGCCTCATTCTCATATTATCTTTGACATCAACCTTACACACAATATACAAGCTTTACAACCGTTACTCACAATCACACTCTCTTGCCTCCTATACCAGCTATGATTCTAGTAGCATGAATATGCTCTCTTGGTATTCTTCCCTTCCTCACTCATGAAAGGAAGCTTGTATAAATAGGCCAAGGGAAGCCCGAAGGGGTTGAGATATTTTGGGAATAAGTGTTGGGCAATGGGGCAGACCCGGGTTTAATCCTTTTATGTCGCACCAACAAAATACCCACAGTGTTGGCCCTTTCGGCGACAACCTACGCGCAGGTTGCAGTCTCACCCGAAATAGCTATGGGGTGCCGTAGAATCAAGTTTCTGCAAGCAGAGAGGGATATTACTGTACCTTAGCCTTTAATAAACTTATTAATCAACAGTTACACAGCTTGTCATTCACTTATATACAACTTCGCAGATATATAA
>LPNX011233591.1:14639-26214 GCA_001517045.1 Pseudotsuga menziesii
CCGTGTAGGGGTTACATCCACAAACTGTGTTTTATTCAACTTGCTACAAAACCACAGTTTGATCTGTGCACTCAGCTGCAGATCCCTTCAATCCTTAACAGCCATGCACACAGCAGCAAGCCTCTGCGCACACAGCTGTAGATCTTTCCTTAATCTTCTTACAAAACCCTCTGCGCAAACAGCTGCAGAGGTCATCCACACACACAGCTGGGACTTAACCTTTCCTTACATAATCAACCTTAGCTTTGCCTTTCTTTTCTTTACATCAAAAAGCCTAACTTTTTCTTATTTACAAAAATTCCTATTTATACATCGCGCTATTACAAAACCATGGCTTCAAACCATAGGCACCCAAAACCCTAAACCCTGGATTTAAACCATGGGTTTATTACAAAAAGGGGTTCTGACTTACCCCGACACCCCTAAGACTATTTTGACCCATAACTCCGCTTACAAACAACCGCGGAGTTACCAAAACTAGTAATCCTTAGGGTACGCGTCCCAACAGGCCCCTAAGACTCACTAGTGGCCCGTCCCGGGACACTCTGCGAGGGCTCTGGTGGGAGAATCTTCTGCGTGAGAGTCTGGAAGCGACTGGTGAGGTTGTGTAGTATATCATCAGCGGCTTTCTCCTTTTCCACCAATTCCTGTAACACTGAGGATGATTCTGTGTCAGCCCGTTCCTGCGCAAAAGTGTCATAGGTCTTCAAAAGTTTGAGCTGGCTCTCTGCAGTATTGC
Source organism: Pseudotsuga menziesii (assembly GCA_001517045.1). Lineage (NCBI taxonomy): Eukaryota > Viridiplantae > Streptophyta > Pinopsida > Pinales > Pinaceae > Pseudotsuga > Pseudotsuga menziesii. Next base: position 15,379 of record LPNX011233591.1, read on the forward strand.
TCAATTCTAATGTTTCATCAACCAGGGGCTGTAACGCATTCTCCAGTAGTGTTACCTTCGTCCTACAGGACTCAATCTCCTGCTGAAATTCCTTGCTGCGCTTCACTTTAGCCATCTTCTGCATAGGTGGCAGTGTCTTGATTTCTACTCTGACTGCGTCTAATTTGTCCTGGCGCAACTTGATGGTTTCCTGGATCTTACCTACATCCAGATGGTCCTGTAGGTTCTCCCATGCTTCTATGCTGTCTTCCATCAGTTTTGCGACGCTGGCCACATTATCTGATATCTTTGCTGCTGAAGCCTTGATGTCGCTATGGCACTGTTCTCGTACCTCTGGTGGAGTCTCAGGAGGGTTGCGCAGTTGAAGTTCTACGATCTTGTGCTGCTGTTCTGTCTTCAACCTTTCAATCTCGCTGCGAGACTGTTGGGCATAGTCTCTTAGCTTAGTGATTCTCTGTTCTGGTTCCTCTTCTCCTTGTATGTCGGAGTCAGAAAGACTCCGACATGCCTCGTCCAGTGCTTGCATCATTGTAGTTGTTTTATGTTCAGCATCTTTCTTCTGTTGTGCTACTTCTTCCAGTCGTGCTGCGAACATTTTGTTTTGTTTGATGGTATCTCCCAATTGGATTTGGGACAATTGGTCTCGTGCATGGATCTCTTTTGTAATAGCGAGCTGGCAGAGGTGTAATTCTGACATGGTCATCTTTGTATAATCGATCCCTATGATCAGACTCATCTATGACCGGGAATCTGCATCGGTCAGGATCAGAGCTGCGCTTGATATTTGGCCTTGGTTATCTCTGGGTGGCCATTGCCTAGTATCCTGCTGCGTGGGTGCTGTAGTACTACTTGTCGTAGTACTGGTCGTTGACTTTGCTGCTAACTCTTTGAGCTCTGAAACCCTGTTTGCTATACCTGTGAGCCCAGCAAGATGTAGTGCCGCAAATTCTGACCATTGTTTAGTAAGCATTCCCGTAGATTTTTCTAGAGCTTGCTCCAGCTCATCCAGTGTGATAGAGACTTCTGCTTCAATATTTTTGTCCTTCGACGCTTTTGACTTTTTGCGGGACTGTGGCTTTTTTACCTTTGCTGCATCTGGTGACTTGCGCTTGGTTGATGGGTTGGGGTCGGATATGGTCTTGATCGACTCTTCATCCTATTCGTCCTGTTCGCCATCTCTGCCCTGGCCGTCGCCATCCAGGTGCGAATCACTTAGGTCTTCGCTATCTTCTAGTGGGTTTTACTGCTGTGCGTGACTGGTACCTGCGCCAATATTGGTAGCTAGGGGAACTGGAATAGAGGGTTTTTTCCCTATATATTTCAACCAGTCCATCGGCCATTGCTGAACTATACCCCTGATATCTGGTTCGGTAACTACATATGGTAATTTAAACCATTGATGTTGTGGATCTGCACGGGCTTGAATGAAAACATGATGTATATTGGCACTGAAGTTCGCAGTGCCCTCATATTTAGAGAACAATTCATTGGTAAGCCGTGGTGTTCGCACAATCTCATAGTGGATACTCATGGCGTAAAAGATGAACACAGTGTTCGTCATCTGCTGAGATACCTTATCTGAGGATATCCACAGGGAGGCGTACCTCACTGCCCCCGGCATGCCTGGGTTTAATTCTACAAACTGAGCTTCGGTGGGTTCTTTCCACCCAACTAATGCAATAAGAATTAATAGCCAGGAATAATGGAAAGGTATACCTTTTTCCTGTGCGTCACGGGAATCCTCCAGGAATTCCTTTGCAAGATATTCGGCCCAATTGTAAACATACCCCTTAGCGTAGTTCATAGCAATCCGGATAACCGGAGCAGGTACTTCAATTGGCCTGCATTTCCGTATGAGTTTGCAAGCTATGAGCTCCACTGCAAAGAAAATGTTTTGTTCCCAAATCGCGGAAGTGTGATACCCCCGTTTCCCCTTTGTCAGGCCAAACCACTCTTTCATAGTTTGCGCGAGCTTTGTATCTTCATGTTTTGAAGGAAATTCAGTTCTCGGATCAGGTCCTGCCATTGGTAAACCTGTGATCCTATGGATGAGTGCGGCATCAATAGGAATTTGCTAGTCCCCTACCCATAAATAGCCGTCATGCACTAACGCTAGCAACTGTTTGGCCACTATGGTCACATGTATGTCGCAACCGAAATGCGGAATATCAAGCATCTTGAGTAGGCCAGCTTTGTCCAGGCTCGCAGCCCACGGTTGCACTTCTAGTAGTGTCACATCATTATCTGGGTATTTGACGTGGTGCAAGTATTCTGCTGGTGCAAACTGTGGAAACTTGCCATAATCATTTGTGTCGTGATCGCTGTACTTAAGCCGATCAATCTTCCCTGTCATACTTCCAATTAGCTGAACTCCTTGTGGCAGCGAGGGTGTGGATAACATGAATTGCTTTGTTCGACGGGGAAGCTTGGCTCCTGGTCGCATAGGTTGTAGATATGGTGGCCGCGGTGGTGCAATGTTCTCCCCACCCCCGGTCGGGACCTGTGCGGAACTGGGGGGATCCATAGGATGGTATGTTGGGGTTTGCCCTGTTTGCCTATGCCGTTCTTGGTTTCGCTTGGAACGAACTTCAGTTCTGGAATTTTACCTAGCATACCGTGTCTGCATTGGCCGTGGTGGTGTTGGGTGAGCTTCTTCACAGGGAACAGAGGCAGGCGGCCGATTAAAGCAACTTATCAGACCCTCTTGCTCGAATTCTCTTACTAAATCATCAGGCTCTCATTCTGTAGTCATGGGTGCACTCGTAAATCTTGAAGAAATGTAGAATACAATATTCCCAAACTTAGGCATCTTCTTATACACGCCATCAATCAAATCGGGTAGGACGGTGCATTGAAGGCACCAAATCTGACGAAAATCTTGTCCAAGTGGTGCTCGATTTTCGATAATCTTCTTAGTACAGGAATTTAAGGCAATTAAAGCACTACCGCCACCCATTTGGCTGATTCCCAACGGTTGGATTTTAAGCCTCGCTGTGTTTTTGGTCTTCAGCAGAATCATGGTTTGAGCTTCATGACAACCAGCACCCTCGGCACAGTATTGCCCTTCGACCCGTCCTGGGAATGTCAGCGACAGGAATTTTAGGTTTGATGGGCTGGCTTCTTGGTTCTGTCCCTTGGCTTGGTATTCAATTCCGTGTGGGAGCTCGGCCTCCATATACCAGTTGTTTGCTATAGGTTCCAAGGTGTGCATGAACTTATGCACGCACTCCTCGTGAGGTATGTTTTCCCATGCTGCATAACATCACCTCAAATGGTCCTGAGGGCTAGTCGGCCCATTGAACTTACTTTGCACCTCTTGGAAGTGGTTTATGAAGCTGAGGCACAGAAATTTCTGGCAGGCTCCCCAACTGGGAGTAGACTTTTTGTGATCGGTCCACCATGCTGCTGTAGCTCCTAATGCTGTCTCTAGAGTCTGCATTCTCTGTGACTGAGGTTCTTGTACAATAAATTCTCCAGGTTCAGTCAACCCAACATAGGTAGGCAACTCTCTAGGCTGTGCACTAAGGCATCTAAGAGACTTAGTGAGTTGCACACACCTATGGCCATGTAGCTCGTACAGTCGATTCTGCCAATTCTCTAGACCATCGTCGGAATCAGACATGCAAGAGCTATCACATTGCCAATCTAGTATGCCATCAGCATCAGGCTCGACATAATCTGCTTCCTGGGCTGTAATGTTGTAGATGTGGTCTAGAGTATCCTACTCCCCTTCGTCTCTGATCGGTTCTGTATATCTTTCTCCTTGGGATGGGTCGAGGGGTATGATAACTCGCAGACCATTTCCTTCGAAGGTCATTTGTCTCCTCTTAAGGTTGATGATTGCAGCATTTTCCATGGCCCACTCGATTCCCAACAGGGCTGGATAAGGGTTGCTGTCATCAATGATCTCAATAACTTCAAAATCCGCTAGAGTGCTTACCCCATCAATATCTATGGGAACACTAAGAAGTCTCCCTAGGGGCACAATCCTTTGTTGGTTAGCTAACCTCAGTTGTATAGGTGACCAAGCCAGGGAAGGTTTTCCCATTTGTCCCCAGGTCTGCTTGGGTAGGACATTAACTTCTGATCCAAGATCCAAAATGACATCAGTTATATCATATTCCCCTATCTGAACATTCAATCTCATTTCCCTCCCCATTCTTCGGACACGACTAACAGTTTTCTCCTGATCAACTCCTCTCTGAGGGTTTGTGACAGCAAGAATGTTTTGCAGCTCTTTTAAAGCATTCTGATTCCTCAAGAGTTTCATACAACTCTGTAAAAAGGAGGAGAGTGTACTTACTTTATCCGTCGAAGCATCTTGCGGCTGCGAGGCCTGCTGAGGTTGTCGCGCAGGTACTGCGGGTGTACGAGGGTCAACAATATCGCACTGGGTCGCCTTGACTGGTGCTTGGTCTTGCGCAGTATTAAGGGCTGGGACTTGCGTGGAGGTCTTATGCGCGCACACCTCGACAGGTTGTTTCTGCGAATGCTGAATTTGCGGCGTGGCTCCACTCCGGGTGACCACATTGATGGCTGCGGTAGGTCTCTGCTCAACGAAAATCAACTGAATATTCTGGGTAGGGCCACTGTTGTTTTCGTGAATCTTTTCTATGAGCTGGGGGCACTGTTCAATCACGTGGTCTACTGCGCGGAAATATCGACAGGTTGTGGTGGGGTTCCGACAGTCGAGAGCCAAATGGCCAGCTTGGTTACAATTGTAACACACCACCTGGGCCTCGACCTCCAAAGGCACCTCTTCCAGAGGCACCACCGCGGTAACCATAGCCATCATTATTCTGGGCTTCATTTTGCACTCGATAGGCGTCAGAGATGCGCTCTCTCATGAGGGCATAGCTACGACACTCCTCTTCATTATGCCCTATGGACTTACAAAACTTACAGTAGGGGTTCTTGGGAACTTGAACATATCGCTGAAGAAGATGGCAGTTTTCAGGGCGATGTTGGCTAGTGGTTCGACAAATCTCACAATATAGAACACTGGGATTGAATTGGTTGGGCGCACCCGTATTTAAGTAGGTTCTGACCACGGGGCACTGGTCCCTATCGTGACCTTCTGTCCGGCATTGCATACACCAGACCTCCTCTCGACTGGTTTTATCCTTCTTCATATCACGAAGCTCCAGGGCCATTGCTGCTAGCTGCACTTGGATTTGGGCAATGCCGAAATCATCTCCGACAGGGGTTGTTTCTAGCTTCATTGCAATTTCTAGAGCTTCTTGCTGGTCAGCAACCTTCTGTTACATGAGCGGAGTTCGGATATGAGGTAATAATGCTGCGATAAACCATTCCTTGTGCTGCGTAGGACTAATGGTAAAGCTGACTTAGTCTAGTAGAACTTTGAATCTCTGGTCAAAGTCCCACACAGATTCGTCGCGCCAATGTTGAATCTCTTTTAGTTCAGTGATGCTCTGCGATTCTGATTTAGGCTTCTTAAATTCTTTGGTTATGGCTACCTTAATCTCATCTAAAGTAGGGTTCTGAGTACTGGAGAATTTCATGAACCAGGTCAACGCCCAGTCCCGAAAAGAAGTGATGAGCTGCGCGGTTCGCACATCCAGGTCTGTAATATTCTTTGCATTCCATACTGCTTCACATAAAAACCAGAACTGTTCGAGCTCTTCTGATCCCGTGCCTTTGAAGATGGGGAGCTTAATGTCATCCACTAGGTGGGCCATGGGGTTTCTAGGAGGGTTGGGAGGGGGACCGGATGTCGCTGGGGGAGGGTTTACGGGGGCAGATTGACCTGTGGCCGGAATACTCGGACTTGGTTGACTGTCAGACTGTGATGGAATTTCAGGGGTAACAGGGCTTCGCTGCAGGGTGACCGAAGGGTTTCCAACCAAAGAGTTTTCTTCAGAATCTGACTCTTCAGGGGTTATAGGGGAAGACGCAGTAGCCTAGCCTAAGGAATAAGAGTCAAAATCTCTTTTGTACCTTTTTCCACTTCACAGAAAACCACTTCTCATCGAAGGTATTATCACTTGCAAACATATGTTAGTACGACTAAGCTAGCAGTCTGATTCAAACAACAATATACCCTTTTCAGCCAATAGTATTTTAATCCTCAAGCTTAATGAATTCAAAAACTTACCACGGGGGCCTTTGAAGAACTGTCGTTCAGCTTCACTGAAGGAGGTACTTATGTCGATGGCAAATTCTGTCACGAAGGCTTCCAATGTTCGCGTCGTCCAGAAATCAACAGCGCGGGATACCTCGTTGTTCACGTGTTGCACAAGATTGACCCTCGCGGGGGTCCACGTGGGAACCCGTCGAGCTTGGAAGTTCTTCCTTCTCTCTGTTAACCTAGACAACCACTAGTGAAACTCTATGTGGATACTACTAAAGAAAATTTCATAAACATCACAAAAACATACCTTTGTAAAAATTCACGTGCGCTACAACGCGGATTTGTATTCTCTTTCTCCGCAAATTTCAGATAAGTCTCAGCAAGCCAATCCCAGATTTCCTTCGCAGAGGGCCTCCAGAACATAGCCCTCGAGGTACAACGTAAACCCCTCTTGAGCAGATACTGAGTCCAACTGGCAACGGAACCAATTTGTTGGGCAATGGGGCAGACCCGGGTTTAATCCTTTTATGTCGCACCAACAAAAGACCCACAATGTTGGCCCTTTCGGCAACAACCTGCGTGCATGTTGCAGTCTCACCCCAAACAGCTATGGGGTGCCGCAGAATCAGGTTTCTGCAAGCAGAGAGGGATATTACTATACCTTATCCTTTAATAAACTTATTAATCAACAGTTACACAGCTTGTCATTCACTTATATACAACTTCGCAGATAGATAAACAACCGTGACTTGCTTAACCCACTACAGGGAATTCACAGCGAAGCTTGTTATTAGCAGTGATCTAAGTTATCAAATGTATACAGTTATTAATGCATAAAAGACAACAGAAATAGAAACAACACAAGAAACCACAACACCAGATATAACGTGGTTCACCCCCAGTGTAGGGGTTACGTCCACAAACTGTGTTTTATTCAACTTGCTACAAAACCACAGTTTGATCTGCACACTCAACTGCAGATCCCTTCAGTCCTTAACAACCGCACACACAGCAGCAGGCCTCTGTGCACACAGCTGCAGATCTTTCCTTAATCTTCTTACAAAACCCTCTGCGCACACAGGTGCAGAGGTCGTCCACGCACACAGCTGGGACTTAACCTTTCCTTACATAATCAACCTTAGCTTCGCCTTTCTTTTCTTTACATAAAAAATCCTAACTTTTTCTTATTTACAAAAATGCCTATTTATACATCGCGTTATTACAAAACCATGGCTTCAAACCATGGGCACCCAAAACCCTAAACCCTGGATTTAAACCATGGGTTTATTACAAAAAGGGGTTCTGACTTACCCTGACACCCCTAAGACTATTTTGACCCATAACTCCGCTTACAAACAACCGCAGAGTTACCAAAACTAGTAATCCTTAGGGTACGCGTCCCAACAATAAGGTAGGGAATGATACCTAGGGGCTAGGGTATTGAGTGCCACCTATTCCAAGTAGTTGGAATCATCCTCCACAAGGAATTTCATCTAGAAGGTTCTCAAAATCTCCTTTTTTTCCTTTTTGACAGTACTGATGCTATCTACATATGGGAAAGTAGCATCAATGCTCTTTGTATTAAGGGAAAAGGTGTCATTGGTGCACTATGTTAGTAGGAACAAGGTGTCAGGAAGGTCTGACGCGCTATTTCAAAAGACAAGGTGCATCAGAAATCCTAGAAATGGGAAAAACGTTCTCCAAAATATGTCTTGGCCATGCCACTTCAAGGGATTTCAATATAACTACCAATTTTAGGTGTAACAATGCAGGAAACGTTGGATGCAATGCATCCATACATAGGAAGAGCAATGAGAATAAATATAAGCCATCCGATAAGATTAATCAGTGTTGAGGCCAAAGAGTTGATTGACAAGGTGGTCAAAGAACATCAAAGTTGGAGTTCGATAGAAGAAGACCAGTATCATATTGGGATCAATCATATTGAAGGTTGGTGTTGAAGTTTCAAAATAAGCTTGTTGTTAGAAGGGTTGATGGGTAAATCTTGATGGAACATTAGAAGGGAGGTCCTATGGAGAAATACTGATAGGAAATGTTTCATTCAAGTGGAGTCCGGTTGTCGTAGTTGTTATGGATAAACCCATAGAAAGTATTTATGGGACACTTAGCGACATATTGAAGACCTCCCAATGAAATTTGGAAGAGATGAAAGAAAGGACAAGACTGACAGCACAATGTTGTTGACATATTGACCATAATTTTTAGAGAGTTCAAGGGTGTAGCACAAAGGAAACCAAGATAGGGGCAATACATTGGGGAATATGTATCAGAGTCTATGGAGAGACCTATCACAAGGATCATCGATGGGAAGGCGTTGATTATTCATCAGAGAATGGAAATTGGAGGTTCCATATCAAATTTGAAGAAGTGCACATAGAGGAAAACCCCGATGAGATAGGGTAAATACATATGATTAATGTATCGATATATTATAGAGATTTCATTGGAGGAGATGTCAACAAGAAACCACTAACAATGCAATTGTGAGGAAGGCATTGAAGGTGATGTTTCGGTGAGTGCAAAAGATTCATAGTTTGGGAATGCCAATGTAGAGTATAAAAAAATATCATATGTGGACACTTAGTTCTCAGAGTGGCCATGTCGAGGTGGAAAATAAATAAATTTGGTGAAGTCCCAATAGAGAGGTGTCGATAGAGCATGAAAACCATTAATGGGTTGGAGGGAGAAAGAGGCGATGGTCGTTATATCTGACGAGTGTGGATTAGACGTAAAGGTGTCATCAAGTATAAATATTCATTGGATGGAATATAAGTGGATGAATCACAACCATTGGATTGGTTAGCAACAAAACAAATCTTCTCGTCAAGTAGTGAAGGCCAAAGAAAGGGCACAAAGGAGTGGGTAGAATCTAGAATATGAATTTAATGGCATAATCGAATAATGCATGTACATGAATTGAATACAAGATCCATAAGGGACACCACCTATACCTTAATATCATTTCCAAATGATTTTAATTTCTCTTTTTAGTAAATTTTATTAAAATGACCAATTTTTCACTTTTTTCCCTATTTCGACTTTTGACTAGTTTTGATGTCTAGGTCTCCAAATTGACCCAAATGCTCTCAAATATTCTGAGAATGCATATGAGTTATATTAAGACTTGAATATTATGTTCATGGATTATTTATGAACCTCCAAATAATTCTTAAAAATTGTTTAATATTTTGGCCAAGGTAGGATTTTTCACTAGCAAATTGGGGTTCCAATTCCCCCAGGGTAATACTGAAAATGGCTTTCCAAATGCTCCCAAAACCACTCAAATTTTTTAAAAGAGGAAAATTATGTTTAAGGTACATTATTAGTGTCTCATTTTCATCATTATTCAGTTTATAAATTATGTTATAACCCTCTCCCAAATAGCTACAAAATCACTAGTTAGACCCTTGGGGAAATGGCACCAAATCTTCTCCAAATGCAAATAAACTGAGTAAGATGAATTCAACTTCTTAAGTGATGGATATTAAAATTGTATTAATCATCAATTTCATTCTATTCATCATAAATATATCATATAAACATTCTTTCATTCGAAATCATCAGCATTACAATGGTGTACATCAATATAGTAGGGAAATGGTCATTGTTTGCTCATTAATAATCACTTTTACATACAATAATTTGGTCTTTAGACCTGTGAATTGATGAATATGAATAAAATATTATATTAATATTATTACAATTAGAAATGGACCATGATAATCTCTCCCAAATATTACAATATCTCACCCAAAGCACAATTCCTCCATGAGCAAAAATATGCAATAAATACTAGAAATGGTTGAGAGAATGTGTTGCACTAGAAGAAACCAAGATATATCCTATATATTACACCTGAAAATACAAAATCCATTAAATATACATGAAATACCTGAATTTCCTCTTCAAACACCAACTTGGATGGGAATCTTTCACCCTCGAATTTGGCTAAGGCAAGAAACTAGTCATCCACTAGCTCTCTCTCTTCACAAATGAAAATTTATCCAATGATTAAAAGCCCTTCTCTTGGTTTATCCCTGTATTTTATAAAAATACTTATCCTTCTAAGGTTACTAATCCATCCACAAACTCAATCCAATTCGAATTAGGGTGTGTGCTCAAGATTTTCCATGTGTCCTCCCTTCCCTAGCCTTCCATCTTCCCCCAGTTCGAGTAGGGACCCATTGAGCTTCCCCAACTCACATGAATGAATTCTTGGATGCTATATTTACACCTGACATGTCATAATCATCAGATGTCAGCCTTCAGTTCTTCAATATTTCATAAATGTCATAGCATCTTCATCATTGGTGTCATAGATGTCATAGATGTTAGGGAATCTAGCCCAAGTGTCCAAGAAGCTCCCATTTGACTCTTCCTCTCCCATGTAAGTTAAATTTCCTTCCAAATTTGACCTATGATGCATATGGCCAAGTGTATTATCCTTCTAACTCATCCAAGAACATTAGGCTTCCCATGGATTCGAAATTGCAAGAGGAGGATGCCATGTGGCACAAAAATTCTAGCTTGTGAGGGCCCCATAATCTCCATGTGTCTCCATGCTCCATTGCCACTTCGATTTTTCTCTTGTATTTATTTAATTAGCTCTATTATTAAATATCTATTCCATTCTAATGTCTGAACATCATTTATTAGCTCCCTTATTAAAATTCCAAATGTATCCATCCAACCTAGGGAACTAGTAGGATTGATGGAATTGTCCT
>LPNX011233591.1:26272-39605 GCA_001517045.1 Pseudotsuga menziesii
CACCACCCAATATTTCTTGTCCTCAAGAAATTTCAGATTCGGATGCTGCAAAATCTTCTCCTACTCCCATTTGGAATCTTCACTTGGTACTCCTTCCCTTGCACCAAGTTCTCTCTAATGGTTATGCTCATTGATTTTCTTTAGCTGCAACTTGAGTAGTGGCACTCATGTACTACATTTTTTTGTTCCCAAAAGTAAAGAGATGTGGATTTCATATTTATATATCCTATAACATCACCACTAACACCAAAAGTATTAATAAAATCCATAAAAACCAAATTTGTGCAAATATTCTTTACCTCCATATTTTGGAAACCTTTTTTGAACTTTCACCCCTTTTTGCTTCTATATAATTCTTTGAAGTTGGTGCTAAGTTACTAAACTTTGAGTTTCTTAATATTCGAATAAAATTTCATAGATAAACCACCATGATTTTTTCTGCACTACTCTGATTACAATCATCTTCTCAAGTGGTGAATAAATATCCAATGTTGCTTGTTGCCCCCACAATTGAAACCAATGAGAAAAAAAATGATCCCATGGTTAGATATGATCCTAATACATGCATGGTGTGAAATTTCTATGATGAAATTCCATTAAAACCAAGCATGTGAAAATTGAATCCATCTCTCAAAATTTCTCCCGCATAGGAAACTAGAACACTGCTCTGCAAAGATGAACTCAAACAACTAAAGGTTGGTTTTCTTTCTCAATCCAACAATCAAACTGCTACTCCAACTGAGATGAGACCAAGCAATGCTAGGATCTCATTGCTTGTATTGCACCCTTCCAAACATCATGAGTAAAAAATATAGATCATGAAATTACATAAAAACATCATACAATTGTACATCAAGAAGGTACCTCATCAAAGAATCATGAAAGTGCTTGTACATCCAAGTAAGTAGATCATCATGTGGCCCATACACACAAGCATCAAGTATGATGTCATATCTTCTCCAATGACATAGGTGAGGATTCCATGTCCTATAATGCTGCTCCAAAGGAATTTAATATGCATCAAAATAATCAACCATGTGTTCTTTCATCCAAGAAGCAAATGAAGAACCTCCACCAAAATATGAAACCAATAAGGAGCAACGAAAACATGCATACTTCAAGTGGATCAAAGAAGTCTCATCAATACACCCGTGAATATGTATATCATCATGAGATAATAGAGGATGTTGCTGCCGATAATAAGGTTCTTCAATCATATAGCTCTTCACCCAAGTGTGGGATGAAGTTCCTCCAACATCAAATAGACTAGGCAAGGACTCGTAGGGATAATTTTATGAACACCCCTGAAATTTATATGTGTAATAAATGGGTGAATCTCCCTAATATATAGGAAAATTTGAAGGCTATTTTATCAATAATCTAATATGTATATATAATGTTTTGGCTAATATTTCATTCTATTATAGAATCTTGTAAAAGCTTGGTGAATCCTTCTCTAAATTATATGATATTGAAAAATATTGGTGAGTATTTCACTGAATCAAGAGCGCCCTAGAATTCAACACACCTAAAAAGGAATCCATGATAAAAAGAAAGATAAAAGGTAAATTTACAATATAACAATCTATTGTAAATGTAGATAAAAACAATAAAACGAATGATAAAAAAACATGCCACATTAATTATTAGATAACAAACATGACGCAAGTTTGTATTATCTGATAAATTGCATGTCTAATGTGCTCATTCAACGCCTGATATTTCACCAATGGAGATGTTATGCAAAGATTAAAATGTCAAGAAAACTAAAAATGAAAAGTGGAATCACATCAACTAGAACCTTCACCCTGCAAATGCAATCCGATGTGGGGGAACCATGAATCACTGTAGCCTTTATATAGAATGAAATAGCCCCCTATGTTTTCTCCAATACTATAAATAAAGGGATCAAAGAAGGTATCACATGAAATTAACTAAAAATACAAGCAAATGCAACCATATGCTTGAATTACAAGGAAAATGGAGGGAGAAATAACCCTTGGGAGCCTCTATTACTAAAAATTAAGGGCAAAGGATTGATTTGATGAGATTCTCTCTAGAAATTGGGGGCAAAAGATAGATTGAAGGAAGATTTTGCTAGGGCGAAAATAGTTTTTTTTCATTTTCCTCATTAAAATAAGAGAGGCTATTCATTTTGGATTTATTGTTTATCTAATAAATATTGGGAAAATATATTTTAGCTGAGAGAACCCTTTCCATATAAGAAAATAGTCCACTAAATTTTTGTAATCCCCTTAATATATCCCATTGGCTATATATAGCCCCTAAAATTATCCATGGCAAGGAGCAAGGAAAATTATGAGTCTCCAAGTGACTCAAGTGAACATCATAGGTTCACCCATGTAGATGTGTATCATCATAATGTAACAAAGGATGATGCTGCAAATGAAAAGAATATGGTTCTATAATCATGTCATCATAAAAAGGAGAGATATAAATTCCATATTCTTCATGTGTCACTATAAAAAAGAAACCTTTCACCCATACGTCATTAAGATGACTGCAACAAAATTTGGAAGTGTAGGATGTAGGAGAAAGAACCAACTCACCCAAATGATCATAAAGTGAAAAAAAAATCATCATGTGAAGGCTCCATAGAGGTAGGATTATGCACCTCCCTTAAAACTTCAAAACTTTCCTCATGGGTTGGTTCCAAGGTGGTGGAATCGTGCACTTCTTCAAAAACTGTGTAACCATTTTCAAGAGGCAACTCAAGTTCCTCTTCCACCACAAAACATGATTGGATCTCATCAAGATAATATTCAAACACATCAATAACCTTCAATTTTTCATGTTTCTCATGATCCATCATGTCATGAGAATCCTCCAAGCAATCTACCATATGACAATCTAAAACATAGGAGGAAGAACAAGTATCTTGTAACCTCTCAAGAAGTTGCTCATTTTGAATTTTGAGCTTACGAATATCCTCATTATTATTAAGTATTCTTCATGTAATGATTCATTAAGCTCAACCAAATTGTTTCTATCAAAAGGAAAAGACATGCCAACTTACCTTCGATGTTGCACATTGCTCTTTGAATCTTCTCCATATCTTCAAGGAAGGATGGCTCCTCCAATAAATAAATTTTCCAACAAGAATTTCACACCAATGATTTAGTGTCATGGAGTATGCTATGTGCCTCATGGATATCTATTTCACTCATCTTAAAAGACCCTTCAAGAAAAAGAGGTTCTTGTTGAGGAATCTCATCTTCATCTTTCTTCTTGATTTGATCAACTTCTTGAAGCTCAAGTGGTGATGGGAAAGTTGACCTTGGTTCTTCATTAGCTGCTACAACTTCATCATCTTTATGCTCACGAGAAATTTTTCTTGCAACAACATTTAAAAATCTGATCTCTATGTCACCAACATAGAGTTGTGAGCACCCATCAGTAGGTACTCCTTCACAGTTCAAGCATCCATCAGTAGATTCCCTTTGGTCCATGTCCACAGTAGAATGTGTTCCAGAATGATATTCGATAATTTCAAGGTACTCTTCTTCATTCTCCTGTGATGTTTCTTCTTCTTTTTCAAATTAATTTGGGAGTGACTTTCGATCCTATTGATGTAATGCTTTTTTTTCTTCACCACCCACAGAAATTGGTGACTCCTTGGTCTCCTCCATACTTGTGCATTGTTGATTATTCCTTAATGAGTTCTCATTTTCCTTCTTGTAAAAAAATACATATTTGATAAGATACTCTTGGAAAGAATACCCTTCATGAATATCCGATCTCAAATTTTTATACCCCTGGTAGCATGCTTCGATATCTTTGGCTGTAATTTCTTCTTCCGTTGGCGGGGGAGGAAGGAAAGTGGGCTTGGTGGGTAGATTATGAAACCAAGACATGTCTGAAAATTTTTATTCAATGGATGGTCTTAATGAACAGGTGCAAGGAACATGCTATGATACCACTTGTAATGAACCCTTTTAAGAAATTTTATTAAAATGGCCATTTTTCACTTTTTTCCCTATTTCAACTTTTGACTAGTTTTGATGTCTAGGTCTCCAAATTGACCCAAATTCTCCCAAATACTCTAAAAAGGTATATGAATGATATTAATACTTGAATTTTATGTTAAGGGACGATTTATTACCCTCCAAATACTTCTGCAAACTTGTTTAATACTCTGGATAAGGTAGGTGTTTTCACTAGCATCATTATTCAGTTTATAAAGGTTGTTATAACCCTTTCCCAAACAGCTACAAAATCACTAGTTCGACCCTTGGGGAAATGGCACCAAATCTTATCCAAACGCAAATAAATTGAGTAAGATGAATTCAAATGCTTAAGTGATGGGTATGAAACTTGTAATACTAATCAATGACATTCCATTCATAATAAACATATCAGAGAAAAAATCTTTCATTCAAAATCATCAGCATTACAATGGCATACATCAATATAGTGGGGAAATGGTCATTGTTTTCTCATTAATAATCACTTTTACATACAACCATTTGGTATTTAGACCCGAGACTTTTTGAATAAAAACAATAGAGTATATTAATCTTATTACAATCAGAAATGGACCATTAAAATCTCTCTCAAAGATTACAATAACTCACCCAAAGCGCAATCCCTCCATGAGAAAGAATATGCAATAAAGACTAGAAATGGTTGAGAGAATGTGTTACACTAGAAGAAACCAAGAGCTGCCCTGTATCTTACACCTACAAATAAAAACTCCATTAAATATCCATGAAATAATTTAATGGCCTCTCCAAACACCAACTTGGATGGGAATCTTTCACCCTCGAAATTAGCTAACGCAAGAAACTAGTCATCTACTAGCTCTCTCTCTCTTCACAAATGCAAATTTCTCCAATGATCAAAAGCGCTTCTCTTGGTTGATCCCCGTATTTTATAAACATCCTTATCCTTCTAAGCATACCAATCCATCCACAAAATCAATCCAATTCGAATTAGGGTGTGTGCTCAATATTTTCCATGTGTCCTCCCTTCCCCAGCCTTCCATCTTCCCCCAATTCGAGTAGGGACCCGTTGAGCTTCCCCAACTCACATGAGTGCCTTCTTGGATGCTATATTTAGGCCTGGTATGCCATATTGGTTAGATGTCAGCCTTTAGATCTGCAATATGTCATAAATGTCATACATCTTCATCATTGGTGTCATAGATTTCATAGATGTTAGGGAATCTAGCCCAAGTGTCCAAGAAGCTCCCATTCGACTCTTCCTCTCTCATGTAAGTTGCATTCCCTTCCAAATTTGACCTATGATGCATATAGCCAAGTGTATTAGCCTTCTAACTCATCAAAGAACATTAAGCTTCCATGGATTCAAAATTTCAAGAGGAGGATGCTATGTGGCACAGAAATTCTAGCTTGTGTGGGTACCATAATCTCCACGTGTCTCCATGCTCCATTGCCACTTCAATTTTCTCTTGTATTTATTTAAGTAGCTCCATTATTAAATATTTATTCCATTCTAATGTCTAAACATCATTTATTAGCTCCCTTATTAAAATTCCAAATGTATCCATCCAACCTATGGAACTAGTAAGATTGATGGAATTGTCCTGCTATGCAATTATTTGAATGGGGACATTACAATGAGACTCGAGTAGCCTCACCATGAATGTAAGTTAATGCAAGAGGACATGAATTAAAGGAGATAAGGTGAGCTAATGCATATGAGAGGGAATCTTTGAGAGGAAGCTACGCAGTGGAAGCTTCAGGAAGAATTTTGAAGAAGGAAGAAGACTCCAGAATGAAAAAAAAGGAGGGGACAAAGGAGAATATCTTGAGAAGAGAGAAGACATAGACCGAGAGGGAGAGGAAAAATAAAAGGAATAAAAGCTCCAATCACAAGTAGAGACAAAGAGGAGGACTAAGTCAATTACATCAACAGTTAATGAAGAGATAAAATAGTAAGGAATATTGTGTAAAGGAGAAGAAGACGACAACGAGGAAGAGCATACCTAGAGAGCACATGATTGAAGAAAGGAAAAGAGTAGCAAGCTCTACTAAATCGTAAACGCTTGGCTGAGAGTAAATCAATAATCTAAGTATTAGTGGGATTGTGTGAGAAACCAAAGGGTCTATGAACCACCATGTAATTGTAAATAGAAATCTCATTGAGGCCATTATAACTATAAATTGTTGAGTTTAATATAAAGGCTAGTGAGCCACCTTCTTGTTTAATCTTTTGTGTTTGTGTTTTGTTGAATTTAGGTATTAGTTGTATGCTTGGTGTGAACATAGTAGATTAGACTAAGTGCACGATGCTACTCTAATCAACTCTTCTCACACCCAAACATACAACAAATACCCAAATTCAACAAAATACAAACACAAAAAATTAAACAAGAAGGTGGTTGATTAGCCTTTCTATTAAACTCAACAATTTACAGTTATAACGGCCTCAATAGACTTCCTGTTTACAATTAAATAGGGGTTCATAGACCCTTTGGTTTCTCACACAATCCCATTAATGCTCAACCTACTTATTAAGTCTCAGTGAGGCGTTTACAATTTAGTAGAGCTTGCTACTCTTTTCCTTTCTTCGATTATGTGCTCAGATGCTGATAAAATAGTATCAAAGGTAGAGAGCTATGCGCTCTAACCCGAAGACAAGTATTTTCTTCCATGCATCAATTGGTATCAACATTAAAGTTTTGTGCTCTAAAAGGTGGCCATAGGTGTGGTCTGCGTCACTAAGACACTAAACGGCCTACGGTGGAAACTTCCCTCATTTGATTTGTGTGCACTATTAATGTGCAAGCTTTGATTTTGATTGATTTATTTATTTATGATAGAAATTAGAGAACGTGTAGTTCAATCCTAGTTATAGATTTCTGGTATACTTATAATTAGCTTAATAATATCATTTTTAGAAAAGAATTAAGTATATTAATAAACCCATATTAAGCCCAAGCAAAGTCCCCTCTAAGGAAGGAATATCATGAACAACGTGGGTTTAAAATTAAAAATGTCCATCATTATTATTATCTTAAATTTATGTTGCACAAGTTTTTGGAACGTGGGAACATAAGGGATATGGATATGAGTATTGGGAAACAACAAGTTGGAAATGATAATAACATATATTAAAAAATTATAAAATTATAAAAATAAAATAATTAAAAAAATATAAGAAGAGAAGAAATATAGAGAAGAAACATAGAGAAGAAAAGAAATATTAACATAACCCAAATAACTTAGCTTATCCCTTATATTATGGTTGTAACTAGAACATTTTAGCAAATGGAAATGACAATAAAATCAAGATGGCCATCCAATGATTATATAAGGTAGAGTATTTCTAACATAGAGACTTTTAGAAGTTATACTCACTTTACTTGTGGCTATATGTATAAAGTTTTTAGTTTTGTGTCAACTAAGATTAAAATTCTTTAGAATATTATATGTTTACAACACATTTTATGCTAGGGGTATTTGATGATGATGATTAACGTCCATTGAGACCAACTTTGGTCTATCAGACCTTAACAAGGATAATACTTGGTTTACTTTAAAATCTTGTTTCTGTGCTCAAAAATATTGTCAAGAAGCTTTCCAAACTCACTGTAATTTTGGCAAGTTAGGAGGTTATAAGGGTTTGTGTTGTAGCAAATACTATGAAACTCAGATCTAATGTGAGCATAAGCAAGGCACACTAAGAGAAAGTGTTTTTCATCCTCAATGCTCATAGACTCACATAGATGGAAAACCCTTTCCGCCCATGGAGTTTTAGGAATAGACCAACACCCCGTTTCGCTATGGAGTTCATGAGAGTTCGTTCTAGTCTTGGCTATCTTAATTTTTTTCCGTGAGCTAGTTACTACCGAGAGATAAGTTTCTGATCTTCCAAGTTGGGATTAATGACCTCCTTATAGTATCTTAATTTTCGTTTAAGTGCTAAATTTGCCTCACACCATAACTTCTCTTTAGACTCAGAAGTACAATATTTTTGACATTATTAATGTTCTGCAAAATGTTGTTTTCACAAGCAATTTTAGGAAGTCTGTGGTTTCCCATGTTATTTGCAAAGGTGTATATATAATCAAATTTAAATTATTATAAAATAAAAATGAAGATATCTTTTATTGAATATAATATATAAGTTCAGGTTTAAAGTAATATTCAAAACTATTTCCAAATAGTTAAAAGTATATAAATTGTAAATATATCAATTTATTTTCTTTATTTAATATATAAAAAGTCAAAATAGATTTACATTTAGTATTGATTAGTCATAAGTGATGCAACCTAGGGAGGAGTGAAAACTTTATAGCTGGTGGTAGAGAGAGATTAGTACACTAGTTAGACTAGTGCTGTAATTTAGTTTTATATAGAAGAAATTCTGAACCAACTATATATATATATATGGTGTCAAGGAAATAAAAATGTTGTTAACAACCTATGTAGCAATCATAAATAAGTTGAAGACAAAAACACAAAAAGCAAAGTCTCCAAATTTCTGATTTCCCAATGCTTACCCTTTGGATTTAGATGCTTCGAGTGACCTAACAAAGACCCGTCCCATTTAAACATTAAATAAAATCCACATGTAGTTGAGGGGAGTGAAACCCAACGAGACAATTGTGGTGAAGAATAGCATGAAGATGGGGTTGTTGAAAAAAAAAAAAAAATTGACGTAGTTTTAAACTAAAATACTTGTAACTCAGGATGTGCAAGGCACAGCCACAGGAAAGGAGTTAACGGATATTTGGAACATGCGGGTCCTTGAGGAATATATACTGATTGACTAAGGGTGCAAGACAAGGCCTCACACAAAGGCTGGTGGAATTCTTGAGGATAAATTTATCTCAATATTCAGTTAACCTAAAAATTAAAATCCATGACTGAAATTATTCGGAAATTTGTAATCAACAATGCAAGCTCTCGTATATATATATAAAACGGTGGAATTTGGTGTGTTTTCTCGTCTTCCAAAACCCACTCGGGTTAAGTGGGTGGATTTCTTTTTATAAGCGCATGACACTGTGGAGCTCAAACAATCTGTACATATTTGAATAATAGTATCATTGTGAGAGAATCATTTGTTTTCACACTTTTCTAAATAAGTAGACACTGGGTTTACAAAACTCAGATTTAATTAACTAAATTATATGAAGTCAGATTAAATCGTTTTCATCGTTCATTACCATTAGCATCTATTACTAAAAATGGTTTTTAGTTGCACTTTTGTAAAGTAGCTTTTAAAAAGAAGGCTAGTGAGATAGAGTTCTTTTAATTGGAAATGTATCAACATCTGCTATTTGGGAATGTATCAATATCTGCTATTTGGGTTGGTGACATTGAACTTATTTAATTTAAATTTTCATATTAAATTCTAAATCTCAATTCTTGAAAATACATCTCACTGAACTCTCCACCTATTTGGAATCTGCTACAGTTAGAGTTAGGTATTTTCCTCTCCATTTGGCTTAAAACTTTCTTTGCTGCTTTGGTTGATTCCATTGAGGTGTTCGGTTTGCATTAATGTTTCCAATGTGTAATACAATTCGAGTTTTAAAATCCATTCTCAACATGTTAAACAAATACAATCAATACCTAAATGCAAAGACCGCATTTGATAGATAAATTAGATAGACACGTTTAAAAGGGAGCAGGATACAGGCAGGCAAATGGTCGAAATTACAGTTTTTCATTGTTCAAATCGTCCACGGTTCGAGAATTTGAGTAGTTTTAGACTTAGACAGATCAGTATGATTGATCGATTCACATAATGGCGAAAATTGCATTATTAAGAGACAATTTTGACCAATCTTCATTAAAAAAACCCGAAAAAGTAAGGCGTTTTGGTTCAATAGGGCGGGGCGGGGGCTATTCCATCAATGATCCAACTACCACGCCTCCGTCTGGCTATCCTATTTGAAAATTTTGGTGGAGTACGGACAGATTTATATGAAAAACTCGTCGCTACATGTACGGCGTAGAGTAGGTAAACCATCCTCAACGTGTTTGCTCAGAATTGTGAAAATAATGCCATGTCATCCAATCCTGAGTACGTGGAGTCGATATTGACCATATATTCTTCTATACCTTTCAGTCAGCGGCGGGTCGACGCGGCATCTGATTTAGCGTTCCCTTGGCCGTCAGATGGTCAGTTTTCTAATCCAACGGCTAACGACTCATCCCGGCGTGTGTCGAACGAGGCCAACCGCCAGTGCAATCGTGTATGCTCTATGTAGTCACGCGTGACGCAACGACCAGCCACTGTTCATTATATTGGTCCACCTATTTTGTACGATCTTGGGACCATTGGTTTGTTGACAACTGTAGCCATCATGGCCGAAAAATTTATATATATAAAAGCTCGTCGTGAGTCAGGCTGAACTGGGAATTTGAGCGAGTTTGCTTTAGTCAGCCCTCTGTCAGGGACACAGAGTAAAGCGTTGAGCTTCGAATTTTAGGGTCTCAGTAACTGAATTTATTGTTGGTAGAATGGAGACCGCCATGTCTGCACACAGTGGAGCAGTGGTTCCCTGTTTAAGTAACGAATCCAGAGGTGTCAGTACTCATTATGTTGTAATTGGCTTGGGTCGGGTTTCTTTTTTGTCAAATCGACAAGCTGCTTCCCGGCTTGTGTTTTCCGATCGGAATCGCGCCCAATCATATGGTGGAATGGTTCAGCCAGCTTATAGCGGGATGAAAACTAAAGTAGAAAAGAAGAAATCGAAGCATCTATGTGGTATGTCTGATGGGTGTTTATCAGAAAAGAAAAGGATGAAGCTATTACAATTCTTATCCAATGATCTTTCAGACTTGTTGTCTACGATTCCGGCAGATGCGAATGTATCCGGATTCCTTACAGAGCAAATCAGAAGAGAAATTCTTTCGGTAATTTGACTCTTTTTAATTTTCTTGAAATATTAATGTGTCATTAAAATAATTCATAATGATGAATGGTATGAACAGGATGCTGTGAATGTGCTGCTGAGGCATTTAGAACAAACCAAAGCTGAGCGCAAGGAAAGGAAACAGCAGTTGAAAGCCCAGAAAAAGGCTTTCAAATTAACGGAAAAGCAGAGGAAAGACGAGGGTTGTTGTCAAGACTCGTTGTCCGACCACGAAGCGCTGCTCCACCCGACACAGCAAGTTGGACGGATTTTAGAGGCCCCTCAGCAAAACCCATCGCTGCTAATAGAAAGTCTTCCACTGGACGTTTGTGAAGATGAGAAGGCTCTGCATGTGGAATTTGCAGAGGCTGGTGATAGAATGGGGTTGGATTCAAGGTTGCAGGCGAACAGTGTGATAAAAGTTTGTATGGGTGGCAAGTGCAAGAAGTCGGGGTCTCAGATGTTGTTGGAGGCGTTTGAAGAGAGATTAAGTAAATCGGGGATGGGTTGTGAGGTGGAAGCAGTGGGGTGCAAGTGCATGGGCAAATGCCGAAATGCTCCCAATATTGGAGTGCAAACAGAGCGAGATGGCAAGGGAGTAGTGCATACGGGTATCAAGATTGGGGATGTCGATCTAATTCTTGCTCACCACTTCTTGCAACAACCATAACAACCAAAAGAATTAGGGAAGGTCAAACGGCACTGGCCTTGTCCCCACCTAACGCCAGAATATATTAATATCCTGGCTCATCTCTAAATTGGAGATCAGGGAAGCCCGAAGATTCGGGGGTCTCAGTATCAGTAATTCGCTCAGATAGTAAAACAGTTAGTTTTGCCAGAATTGATCGAATGAAATGTGAAGTTCAGTTATCACAGGAAAAGCGTCCTGTAAATATGTTATTTTAATCAAGAGATGCTTTATGTTTGAACTCACTACCTTTCTCCCATGTTATTTATTGTGTGTGTTTAACATATTCCATCCCATCAGGTGATATACAGCGATGTGAATCCCTGCAGTCTTGATGAATTTGTCCTGGAATCGTCATTCATGACGCTATCCCAGTATAAATTAATTAATTTTATTTTATTGGACATGAGCTTCTTCACTTATAGTGGATATGGGTGATAAAGCAGAATTTTCTCTTTTTATATCAGGTTCGTACATCATAAAGTTATGAAGTCAGGGTTATTTAACAAATCAAGTTATGAAGTCATGGTTATTTAACAAATCAACACTGAAAATCCAATTACACTCCTCGAATGCATCAACCGACTTCAAATATGGGAGTATAAACATAGTTATAATTACAATCACTCTTAAGTATAGATTCGTGATTGATAGGTATTATAACTCTCGATTCAATATTATTTCCTTGCTAATGCATATATTTATACAATGCATATGACGGTTGTGTTTCACCTTCCGCCCACCCTTTTCGGCTTCCTACATAAGTATTCAGATTTCTTTATTTATTTACAACATATAATCTCGACGGATTATATTCCAACAATCCCCCTCTTAATCCGAAGGGGTGTTCGTAAGTCCGAGCATGTTTCTAAATCTTTCAAACTTTTTTCGTCCAAGCGCTTTGGTGAAGATGTCTGCAATTTGATCATTTGTGGAACAATGTCGAAGATGGACTGTGTTGGCCTCTACATGATGTCGAATCAAATGATACTTTGTGTTGATGTGCTTGGTTCGATCATGGAATCTAGGATTCTTAGCCAGCTTGATTGCAGAAGTATTGTCGACCAATAATGGAGTGGAGTTCTCTTGTTTTTCTTGTAAATCTTCAAGTATCTTCCCGAGCCATACTATTTTTTTCGTTGCTTCAGTTGCAGCGACATATTCTGCTTCTGTTGTTGAATCTGTTGGAACTGACTGTTTGCGTGATCTCCATGAGACAGCTGCTGATCCAAGACTCATAGTGTATCCAGAAGTTGATACTCTTGTCTCCTTATCGCCATCAAAATCTGAGTTTGAGTACCCAATAAGTTTGAAGTCATCCACTTTAGAGTACTTGAGTCCAACGTCTTAAGTCCCCTTCAAGTATCTTAGAACTCTTTTTACAGCTGACCAGTGTCCTTCACAAGGTTTATGCATGAACCTTGAAAGTATGCCAACAACATAAGAAATATCTGGTCTAGTTGTTGTAAAGTAGATAAGACTTCCTACAAGTTGTCGATACTTGGTCGCATCCTCAAATTCTTTTCCTTCGCTTGATGTGAGCTTCATTTTCTGTTCCATTGGAGTAGAGATAGGGTTGCATTCTGTCATGCAAAATTTGTTTAGTAGTTGTCCAACATATTTTTTCTGAGATAGGAATATGTACTTAGGATGTTGAGTGACTTCAATCCCTAAGTAATAGTGGAAATGTCCCATATCTGTCATTTCAAAGATCTTTTTCAAATCTTTCTTTATGGATGCTATATAGCTTTCATTGTTCCCTGTCATCAAAAGATCATCTACGTACACCA
>LPNX011233591.1:40503-54907 GCA_001517045.1 Pseudotsuga menziesii
CGAAGTGTACCAATTTTTTAGTGTGCTTGTTTTTCTATCAATGCATGAAAGTCTTTGAATGTTTGAAATGCTTCTGATTTTGTCTTTAAACAGTAAATCCAACACATTCTTGAGTAAGCATCAACAAATGTCATAAAATACTTATTCCCATTTGCAGAAGGAGTTGGCATTGAACCACATAAATTAGAATGCACTAATTCTAATTTCCTACTTGCTCTGAAATTAGATTCATGGAATGGCAGCTTACTATGTTTCCCTAATATACATGCATCGCATTTGTTCTTCTCTTTGGGAATGGTGGGAAAACCAAATACACCATTCTTTCTCAACAAACGAAGACTGTTATAATTTAGATGACCAAATCTTGCATGCCACAATGAGCTAGATGATAAATTACCTTCTCCATGCTGAGAGAGGTAGGCATAGTTCTGAACTCTTGCAGATGAACCCTTTAGCTTCAGCAGCTTCCCATCTTCGTATCCAGTCGTGATGACTTGGTTGTCAGAGGACTTTCTTATTTCTACGATTCCATCAAACATGTGGATGGAATGGCCTCGCTGTCGAATCTCCACCAAGGACAGCAGGCTTCTCTACAACTCTGGAAGATAAAGAACATTCTTCAACAAGAAATCAGGGAATCCAGGCATCTTCAGTCGAATGGTGCCCATTCCCTTTGGTTTAAGACTTGACTTATCTGCAAAGTAAACTATGCCATCTATTGTTTCATTAAGTTCTTCAAAACATCCTTTTCTAAATGTCATGTGTGATGTTGCACTAGTATCAAGCAGCCAACAATCTTTGTAAGATGAAAGTGAAGTCATTTCATTAATTCCAAGATTACAATGTGCAACAATACAATGAGCAGAATCAAAAGATTTACTAGCATCTTGATTTTTATTATCATCTTTCTTCTGGTTATGCTTGTCTTTGATGGAGTCCCACGAAGCCCAACACTGATCTGATGTGTGCCCAGTCTTTCCACAACGCTTGCACTGCAAATTTGATCTTTTGCTGAAGTTGTTTCTTCCCCCTCTGCCTCTGAATTTTTTTCTTCCTCTGCCTCTCTCTTTGCCAGAGAGAGTGACACCAACTACAGATGCTATAGATTGCATCTTTTGCAACCGTTAGTGTAATTTACAATAATGACAAAGAGAAATAGAAAAATAATAACCTTGAAGGTCTACAGTCTCTGCCAAGGTGAGTTACAATCTTAATATTTCAACTTCAAGTTTTAAAAATGATACAATGACACATAAAATATGCTGTGAATAAGATGGGCAGTCTCAGCAATCTCCTTTCACGTAGAATGTGGTCACAACTTCAATATTCAAGCACCACCAGCAACATGTATCATTCAATGGGTTCTCCAATATACGATATACACCAGCAACAACATATATCTTCCACACAGTATCAAGTAGTAATCAAGAGCTCATTAAATACACAACAAAGTGTATAAGTAAAACGCAGCAGTCATAGCTCATTTTCCAAGTTCAGGAATCAAGGTTCATTCATATAGATAAAGGTTCTATCTCACAGCTCCAATACAGCACTCACGGGCCTCACGCAGTCTTCAACGCAGCCTTCAGCAGTCTTCAACGCAGCACTAGACAGTCTTCAACACATGCAGAATTGCAATGATACACAGTCTTCATGCACAACGCTCAACCAACAACAGTCTTCAAGGAAGCTCCACGCACAATAGCTCCTAATCTTGGAAGAACACAGCTCACGCACGGTGTTCGGGTGCAATCATGCCATCATTCAGATAACAAATGGACTCTAATTTCAAAGTGTTTCCTCTCGTTCCCATTCATGTTCATAGCTACTCTGAGATGGGGATAAAGAGAGATGCAGCTTCAGCTCTCGATAGCACCAGTGCTCACAAATCCTCCTCATGGCACATCAGTCCCATCTGGGATTGTACATCAACTTTCGCAACGACTATTGTATTGACAGGCACAAGAGGCCGTAACCCATAGACTCACATATTGCATCGGGATACTACATGCCCTTCAATTAATCAAAATTGTCGACAACTCTTATGCTCCGCACGACAAGCAAAGTGTATGGCACGCACCCTCTTCAAGTATCCATGCAGAGGGAAGTCTACCTGGAGGTCATGTACACCAATTCGTAGGAGAAGGACTTTGCTCAGCAACAAACGGAGGAAATATACCACAATGCAAAGAGGGTCGTAGAGTAGTCTAGAGGACCACGGGCTCATACAATCATACTTTCATCAAGAAAAAGCAGTCGTTACTCACGCAGAATTTAAAATAATCACCAGAATTCTCGCAGGATTAGGGTTTCACGTGGAGGGTATGAGAGGCCGCGGGAAGGTTCGAAACCTTGAAAATTGTAGAGGAATAAACTCAGCAGGTCGCAGGGAAAGATGGAATACAATGGGAGATTGCAGTCACTCTATTAGGTCAAAAAATTAGGGTTTATGCGTTTACCTCCACG
This sequence comes from Pseudotsuga menziesii, assembly GCA_001517045.1. Lineage (NCBI taxonomy): Eukaryota > Viridiplantae > Streptophyta > Pinopsida > Pinales > Pinaceae > Pseudotsuga > Pseudotsuga menziesii. The sequence goes on from LPNX011233591.1 coordinate 42,970, forward strand.
CTGTAGAAAAAGGTATTGAATCTACACTTCACGCCGTCTTCACGCAGAGGGCGTTCACCAGGTGGAATAACTGAGGTCACAGCATATGAGAAAACGTGTTGAAGAACGTCTCTCAAACCTAGCTCTGGAAACTATAACGCATACAATACATGCACGCAGGAGGAGGAGTAACGCCAACAGCAGAACGTTCAACTCCAAGCAAAGCAGATTGAGGAACGGGCAGATGAATGAGCAGATTGGCAGCAGGCAGACAGAATAGCAGGCATGCAGGCAGGAGTTATGAACTTGGCTCTGATACCACTGATAGGTATTATAACTCTCGATTCAATATTATTCCCTTGCTAATGCATATATTTATACAATACATATGACGGTTGTGTTTCACCTTCTGCCCAGCCTTTTCGGCTTCCTACATAACTATTCAGATTTATTTATTTATTTACAACATATAATCCCGACGGATTATATTCCAACAGTGATGAAGAAAGAGCAATTACGATCACTCTTTTCGTCGTTTCGATAACGAGTATATGTATTGAGTTAGGTTAAAATCTATGGGTGAAGGGGTATTATATTAGATCAAAAGGTTCATGGTAAAGTAAAAGCGAGCAGCGAGGTGGAGTGTCGTCGATAGTCGTCAAATTAGACAGCCTACGAGCTTCCTCAATCAAAGATCTGTATATGCCCAGTTGATGCAGCACCAGACTGCTTCTCGCTATGGCTTTGGATCTTTATCTGAAAATGCCTCTGGCACATAAGCATAAGCATAGTATTTTTTAATATTTGGAAAATATGGATTTTTGTTTCAAGAATCAAATAATGAAAGTTTAATAACATTTCTCTTAACCACTCTATTTACATTTAATTGACAGTATCTATATATGACTATAGATATAGAATTTGTTTTTACTGACTATAGAATTTGTTTTCTCTAAATTTTTTTATTTAATATAATATATTTAAATATAATAATATATAATTAGTGAATTATTATTTTCAATATCACATAAAGAAATTTATATTTAAAATTAAATTTTAAATATTTATATATTTTTAAAATAAGATATCAAACCCGGAGTGCAAACTTAATAAAAGAGAGAACATGATCATCATAGTTAATATCATAGAATGTCGCAAGGAAATATGTATGTTAAGATCATGGAATGACATATCTTGAAGGTACAACTAAACGTGTATTTGTTTAGGAATTTTTTTGTGTGTTAATCACATTGTCATTGTGTCGATATGTACAACAGAAAATTGGAGTCGGGCGAGTTTTTAATTTTTTTAAAGAATTATTTAGGTTGCTAAGCAAATCAAGAAAATTCGTATCCAATTAAAAGAACTGATAATTGATAATACAACTTATAAATAATTAGGAATGTGAATATATTAGTATTTAATGTTTGTTCGGTGGATATCGATCGTTATGTCTTGTTTGCATTGTTTAATGTTATGCTCTGAAGTGGATATTAATCCCTTATTTTCATCAAATGATTAATACGTATGGTTATGGTTAAGAATAACATTAAGTTAAAATGAGATGGATCTATCTTCAGTGATATCCTCATTTATAAAAAAAACAAATATAACGTACTTTAATTGTGATGGACGTCATTGATATCCTCACTTTAAAAAAAAACAAATATAACTTACTTTAATTGTAATGGACGTCATTGATATCCTCATTCTTGTTCTTGTAGAAAGCAAACATAAATAAATTATTGGATCGAGCGTTGAACAATAATAATGATGCGATGCTGACTCTTATTATAATATAACTCTTGCTCTAGACTTGGATTTCGTTTTCATAAAGTATCATTATTATTATACTCAAGGGGTTACGTGGTGTTGTATGATTAGTCAAAATAAAATAGTATATATTCATTTTTAAAAGACGCCTCTTGAGTTTGCGGTAAGTCAAAAGTATATTTAAATTAAAAGATGCCTCTTGCGTATGTGATGACTCATCAGTCATTTTTATTCTCATAGATGAAAATTGAATGAGTGTTTTAAAGAGTTTTGAGAATAATCTTTTCCTGGACGTTTGGCATATTTTAAAGATAAAGAGTTTAAATACATTTACCATTTAGTATATTCTGTAAGCCATAATAATATTCCTTTCTTGTCATTTGTATAGAACAATTTATTATGGTGACACGTGTTATTTGAAAAAATATAAGAATTGAAATTAAAAGTATTAATGTATATAATATTAAAGTAATTAATAATGTTATATATTGTAATAGTAATTATAATAATATATTGGTTTTGAATTAGTAAAGGTTAAAATATGTGTTATGTTATTATGTTCACTACATGGGATAACATGGGATATATATGAATTGTTTAGGTGAATTAATTTAGGAGGTAGATTCAAATTTTTCACATTTCAAAAGTTTTTGTTATAGTTTGATTTTCTGTGTATTAAAGTTTTTTTTTAAAACTATTTGTTTGCTTGTTCATTGGTTGGTGCAGGTGACGTTTCTCTAGAGTTTTGTGCCCCAGGACTCGGCGGCGGACTTTTGTTAGCAAAGTTTTAATGCAACCAAAGTTTTAAGGCAGTAATATATAGCTTCAATGTGCACTTCTATGGACAGTGGGAGATAGGCTCAAGCTTTTCTAGATGTCGTGCACTGAAAAGGAGTTAATGTAACAACTGGCTAACTATTCCCTTGTCCTTTCATTATTCAAGATGGACGAATTTTGAGCTGGCTTCCATTTCAAAAAATTGCACAATGTTCATTTGGTCTTTTAGCTTCAAGGGAGAGCACAACCTTGCCTAGAAAGTGGTCAAATAAAACATGCAAATTTGACACAGCATTTGTTCTATTTTGTTTGGTGAAAAATTATATTGGCCAGTCTTTGGTTGAGAGATGATGGCAAACTGGTTTGTCCTTTTACCTAGCTTGTTAAGGGTTTCTTGCTTTCTAACGGTGGGTTTTGTGTAGAACTCAGTAAAATGGTTTATTCAACATGTACGCCTTCTGGTGGTATTTTTTCTTATTAACTTCTTGTTGAAGAGTGAAGTCTTTGTGGAACTCAAGAAAGGGGTTTTTTTTCAACTAATAATTTTCAATTTTTCAGTGACAGTTTAAAAAAATATTGTAACAATAAATCATAATCAATTATTTTCAGGTCAATCCAATAAACTACCAAGGTAAATTTCTAAACCAAACTGTCCATTATATACCCACGTTTCTCTGGGGATTTATTCTTTGGTTACACGGGGATACTTGATTGTGGGCTTCTTATCGCTTGAGTTGCTAATTTTGGCTTAGGGCCTTAGATCCTCCTGGACTCAACTTGGAGGGACTACCAAGTTGGGATGGAAACAATTATTGCTGCATAGAACTCTTATCACTGCTAGAAAGAAGCTCTACTTAGTGCACCATAAAGCATATGCAGCAATTCATTAGCCAAAGTCAATCGAGGAGAGGAGGAAGGGAATAATCTTTGTTCACTGTTGGTTCACAATAATTACCCATAAGTTTCTTTGGGTAATTTGGGTAATTATTGTGAGGCAAACCGTGAACAAGAAATGCCAGAGACAGCATGAATGGATGTCAATTTTAGCTCACCTATAAATTTTTGGGGCGAAAGGGCCGACCTGAAAGAAATTGAAAATAGAATTATGTTTTTGTTGTGCTTCCCAAAGATAAATAGACATCAGTTCACAATCGAGAGATAAGAGTAAAAGTACTATGCGCAATGTTTTAGACCTGATGGAATTCTTTTTTTTTTGTGCTTGCCACCGATAAATAGACAACATCAGTTTGCAATCCATAAATAAGAGTAAAAGTACCCTGTTTAGAATCGTCGAGTAATTAATTTGAACAATCACAGTACTTATAGTCAACCACTACATGGATAGATCTCATTTCAATTATTATTTTGAAGTTATTTTTGTGAAATCCATCCCATGGTCGGGCTTTATATAGTGTTCAATTTTTACTTTGTAAGATGAAGAAAGAGATTTTATAGTGGTAAAAAGTAGAGGGGTTTAGGATAAAATTATTTCTTTTTAAGCACATAATTTATGTCAATTTAAAAAAAAAAAAAATCAGCGTGGGCAGTTTCTAAGCACACAATTTGGCATCATTTTTAAGGCTATCATCTATTTGAGGCAATGGGCAATACTACATAATCAACAACGTTCTAATCATCTATATCGACACTTGTTTAAGTAACCTTCTTTGGGTATATTCCTCAAGAGCCAATTTTCGCAGGTGAGTTCCTTTGATTTCCTTGTTTCTTCAACTATCAAAACTTGGGCCTATATTCTTCGAGGACTAATTTTTGCATGTGATTTTTGTCTATCTCCCTCGTTTTTAGCGCTCAAATTTATAAACTTTAATGTTAAATTGAAGGGTATTCTTTCAAAGTTTTGATTGAGTTTACAAATAGTTTTCAGTGTAAAAATTGAGGTATAGAAGCAAGCCCAAGTTTCAGACCACGTCTTAGAAGGTATTTCCTTAGAAGAAGCCCTGTCTTGCAAGCTTGTTGGTTTACAATATCCAGGTGATTTTTCTGGAAAATTTCACACATTTAAGATTGCAAAATTTGAGGCATGTTTTAATAGCAATTTAGATTATTTTAAAAACAACATATTTTAAGAGCACGGGTTTCTCTGAATAGTCTGTAAAATTTAGTCAGTTTTAAAGGTAAATTAGGGCTATTTGTTCTAAATAGATAGTAAGATTATTAGTTTTTAAACTGTTTTGAAAAATATTTCACTTTTGGAATTGAAGGTCTGCTCTAATCTTGGTTGCATTTTAGTGTCATTTTTCATGTCAAAGCTGTAAAAACTTGTAACAATGACAAAGTTATAATTTTTAATTGAAAAGTTAATTATTGTCCCGTGAAAAAGTTGATAGGCTATTATAGTTCTCTTAAGTTAAAAACTTAATTTTAAATATTATTTGTTTTAATTTATAGAGTTCGTGATTATGTTTCAGGGTGTCACAGTGAATTTGTTTAGTTTGTAAAATTCTTGTAATTTGTTGTAGACCTTCGTTATTGGTTCTATATTTTCCTAAGAAAAAGCCTGAGAAATGTCTATAAGGTATTCACTCAAAAATCCTTGTATGTCATTGTTTATTTGACAGACAAAGTCATGATCAAAAAGTTGTTAACAATATATTCTACATGTCCACGTATCCAGTTATAATTTTCTTTTTTATAGGATCTAAAATTTTACAAGTTTAGATGAATAATTATAAATACATGTCTACTTACACTTTCTTGCTCAAGCATTTGGTTCACAGTCATTATGATGTACGAGTATTATGTTCGGTTCTTCTCCTATAAATTTTCCTTATTCAATTGTAGCCTACAACTCTACCATGAAACTGGTTTGGTGCCTTTAGGGCTTGAATTAATTTTGGTTTGAATTAATTTCTACCAAAATCAAATATATATGACTTCCCTCTAATATCTTCCAGGTAATTTTTTTGGTAAGGGGAGTGATGAACACTTGGGGTTTCCTCTTTCATATTGAATTATCTTTAACATTTCGCATGAACCATTTAATCTTGGTGTAATGTATAACTGTGCTCCCTTTGTTGGAATAGTGATAATACCTACCTGATATCCTCTATGACTATCCTTTATGGGAAATCTATGACTATATAAAAACCATACACTCATTTTTATGCAAATTTAAATTTCACTATATTTTTAAAAGAATTAGGTAAATTGGGAGGTTTGAAACTTAAACCTCATGCCCATTATCACAACACCCTTACCATATACTACATGTAGTTCTTATTATTAATTCTCCAAACTTTATAACTATAAAAAACTTATGATTTTAATTTAAATAAAAAAATTCAATTATATTTAAATTAAATTAAAATTAAAATATATATATATTCATATATATTTTAAAATTATTTCAATATATATTTATTGAAATATATATTAAAATATATATATTGTTTTGTTTCTTTACTGCACGTTTATGAAACATATATTGAAATATATATATATTGTTTTGTTCTTTTTTGGCTGTACATTTATGAAATATATATTAAAATATACATGTTGTTTGTTTTTTTAGCTGCATGTTTATGTTGCGGAGATATTCTATCTTTTTTCTTTGCGGCAATCTTCTCTTCTGTTAATGGTCGTGGTTTTGTTAGTTTTTTTGCTACACGTTTTATGGCATATGGATCTCTGTGCCAATTAGAGGAAAATGAGAAATGTTGGCTTGCAATAGCATGGTTTTCATGTTGGAATATATATTAATATATATTTCAATATTTATTTATTTTAATAAATAAATATTGAAATATATCTTAATATATATTTAGTTTGGTTTCAGTTTCAATAATTGAATTTAGTTTCAGTTTCAATAATTGGATTTGGTTTCAATTTCAGAACCTCTTCCGACATAGTAAAATTCTAATATCAATTTAAAAAACTTAAAATTCTAATATCAATTTAAAAAACTTACCTATCGGTTGCGGAGATATTCTTTCTTTTTTCTTTGCGGCAATCTTCTCTTCTGTTAATGGTTGTGGTTTTGTTAGTTTTTTTTGTTGCATGTTTTATGGCACATGTATCTCTGTGCGAATTGGAGGAAAATGAGAAATGTTTGCTTTTGCAATAGCATGGTGTTCATATTGGAATATATATTAATATATATTTCAATATTTATTTATTTTAATATATAAATTGAAATATATATTAATATATATTTATTTTGGTTTCAGTTTCAATAATTGGATTTGGTTTCAATTTCAGAACCTCTTACTACATTGTAAAATTATAATATCAATTTAAAAAACTTATCTATCGGTTGCGGAGATATTCTTTCTTTTTTCTTTGCAGCAATCTTTTCTCTCTTCTCTTTCTCTCTTCTTTGCCGCAGTCTTTTGTTTGGGGCAGATCTTCTCTTTTTTTCTTTGCGGCAATCTTCTCTTTCTATTTTCTTTGCGGCAGTCTTCTGTTTGGGGCAGATCTTCTCTTTGTGGCAGATATTCCTCCTCTTGATAAATTCTTATGTATTTTTTTATTATCTATTGGTGTTTATATAGTAGTTGTTTCAAAACACACATCGGTTTGTTTTTATTTTAATGAGCCAAAAAAATTATTTACTTTTAATTAAAAGCCGACAAAATCTACATCATAAGTAAATAGAAGTAAATATTTTTAGCCGACCTTTACATGAGGAATTTTACATAACGTTACAACATCTCTCTCATAATCAGAAATCTTAAGTAAATAGAAGTAAAAATTTATAGCTGACATTTACATGAGGAACGTTACGTAACGTTACGTGACAAGATCTCCCCCATACTGGGCTGTAAAGCGCCTCTCGATGCAAAAACAAAATGTTGAGTTGAGCACATCAAATGCATTCATTATATAGTTTGTGTTTTTAACAGGTGAACCAATATTCAAGTGACGGCTGAACGACATCTTCCTATTCTCCACGAATTAGGTGAATGAATGTGCATAAAGAACTTATCATGTGAACCAATATTCAAGCTCAAAGCATTGTGTTCTATTGTTAGTAAAAATTACGAAACCTTAGCAAATTAAGGTGGAAGACCTAGCTACCTATTCCACTTTATATAAGTAAATAGAAGGGCAGTCAAAGAGGAGGGGGAATATAATAAAAAAAATTATACTATTTGCTAAAACTCTGGTTAGATTTGCAATGCGTTCTAAATTGTGATATTCGTTCCAATTTAGAAAGAATGATCGAGCGTTGAAGAATTTAGTAGCCTCAATCTTTTGTTTGTAGCAGAAGTCAGCCTCTAGGCTCACAATCTAAAATGGTAAGGGCCCACCATTTGAAGATCGTGCAGCTATTGTGCTAATTAGATTGAATAGTTAGAATGATTGTATTTTATGTTTAGAATTTAAGTTTTTATACTCATTTCTACAGTTGCTTTTAATTTATGTTCCCATATTTAAATTTTGCTTTTATATAACTACATTAGCTTAAAACATTTCAGAGTACAAGTCTCGTATGTATTCAAATCGAGTTCTCTGTGTTTAGATTGTGAATACCGTATTGCTTTCATATAACTAGATTAGATTAAAACATTTCAGAGTACAAGTCTCATATGTATTCAAATCGAGTTCTTTGTGTTTAGATTGTGAATAGTGTAATGAATAGAGTCTATACAATTTCAACATACCTCCATTGTTGTCAATTCAACCAATTGATTGTGCAAACCAGTTATAAGAGCGACATAAAACATTATCACTCCTCTTAATTCACAACCCATTGAGAAACTCTGTCGTGAACTGTATTCTCAATTGTGTACATTCTCTTTACATGTTAATTCCCTTCATTTTTGGAATGTCGTTATGTTAACCTTCTTACCTTCATTCACAACCTTTAAATCAATCTCATAAACTTTAGAAGCAACTCATATCATGTAAATCATTTTGTTGAGTTGATGTTTAGATTGTGAATACTGTAATGAATAGAGTCAGTACAATTTCAACATACCTTCAATGTTGGCAATTCAACCAATTGATTGTACAAACCAGTTATAAGAGCTACATAAAACATTTATCAGTTCCCTTAATTCAAAACCCATTGACATTATCCTTACATGTTATTTCCCTTTTTTTTTTTGGGTACATTCTCCTTACATGTTATTTCCTTTTTTTTGTGTGTGTACATTCTCCTTACATGTTATTTCCCTTCATTTTTGGAATGTCGTTGTGTTAACCTTCTTACCTTCATTCACAACCTTTGAATCGTTCTCATAAACTTTAGAAGCAACTCATATCATGTTGTATCATGTAAATCATTTTGTTGAGTTGATGTTTATATATTGTAAAGTAATATGTTTCATGTCACGTAAATTTTTTTGTCATATTTGTTTACATTATTTATATTCTGAAAAAGTAATTTGTTGAGTAATATGCTTTTAATATTTTAGAAATATTTTGTATTTTGTTCTATTATATTTAATGTATTTGGTGTATTATATATCTTATATTTTATTTTGTAATATGTTTTGTGGATTGTAAATTTTATATTTTTTTATATGACATTTAGAATGAGGTTAAGTCTCCTCACGCCATGCTAGCCCTAGCTGCCGACAATTTTGAGCCATTTAATGATTATATTTGATAAAAAAATCCAACACATATACATAGAAAGATTTTAAAGGGCATTCTCTTTTCTTTTCACACCTCAGGTGTAGGAATTTGTTGGTATATATCTTCATTGAATGAAACCAAATTGCATAGTAAATGATCCAAATGGATTATGTGCATGAAAGCATATGATTTGGATATTCAGCTCACACAAACTATAAGAGGAACTCAGTTGGATGAGTTGCTATCTAAGTCACATGCTTTTCTCATAGCTGAACTTCCCTTAATAGAAGAGTTGGTCGCTTACAAAGCATTTCATAATGAAACTAAGTTGGCTACACAACCATGGTATGATCCTATCATATATTTATTTATAAATATCATCGATCCACCTGATATGACATGTTTAAGTAGGAAAATGTCCCGAGTAAACTTCATAGGCTCACGTGGTAAAAGGTCCAAATTATATCTTCCTCCGTTGAAATTGGAAAATCCTTAGTTGTAGCTCAGTTTTTACTAAGTACTAGAAATTACCCTACTTATTACTTATGCATGCCTTAACCTAGTGCTTTAGGAAGAAATGCTTTATGGGGTAACACTATTTTACTTTTCTGTCATGTTCCCGACTGCTTGCTGGATGGAATAATTTAGAGGTAGACTCACTTTCAATCCAAATATAATTCTGAAAGGAGGGTCAAAGGAAAAGCATGTTAGTTGATGATGCATGGTGGATTATTACATATATAATGCAATTAGTTAATCAGTACTGCTTGAGTTACTCGCTTCATTCTTTACTGGATGGAATGTTCAAGAAATAGGATGAGACAAGAAACCATGAATTACACAGGCTGGGATACGACAAGTGCTTTCGGAGTAAGGCGGGAATAATCCCATCTGAAATTAAGAAATCTTTAGATGCTTGCTCCCCCAATCCATGATCCTTGTACTTCTGAGATGTGTACTGAATTTCATATGTTTGTCTTGAGTGGTCTTAAATACTATGTTTTCTTGTATGCCCGATATCCAAGGATATTCTAGCTATGGCACTAACAGGCTATTCCTTTAACTTCGATAGGATTCTTTATATATGTAATTATGTAAGGACAATCGTAGCGTCATTTTTAGGGGAAATACTAAGAAATATGCAAAGATATTCTGGCTAAGGAACTAACAGGCTATTCCTTTAACTTCGATAGGATTATTTATATATGTAATTATGCAAGGACAACCATGGCGTCATTTTCCAAGCTATCATCTCTTTGAGGTAGTTGAAAATACTACATTATTATTTAATAGTTTTCCAGAGAACTTATCACCCATCTGAACCATCATCAGAATTTATTGTTGGTTACGAACTTAATTGCTCTACTAATAGCTAGTTATACTAGGATCACCTTTACAAAGAAAGAGAGAAACCAACTTTTATATGACACGTAGAATGATGTCAATTCTGCTTAGGCCAGGCTAGGCCCATCTTCCCATAGCTTTGAACCGTTTAACTGTCCTATTGTTATCATCCAAAATGGCACTTCTTCGTTCGAGTACCGACATTCCTCATGTTGGTACACAAAAGGGAAAATTTGGATTGAATTGGCCAAAACACTATAGATGGGCATGACCTTTGATGCATTATCCTCAAACTAGTCTTGTATATTTTTATGATGAGTTTTGGGTTGCATACGCAACTATATGCATTGCAACTCGCATATCATACGCGAGTATTTGCATGGCAACCAGCGTATACTTGCATAGGTGAGTTCCCTTTGAGCAACTCGCATATCATATGCGAGTTGCCTATATTAATACCCGCGTATACCTTAATTCGACATTAAAAAATATAAATCGATATTAGATGAGATTAGTTGGGGCCTAATCCATAACTATCCCAACCATTTCAACCATACCAACCTTTGAAACCACTCTATTTCCCAAAGTATAAATAGAGGCCTTGGGGTGGGGGCTAATCAATTAATTTTGGAGGGCAAAGTTATGTTGGTGGTATACCTTCAGAGTCTTGGAGCGGCAGAACTCAGAGTCCTTTGGTTGTAGAGGATTCCTTGTCTCAGAAGTTGGGTTGTATTCTTATCTTTTTCATTGATTGTTAATAAAGAGAATTCTTCTTCCAATCTTGTATTGTGTATATTTCATGTGTGTTAGCACTCAAAATGTACCCAAGGTTGTGGAAGGTAATCTCAGTTAACAACAAAAACCACTTCAGAAAGAAACTAGATTTTCTTTCTAGAGAGGGATCTCTCACATAAATTTAACAAGGCCAGATATATGAAATCAGTGTTTTAAATCAAGTAGATGGTTGAAACAACACATATAGCATTGGGAAATGGAGTCAAATAGATAAAGATAATACAAATATTTCATACACGGGATCTCAACAAAGTCAAGATAACCATTCAATCATAGTCATTCATTGATTTTCAGGCGAATAAGAAAGAAACATGAACAATCCATCAATATAGAGCATCACAAGATGAATTCCATATCAACTTTAGCAGAAATATTTGTGAAATATCTGAGATAATAGCCAGAGCATAACAAGTATGAATTCTGAAACTATTCAACATTACGTTTCAAATATGAAGAAAAAAAATGGACAGTAAGCACTAAGAAGACAATCACATGGAAAGAAGGCACAGACTGTAACATAAACGACACAGGAATCTCTGAAGATCCACTAGCATTTGGATTTGTTATTTCATTCCAAAATCATAAGTTCTCAAAAAACATCGTTTTTAAACATATGGGTTCCAACCCTCAATACATCAAATAAATTCAAATATATACAAAGATAACTTCTTCCCAAGAAGATCAATAACCGAATAATCTGTTAATCAAAGTTTTTTGTAACTATATC
>LPNX011233591.1:66822-87413 GCA_001517045.1 Pseudotsuga menziesii
AATACTCTTTGCATCTTTATCACCCTGCATCGTTAATTAGGCACGTGCATATCATACTTAAATCAAAAATACAAAATACACGGTGGACCAGGCTGCAACCGGTAAAGCCTTTGTTTTTGTTACTTTGACCTACGGTAACCGGACCACAAACCGGACGGATTCCCCATACCAAACAGTCACGGGCTAGTTGGGAACGTTGACTGGGGAGAATCCTTTGCTGTTGTTGCCTGCGAATTTCCAAGCCTCAACAAGCTCTTCCATAATTTCCTTTTCATTATTTTGATATTTTTTTAACTTCGAAATCTGGGTCATCAATTCAGCTCTTTCCACTTCCCATCTGTTTTTCTCCTCTTGTAGTTTCAATGCCTTGCCTTTGTAATCCATCATATCTTGATAAAATTTATTTTTTTCTTCCTACAATGTAAATAATTTTGGGGACTGAGCATGTTTAGCATTTGGGATTTTAAGCTTCTTTTTTAATAGCTGGATGGTATTGTCCTTTTCTTCTAAAATCTTTTTGGTTTCCTGTACATTTCCTGGTTCGCTTCCTAAGCTTATAACATCTCCCTGTAACTTTTTAATATGGATCAGATTTGCTTTATTTTCTACTTTCTCATGCTTCAATTGGAATTCCATTTTATCTACAAGGGACTACAATTTATTAACTTTCATAATATCATTCAATAAATTGGAATAGATAACATCTCCAGTCTGCTTATGGAGTTGTATCTTATCGGGAACACTAATTTTATCTAACTTCACTTCCATCTCAGATACTTTTTTATCACTAAACACAACAATCTTCAAGGTATTTCTCTCCACATCTCGAGTAGAAATCAATGATGTCTTTTGAATGATTAGACTTCTAACTCGAGGAATCAAATTTATTGTTTCTTCTGATGAATGCATTTGTTTTTCAGCATAACTTGACACTAAATCAGCTCTGGATTTGAAACATGAATTGGGCTCTGCACTACCTTCTCCTCCAAAGGAACACTGAAGTATCTGTACAGACTTCTTCAGGAACAAACCCATTTTCTTTGAATCCTCTGAAATTATTTCTTCTGAAACTTGATCATCTTGAGAGTATGTTTTGATATTTTTATATGAAATGTTTTCATCCACATCCATACTCTCAGTCTCAGAAAGACTTCTCTTATTCAGAATGCTAGGATTATCAGGTGCTTTAACCGTTGCAATCAACTCATTGCTCCTATCCTCATCAATTCCTGAACTTTCTTCAAAACAAGACAAATTGGCTATTTTATCTAAACCTTCGACAACTTGATGATCGAATGGTTTATTTTTGTTTGACTGCTTTCTCTGAGAAATTATGTGATGTGATCATAATTTATTCTTTGCTCCTTCTGGAAATCCATAAATTTTAATAACCTTTCTATAACCAACAGGGCACTTTTGTTTTTGAAAATAAATGGACCAACTTTAAGAGGAAACTTAACATTTGAAGAATTTTTGAATGCCTCGAAATGCCCTTCTTCTGCACACAATCTCTACCTCATAAACTCAAGTGCAAATATTCTTGGAGTCAGAAAAATAGGTAGCTTGTATGGTTCCCCAGTGAACCCATACACCCTCAAAACAGTAAAATCTTTATATAAGAACCAGCCTCCTGTTCTGTCCTCTGAGGAAGACTGCAGCATGAGTTTCATTTCTTCTAACACCCTTGGTAATACATCATCAAACAACAATTTATACATCTTGGCCATAATTTTATTTACAAACTCAAACATATTGATTTGTTTTGGAAGATTTGGAGAGAAAATGGTGGATAGGAATTGCAATTCCGACACATTTGAACACAACAGCATATTCAGTAAGTATGACTGATATTTAAAAAACCTGACTTTGGGAAATTCGACCAACTGGACATGGATAACTTCAGCCAAATGCTCATCCATATTGAAACAATGGATTAAATGGGGCTCGAGATCAATTGAACTTATTCTCAATAAGAAACCTAAAACGACTTCGCTGACATGAATATCATCATCTAAACCTAGAATTTGGTTGACTAAAGACATAACCATCTATACCTCTTTTTTGAAAATGTTAACATTATATGGCAGAAAAAATCCTTCTAATGACTGACCATCTTTCAGAATATTGGATATAAATTGGCATCTAACTTCAATTTTACAACTTTTATACATTTCGACTGAGACCAACTCATTCAAAGACTCACGATTATCAGGGAAATTATCAGGTAGGTTCAGTATTCCACGAACGGCTTTTGCATCAACCTTACAAAGTATTTTGGACATGGTATGAATCATGACAACTATTTTGGAGGGGGAATAACTATTTGCACACCATTCAACAAATTTAGGAAATGGTAAGGTTTGCTCAATAGCAAAATAATATGAAAAAGAACTGCAGAAATTTAGAACACCATTCCCCTACAAATTACATTGCCATAATCGCTCCTTTGATACTAATACATTTCCAAATGATAAAAGAGGGTCACATACGTTTATTTCCCTATCAACAACAAATCCCTCCCTCTCAGCCAAAACTCTGCATAAAACTCCTAAACTCTGTTCCTTTTCCATAACGAACAATGGAAACAAATCTTTGAACCAAATTTGAGTGTTTTAATGCTTACCTATGACTGTAGATATGAAAAGGTTGAATTTGGAAATATGGCAGACTATCCCCTTCCTTCACCCACAACACAAATGAAATGATTTTTTTAAACCAAGTCAACTTTACCTTTATACGACGGTCTTTTCTGGAGCCCTCATAAAGCGGTTTTCCCTTCACTACTTTTCTCCGCAGAATTCACTTCAAGTTGCCACGTGGAACATGGTTTAGATTCCACCACCACCTTTCCCTTTTAACTATCTTGCAATTTTACCTTTTGAAACCAATAATGACCGTCGATGAGTCTTCACTTTTTTCTTAAACCGTTGGATTGAGATCAGCTGTGCATATTCCGCTAGCCTTGCTTATCTTTTCAAGTGTGCATCTTTATTCATCAGACTATTTCTCAGCCATAGATTTTGTTTGCTTTGTTCCATAACCATTGATCTTTAAGCTTTGTTAACCACATACACTTCTCCACATAACTTATCTTCTGCGCATCTTTTCCTAGCGGATCCATTTTAAATCGTAGATTTCACCTCAACCACTTTACACCTTTGGATTGCATGACAAATTAACCACTATGCACATTTTAATAGTGAAGTCAAAACTATTAAACTTTGCAAATTTTATGTATCCTTTTATCTTCTTCCATCATACCTCTTCCTAAGCTGTTTCAACATAGAGGTGTTAACAACTGGCTCCAACTGGGGATGATATCCTCCCTGTGAGGTATCAAAGAACTCGTAGACCAGGTGCCTGTCTCTAACCTTTGTATCCAAAATTCTGAACTTTTTACTTTTCATCTGATATATTTCTTCTTAAAATAAAGAAAAATGGCTTACCTCCTAAATATTAGGGCCTTCACTTCGGGCTTCAAAAATATTCAGCTCACCATCTGTACTGCATTCAAGAAAAAAAATATTTACAAGCTATGGTACAAATTTTACCTTCCACCTTAGGACAGGTAATGCTTCAAAAATCTTCCATTGATAGGGTTACTCTCCAAAGAAACCCCATTCGGATATTCCAAGAGAAATGCATTTTCCCCTCTGTGACCTGCAATAACATAAGGACCTACCCACATGTGATCAAATTTTCCAAGTTTATCTTCTTTAGGAGCATCCCATTTTAACACCAGGTCATCAATTTGGAACTATTCTTCTTTCACCCTTCTATCAAAAGTATTTTTCATTTTTTCCTGGTGTGTCTGCACTTTATGATAAGCTTTATTCCTTTGCTCTTCTAACTCAATGATTTCGTTTATCCTTCTCTGCATGTGGTTTGGTTCTTCCTATTGCTCCTGAAAATATGTCATAACTAGAACACCCAATGATGCTATAAAAATAACTTCGGTTCGATATACCAATTGAAAAGGAGACATTCCAATCGCTCTTTTAGTACTAATCATGTCAGCCCATAAAGCATACTTAAGTTTGGTGTGCCAAGATCTCTTGTTATCTTCTAACAACTTCTTGATAATCCTTACCAAGCTCTTATTGGAAGACTCGGCCAATCCATTTCCCCGTGGATAATAAGCAGTTGAATGATTTAAGCTGATATGATATTTATGACAAAAATTAATCATCTTTTTGGATTTAAAAGCCGCCACATTATCAGTCACTATTCTTCTGGGGCACCCAAACCTAGCCAATATATTTTCTTCAAGAAAATCCGTGATTACTGTCTTAGTTTCTCTCCTAGTAGGAATTTCTTCGATCCATTTTGTGAAATAATTCGTGGCCGTTAAAATCCATTTATGTTGTCCTGAAGAATTTGGGTTTATATCTCCAATGAAATCCAAACCCCACTGCTGAAAATGAGCTTCTACTGTTATTGGATTAAGAGGAAGGGGAATTACCTTTCTTTTACCATCAAAAATCTGGAATTGATGACATATTCTAGTTTCTTTGTACACATCTGAAAACAATGTCAGCCAATAGAAACCTGCTCTCAAAATTTTGTTTGCCGTCACCTTCCAAGAATTATGTCCTCCACAATCCCCTTTATGAAATTCTTTTACTGTATGATGGGCTTCATTTTCTAAAAGGCAATTAAGTAACACACCTCCAGGATCCTTCTGATAAAGATATTTATTTATAATACAAAACTTAGCAGCTTTCAACTTTACCGATCTTGCTCTTGTTTTACTTAATCCTGCAGGAGCTTGTAAATTTTGAGGAACATGAACAATATCGAAATACCATGGAGATGTAGCAAAGTCAATTATTACCTCCACTCCTGTATCTAATTGATGCAATTGACTAGATAAGAAATTGAGCTATAAATATTCACAGTTTGAATCTGTCAACTTCTTTGCCAATCCCTGCCCTTTAATCAACTTGGTAGGTCTAATATCTATGTCATACTCTAGTAATGTCGCTATCCATTTTGCCCTTCTTCCTTCTGGGTCAGGTTGTGTGAGAATCCCTTTTACTGCAGCGGTTGGAACATGAGCAATTATATGTGAATGAAGAATATACACCCTGAAATCCTTCAATGCTTTAACTAAAGCATATGCTTGCTTCTCCATAATATCATATTTTAATTCCCCATCTCTCAACATCTTACTGAAAAAGGCTATGGGCTGCTCCATATTCTCATTATTTTTCTGTAACAAAACTGTAGCGATGGTATGTTCTGAAGCATAAGAAAATATTAAGAAATTTTTCGTGAAGTCTAGACTCACCAACACAGGAGCGTCCGAAATAGCTTGTTTTATTTCTTTAAAAGATTTCTTAGCCTCCACTGTCCATTTTATTTCATGACCCCTTTTCAACATATTTGTGATATTCATTAATATTTTACCAAAATTGGGAATGGATCTTCTCAAAAAATTTACCTGTCCCAAGAATGACTGTATTTCTTTTTACTTCTTGGTTCTCCTACCTTCAAAATTGCACTGACTCTTTTAGGATCAATCTTTATTCCATCCTTTGAGATTATGTAGCCCAACAACTTTCCTTCTTCCAATGCGAAATTTGATTTCTTTGGATTCAATGATATACCAAATTTTCTGCGTTTTATGAATTTTTTTTCCAAATGATGAATATGCTCTCTATCAGACTTGAATAAACTGTGATGTCATCCATATAAATTACCACAAATTTTCCTATTTCTCCTGCAAAATCAATATCCATGGCACGCTAGAAGGTAGCCCTTGCATTAATCAAACCAAAAGGCATCTTTGCATACATAAAGGTGCCCCATGGTGTAGTGAAGGCAATCTTCTCTTGATCTTCAGGTAACACCTTAATCTGATTGTATCTAGAAAAACCATCCATCATTGAAATTCTTTCTGCTCCGACCACTTTCTGCAAAATATGATCCATCTTCGGTAAAGGATAATTATCTTTCATAGAGACCTTATTCAAATTCCTGAAATCTATGCAAAGCATTATTTCTCCATTTTTCTTTCTAACAGGAACTAAATTAGCAACCCACCTTGAAAATCTTAAAGTCACAATAATATTGGCATCAAATAATTTTTTAATTTCCTTCTCAATAACTGGTAGCAGCTTTGGATTTATTCTTCTAAGATTCTGTCTAAAATGCTTTTCTCCGAGTTTGATTGGAATAGTATGTTGTATTATTAAAGTATCATATTTCTTAAGGTCCTCATAAATCCAAGCAAACACATATGTATACTTTTTTTTTATCAAATTCACATATTCTTCTTTTTCTTTTGTGGGCAAGTTTTTAGACAGTTTCACAATCTTTGGATTCTCTTTAGTACCAATGTTTCTATCTTCAATAGCATTATCATCAGGTTTTACTTTTGGATCTTTAGAAACATCATTCTGATAAAAAAGTTTCTCTAGAGGAATCAAACCTCTTGGTATAAAATTGCTTTTCAATTGAATGATATCCTTTCCTCCTAAATTTCCCTTCAATTTTTCAGTACTGGTCTTTTTTTCTTCATTTTCTTCAACCTCTTGGAAATTTTCACTGTCATCGTTTTCAGCATCAATATGAGTGTTTACAAATTCTCCTGATAGTTCCAAAATCTTTTTATTTGCATGTCATCTTCAAATACCTACCAATATTTAGAATTATCAGGTTTAGATGGTCTATTTACAATGTCTACTTGATACTCTTTTTTACCAGCACTTGGAGTTTTGAATTTACCAGCAGCAACCGCCAAAGAATCTGCTACTGTATTCTCATATCTTGGAATCACCTTAATTGTATGTTCTGTAAAATAATTACCAAACATATCCCATACTTCATTTCTGTAAGCTCTCGTCCGAGGATGTCGGGTTTTATAACTGTCATTCACTTGGTTTATCACAAGCTCTGAATCTCCTAAAACTCTTATCCTTTGTGCTCCCAGATCCTTCAATGCATGCAACCCAAGTAACAAAGCTTCATATTCAGCCACATTATTCATGCATTCAAATGTTAAATTATATGACAGAGCTTTAAAATATCTGATAGGAGAAATTATATATACACTAGCACCAGCGCCAACCTTTGCCACAAATCCATCAAAATACATAGTCCATAAACCATCTCTTTTCTGTTTCTTTTCCAAAGAATTTTTTTCTATCACTCCTTCTTTATTCTTTTCAGATTTCATTTGCAACGTAGACTCCAAATCACACGGGACAGTATCATTAAAGAAAATAGAAGAACCCAAATAAGTATCGACAGCATATATATGATGAATTTTGGGTCTATCTTGACTGCTCACTACATAAGGAGTTCTTTTATCACTATACAACCTCCTACTCCCATCTTGGATAGGAATAGTGGCATATGACATGTCCATTTGCAAGCTACCCTTCAACTTTGATGTCCAAGACCTTGATAACAACACCCCGAATTTTGGTGGAATGTCTACCATTGCCACATCCATTACTATCGTTTTAGTTGGCAATTTATTCAAAGTTACTACCATATCTTTAATTAATCCAAGACACTTCACCCTCCTAGAATCAAAGGAATAGAAACCATTATAAGGTCTTGTCACTTCCAGTCCCAAACTTTCAACTACTCCTTTTGGCATTAGATTATGTGATGCACCTAAATCTAAAATTGCATTATGTACCACCATATCATGCACATTCAAACTCAAATAAAAAGGAGGAACTTCTTCATCACTTATACTTACAACTTTTGACCCATATGAAATAGTAGGATTATCATCTGTCAAATCTAAAATGTCTGATTGAAATTCTACATGACCTTTAACCATCTTTGTTATTGTATCCCTATACTCATTATTTCTCAACAGAGATTTTTAGCTTGCAAAGTTCATTCTGCAAATTAAAAGTAGAATTAACTTTCTCTACATCTACTGGTGCTACTTGTTTCAATCCTTTTGTTTTCTATACTTCATTTTCAACTTCTTTATTTACAACAGACTCTTTTTGTATTTCCTTTCCTTTTTCTGTATTTAATGAACTTGTGGAAGGCTGATTTGGATTTAGCCCCCCTTTATTTATAACGACTTCTCTGTTTCTCAATCTGATCTTTCTTTGTACATCATCCATAGCATGCAAATAACCCCTCTGATACTGCTTTGACTCCCTTTCAAAATCCTCATTTCCACCTTCTTGTGCAAACATGCGATGTTCTTCTTCAGTAATATATATCTCTGAATCTAATTCCCCAAAAAGATGAATTTCATTCTCAGTAGGATCCTCTTCATCTACAACATAATTCTCAGGAAAAGGTGGTCGAATCTGCTGCTCTTCTTGATTCCTTGGATTTCTCTTATCTCTTTTCCTGTTTTGTGGAGGCATAGGAGGATTTGGCCTTCTAAAATTCGGATTTCTGATTTGAGGATCAACTTGTTCTCTAGTGAATGATCTATTGTCCACAGTCAATCTATCCATTAACTTCTCCATTATCTTGCACATCATTTCAAATTTAATATCAGTTGTAGAAGAAGAAGTAGAAGGCATATTTTCTTCTCTTGTTTTCCTCCTATCAATGTCTCTTTGTTTCATCTTTCCACTCGCCATCATATTTGCTTCCACTTCTAAAGAATCTGTGAACATAGCAGCAAGACTTGTTTATTTTCTCTCTCTTAATGAAAAAGAAAAGTCATTATCAAAAGCCCCAAGATAATTAAGTTTAGCAGCAACCGCAGAAGGTTTTATATCTTCTGAAATGGAATTATAAACCCTCATAAATCTGCTTAAAAATTCATGAACAGATTCAAAACCTCCTTTCTTGAGACTATTATATTGGGACAAAAGCTGTAGAGGGCTTTGTTTGTCATCCCATATTTCTAGAAATGCATTTTGGAAAGATTGAAAAGTCATGATTGATGCAGCTGACAAATCTTTAAACTATTTCTTCGCTTCCCCTAGTAATCTCTAAGCAAACACTTGCATTTTGACATCCATATAATCGACTTCCTTCAAGTCGAAAAAATCTTCAAATTTAGCTACATGCTGCTTTGTTGTGATGCTTCCTTCTCCATCAAATAAAGAAATTCTCTGAGAATAATTTTGAGGAAGATCATGCAAGATAGCAGGTAAAGGCAAAGGAGCAAATCTGGCTGCCATTGGTCTAGGTGGAATTGGAGGGACTGATGAATTTTGAATATTTTGAATAATAGGTGCTTCTTCAACTTTTGCAGACTATTGAATATCTCTCCAAAGGGAATCAAGGAAATAAGATTCTAATCTTCGAGGGTTAAATTCAACGTTTTCAAGATCAGACTCAGATTTAGATTTCAATAAACCCTTTTCAATATCAATTTCCCATTTTTGATCAAAGATGCTATGAAAATTTTGAGAAGATGATGCACCAAACAGAGAAATATCTACTTTTTCTTTGTCTTTTTTCTTAAATAATTTTTCTGGATCCTCCAAACTTCGTAAAACTTCAATATCAAATTACCTCATGTATGTCTTTTAGAAGCCAGGATGTCTTTTGAAATCTTGCAATAATTTTAGAACTGGAATTGCCAGGGCAAATATACAACCTTCTTTACTGACAAAAATTCCTGTTTGCCCACAGAAATCTTTTCTTAATCTTTATAAATGTTGCCATTCCTCCCAGGGCTGATTTTCACTTTCATCCCCAGCAATTGTGGCAATTTGTTAGGACTCAAAATGTACCCAAGGTTGTGGAAGGTAATCTCAAGGTAACAACAAAAACCACTTCAAAAAGAAACTGGCTTTTCTTTCTAGAGAGGGATCTCTGACATATAAATTTAACAAGGACAGATATATGAAATCAGTATTTTAAATCAAGTAGATGGTTAAAACAACACATATACCATTTCCCAATGGTATATGTGTTGTTTCAACTATCTACTTGATTTAAAATACTGATTTCATATATCTGGCCTTGTTAAATTTATATGTCAGAGATCCCTCTCTAGAAAGAAAAGCCAGTTTCTTTCTGAAGTGGTTTTTGCTGTTACCTTGAGATTACTTTCCACTTCCTTGGGTACATTTTGAGTGCTACAATGTGTATTGGTTAATGAATATGTTTGTTTATATCATTAATATGCTTTTCATCTAACCTCTGGTATATATATATATATATATATATATATATATATATATGCATGAGTATATATATGCATGAGACATTACTTAAAGGATTTGTTCTTTGCAGGTGAAGAGGTACATCCCCAGAAGATTTGGAAAGGAGTGGATTGAGAGAAGATCAAGCTTGGATCAACCATCATTAATTGGATAAGTCAAGATTTTCTTCCTATTCTCTTTCCATTCCCTGTAAAAAGATGATTGTCTGCAAGTTAGTAGTAAGTTGGTAACCCCAGACCCTAGGTTACAAGGGTGCTTTATCCTGAACAATAGAACTGACGACTCTGCTGGGGAGTCCATCTTGCTGTGGATTCATCCTGTAGGTTCTTGACCAGTATTTTCTTTGATTCTAAGTGTGGTTCCTTTATCTTGCCTTTGATTTGCAGTATAGTATCTCTAGAGACCTTTTTCTTTTTTCCTT
The DNA here is from genome assembly GCA_001517045.1 of Pseudotsuga menziesii. Classification (NCBI taxonomy): domain Eukaryota; kingdom Viridiplantae; phylum Streptophyta; class Pinopsida; order Pinales; family Pinaceae; genus Pseudotsuga; species Pseudotsuga menziesii. The sequence goes on from LPNX011233591.1 coordinate 77,356, forward strand.
GAATTTTTTTTTGTTGTATACGTGGGTTGTTGTTATAAACTGTCGCGTATAGAAACTTATATATGCGGGTTTCTCTATAATACAGTCGTGTATGGTACGCGAGTTGGTCTATAAGACAGTCACATATATCCTATAGCAACATAAAAAAATTTGTAGGGTTTGTTTGTCCTTGCCTTGGCTGATTTTTTGTCTGCTTAGGGGTCTTGTGTTGTTGGCATAATTCTGTAAGTCCAAAGTCCTGTATGCCATACTGATCGCTTGTTGATTAAACCTTTGATTTTGATTTGTTTTAATCTTCTTTCATCTAGTGACTTGAATTTGGCCCTCCTGCTTGGTCTATGATTTCAGTGCTGTGTGCCTGAGTCAGTGATTAGGGATTTAGATACCTTATTCTATGTACTGCTTTGTCTAGTGTCAGTTAGCCACTTGTTCTTTAGTAAATCTAGTTTATTTTATTCATTAGTTTTCCAAGTCAGGTTTTTCACCAAGTTTCCTTCCCGTTTGGTCGAAGTTGGTTATTGTGGGTCCTCTATTGTTGGATTACTATGGGTAGACCCGGGTTTACTATAATGTACCAACAAAACCCCTAGCTCACTGGCCCTTTCGGTGACAGACTGTAGAACGGCCTGAAGTCTCACCCGAAGTGATCTTAGATGGGTTGGCTAAATACTCAGGTGTCCTCAACCAGGGTCTGTCGCATCCTAGGTTTCTCTTGATTCTGGTTAACCAGTGGGATCTCTCTGCGAGATGATGTTTCTCTCCTCCCAACTGACTCTGCTATGGAATTGACTCTTATCGCATCACGGCTTCTAGGATGATGCGCAAACTTTCTCTTCTACTTGAATCTTTGCTTGCGATATCCCGCACCGCGGCTCCTCCTACAGTGCGATGTCGCCTTTCTGTGCTACGATAGCTTTTATAGTAAGACTCAATAGGAATCTCCAACTCTCAAGGTCCAATGGCTTTATTTCTGCTCATAATAGCTGAGTTATCCTTCACAGGGGTGTTAAAAAACATCACTCAAGCTTCTTCAGTCTATTATGCTTAACATCTATTGTGCTCAACTTACTGAACCAAATATACAGGAATCACTTAACACATTAACTGTTACTACCATGAATCAAGCACTGATAAAATCATATATAGACTACTTGATACAGTCAACTTGCGTTTGACCTTCTATATTACTGTAAATTGAAGGATAGCATACATACGTTCATTAACTGTTAAGCAAAGCTCATGTAATAGGTAACAGATAGCAAATAAGTAAACACAATCACATGAAACAGTCACACAACACACAGATTTTACATGGTTCACTTCCAGGGAGGAAGCTACATCCACAGGAATTGGTTTTTATATTATATCTTGAGAGAGTAAACATAGTTCCGCTGCAACCTATTATGCAGCTTGAGATCTTCTGGGAAACTCCACGCACACAGCCGGGAGCCCTTCTCTTAGATCTCTCCTCTTCCTATATTGCTTTCTTCTTACAATATTTCCTCTCTCTCTCTCTCTCTCTCTCTCTCTCTCTCTAAATCCCTACAGATTGTTACATTCATGCTCAAGGATCTAGCTATTGGTTGCAGTAAGATAATACAGACTTAATAATAGAACCAGAGCTCAACTCAAAGAAAAACTAACTGACCAACTAGCTAATTGTCTATCTGAATATCCGGCTAGCTAACTAACTAACTAACCAACTATCTAACCTTTTACAATACAAAATACATGCTTAAATAGGTGGCCCGAAGGTCTCACCATGATACAGCATTGTGGGCCTATCCCAAAAGTAACCCAAAAACCCTAACTGTGACAATCGGCGTATCTGTACTTTGGACTGCTGCTTCCTGGTCACACTGCAGCTCTCTACAGTATTCCACGCTTCCCGACGCTGATCGTGGGTATCGGAGCCACTTCCTCGATCGCTCCCCTTCTGTCCTTTGTCTTCATCACCTCGACCCGTTGCTCCTTTTCCTTTATGAGGGTAGCTGAGCCCTCCTGTCTTCGCCGCTGCCTTAAGTGCAGTGGTTGAGCTCTCTCTTCTCGGCTGCTTCAGGTATTGTTTCCTTTGAATTTCTTGTCCTGATATAGCAACTTTTCCTGTAGCTGCGGGGCCCTGCTCCAACATCTAAACTTCATTTTGATTTTTAAATGTTGTGATCATTCAAACTCACTCAAAAATTTTCATTTAGATGCATTGTAGTTTTTTAAGAATTTGAAAAAAGTGAAAGAAAAACATTTTATGATTTTGCATTTAGTTGCACTTAGTAGTTTTCTTTTCAGTATTTTGAAATAAAATTTCAAAAATTATAAAAAGTCTTAGTTTTCCAACACTTAGTTTGATTTTCATTAGCTTATATTTACAAAAAAAACAAGAAAATAAATTTGGTTTAAATAGTTTCAATTTGCTTTGGAATTTACTTTATACATCATTTTTTTTGCTTCTTCTTATTGAGTCTATAATATCATAGTCCTTCATGCCATTTACCTTTTGACTAAGAACAACCTTTAACATAAATGATATAATTTAAAATTTATTAGTAAGTTTTATTTTATATGTTCATACACAAACTAGCTTAAGCTATACTTGTGGAATAGGGAGTTTAAACTCTCCACAAGTGTTTAAATTCATACGTAGTTGGCCAATCGATAAGTAAACCCTTTTCTATGTTGGTTGTATCTGGAAAGCTCCTCTAAAACGGGAGTTAAGCACGAGGCTGTGTGGAGGATTGGACTGAGGAGATAACCCTCTGATTCCTTGTCAAAGCATAGACCAAGTTTTTTGTGCATCTGGGGATTCTGTCTTAGACAAGGTTTTGAGATTTTATACCCTGCCCATGCGTACGAAATAGGCTTGCGATTGTCCCCCCAGACTGTCAATATAGTTAAGGTAGCCTCTAGTCTCTCTGAAATCTAGGGTTCATACACAAGTACATCGGAAGGCTATTTTTGGTTGACCTTGGATGGGTTTGGAAGGTAACCCTCGTAGAAAGTGTGGGAGGGTGGTGGGTGATTCCTTCGCTTGTGCCTAAGAAAATCTTCAAGGATTCCAAGTAATTGTATCTCATCTTTCTTCTGGAAAGCATATCTTATACCCCTTGTGATTGTTAAGACTTTAGGAAATTTTCTAGTGATTTCTTTGTGGTTTGTATGTGTTTAGCTGGCCTTAGGGTGTGAAGAGTCAAATTTTCAATCATGGAGAACCTACCTCTCAGAGGGTCAAGAAGGTTGCAAAACCTTCCTCTGCTTGTTATAGTGGAACCTCCACCGCCCCCTTAAAGGTGAATATTAGACATAGACGGCTCTTTCAAACAGGTAGGAATTAGTGAAGTACTGGGTGAACCAGAACTTAGGACAAACCAAGTTGATACAACCCTAGTAGAGACAGAAGACTTGTAGGCTGATGGGTTTGTGAGAAAATTTAATTCACCTCTTAATGAATTAAACGATCCAACGATCGTCTAGGTCCATCCTTTCAATTCACCTATGATTGGTGTTCGTGTGGGAAGACTAATGTCTAGTGCAAAAGAAAGTCCTTCTACCTCCACCTCAGCGGCTCCGATTGAAGGAGTATCACCTCCCTCGGGTTGTGCCCCTAGAGAAAACATAACTACTACTCCTTTAACTCCAGATAGTTGGGTGGTTTGAACACTGGCTTCAACAAATGTAGTAGGAACTTCTGGTGGGGTGGTCACTGGGATCCCTAGTGTACCTTTTGTTTCAACTTCTTTTGCACACACTTCTTAGAGTGGTCCAGTTGGATCCTCTTCATTTGTCAAGGGTTTCCCTTGGAATGGGAGGCACATTCCCCCATCCGTCCCATATGTAGGTCCCACACCTTCATATGTAGGAGTGTAGTTCAGAAACACTAACCCTTATGGTCAATGTTTCCAAATGCCAGTTTCGACTCCCTTCATGAGCTCTCCTTTTTCTCTTTTTAGCGGAGGAATACCTGCTCCTGTTTTCCAAACTCTAGTTTTAACTGAGGCAAATCGAACCTCATGCACTGAACCACATAATCCATTAGCTTATGGGTGGAATCCTTTTCAAATCAGTCTGACTACTTCACAACCGATAGCTGGGGGCAACCCTGCCTTCACATTTGGGACCTCGAGGGCAAGTCCTTCTACTTCCCAAGCTAGTACTTTTCATGCTCCAGTTAGGCCCCAGCTTCCTTTCCTGGAAACTTTGAATTTTCCATATTTTTCCAAGCTAATGAATGATTCAGTGAGACATGATGCCTCTTGGCCACCTGTTCCTACCAAGCTACCCTCGGATATCCCAAAATTCGAAGGAAAAGTTGGTGAAGACCCAGGGGCTCATGTCACCACTTTTAACTTGTGGTGCTCCTCCAACTCACTAAACGATGACACCGTTCGGTTGAGATTATTCCAAATAACTCTTACTAGTGCTGCAGCAAAGTGGTACATTGAACTGCCCTCTGTTGGCTTTGGTATTTTTTGGGACTTAGCCAATGTATTCCTTAACCATTTCCAACTTCCTGTCCGGTATGATGCCGGGATAGACTTATTTTCCACCTTCCAACAGGACAAAGCCAGTCATATTTTGGATCACATCCAAGAGTGGAGAAGGAGGAAGAGGCTCATTAAGGCCACTATTCCTCCCGAGTTTTTACTAGAATGGTTCCTTAAGTCCTTATTGCCATATATATCTAAGGAAGTGTCCACTTTGAGAGTAACTAATGAGGAAGAGGCTATCCTTGGGGCCCAACCGTTAGATTTGATACATTCTCAGTTAGGGGTTCTATATGAAATCATCCCTGATGCACCGAGACCAACCCATAGAGTCAAAAAACCTAATCCTGGACCCCATGCCGATGGTGTGGTTGGTTCAGTGAAATCTACCATTGTAGAGTCTTTGGCTGAACAAATCCATGAGTTATTGGTAATGTAATCGGAGAAACCACAGTATTGAAATGATCAAGTCTTTCTCCGATTACATTACCAATAACCTATCACCACAGAAATTTAGCAACAGAAAAATCCATGAGTTGTCCGTCAAACACTCTACGATGGAGGTAGCAAAGGCTTCCCCCTCACCCCAGAATGCAAATGTTTTTGCACAATCCTCCCAAAAGGGAAATCAGTGGCCCAATGGGAAAAAGAAAAAGGGGAAGAAAGGTGAGGGATACCAAAACAAGCCAAAACCCACAAACAATGCTGATGGGGGGGAAAAAGAAAAGAAGAAGGTGAAATTTCCATGTAAGTTGTGCCAGGAAGATCACTTGACCCATCAATGTCCCCTTATGGACCAAGATCAGAAGCTGCTCAAAAGCCAACAACTGACTGTCCTGAAGGATCCTTTTCCCCAAGGACAGAATTCTCCTTCAGCTTCGAATGTAGCAGGGGGCACCCCAAATGCTCCTGACCCAAATTATATCAACATGGTTCGATCCCAGAAATTACTCCAGACTAAGAACAAGAACTATGAGACAAAGGCTCTAGAGAAGGGTAAGTCTATTGGTGAAACTTCTAACCCTCTCACATTTGAAAAACCTATTAAAATTATGCCCAAGATACCAAAAGGTTTCTTTAAGAAAACATTGCACAATCCTAATGCTAGGGATGCAGCCAATTACTTTGAAGTTGAATATTTATCCCAAACCCCTTGTGCGATGTCAACTTTAGAGGTGTTACAGAGTTTTCCCACCCAACGAGATGCACTCTTAGCAGCACTAGGTAGTATGGATTCATCGAGCCTCATGGCGAAGTTTAATTTGTTTGACGCCAAAATTCACCTACCCTATCATATGGCCTTATCGATAGATGTCATCCATGGTAGAAAAACCATCAGAAGGATAATTTTTGATGAGGGTGATTCCACATGTGTCATGTCCTTGTCTTGCTGGAAGGCTCTTGGATCTATAGAGCTAGTTCCATCGAACACCCTACTTACTGCTTTCGGTGGAAGGCCATTTCATCCACATGGTATCCTACCAGCTTTCGAAATAAAGTTGGCAGGGAAGGAAATGTATGTTGAGGTAGAGGTGATTGCTGCACCATTGGATTATAACTTTCTCTTGGGGAGAATTTGGACTTATGCTATGTCTGCTATTGCATCGGTCATTCTTCAGGTAGTAATGTTTCCACACGAAGGGAAGTTGGTTACTGTAGACCAACTCAGTTTTACTCAAAAGGGCCGCATGGAAACTAATGAGTCCATCATGCCATTGGTTGATCAGGTTAAACTTGATTCAGAGAGCTTAGGTGATGGAATGTATTCATCATTGATGGGCACATTCGATTTTCCATCTCTGATTAATTAATTAGGTTCTACTAGTGTAGGGAAGTCTATTGCAACGGTTGTCGATAGAACGAACACTTGGGTTCTTCCTTCCTGTCATGAACCTGAAGTTCCCTTATCAGTAGTGGAAGTAGCTTATCAAGCTGTTATTCATACCACTGTTGATCATGTTCCGGTCCCTCTCATTGTCTTAGAGGAGCTGGAAGAAGCCTATATTCCTGCTTGGGCAGAGAAATATTTGCATACTGAAGATTTCTTAGATATGATTTTTCCATCTGACGAAGCCATTCTGGAAGCTATGTGTGGACGAGATAAGATCTGTGAAGATCTTTACCATCGATCCTATTTTCTTCCAGAGTTAAGCAGGATTGAAAATCAAGAGTTCCATATGAGACTGGTAGGTGATGCTGATACACCGATTAATCCCTTACCTAGGGAGGGAATATTTGCTGAGGGGAATATGGAAAACATTTCTATTACTATTCCTATCAACATCTATGCAAATCGAAACGTTGTGGAAAATGTATATATCGGTGCAAAATACTCTCCAAAGGAGATTGCTATCTATACAGCCTTGTTTAAGGAATTCTGCGACATGTTTTCCTGGTCATAAGAGGAGATTCTAGGAATAGATCCATCGATAGTCGAACATGAAATCCGAACCTATCCTGATGCCAAACTAGTTCGACAAAAACTTAGACCGATCAATTCACGTAAAGAGGCAACTGTTAAGGCTGAAGATGAAAAACTATTGAAAGCCGATTTTATTTACCCAATAGCTTTGACACAATGGGTATCCAACCCTGTTCCTATTGACTTTCGCGATTTAAACAAATCCTGTCCTAAGGATAACTACCCCACACCATTCATAGATCAAATAATTGATGCTTGTGCTGGGAGTGAAGTCTTTTTGTTTATGGATGGTTTCTCCGAGTATAATCAGATTCAAATTAAACTGGAAGACCAACATAAAAAAAAATTCATTTGTCCTTGGGGTGCATTTGCGTACAAGAAAATGCCTTTTGGATTGAAAAATGTAGGGGCTACCTTTCAGTGGGCAATGAATTTTTCCTGTCATGACATCAAGTCTATTGTCAAACCCTACCTAGATGATCTGCCAGCACATTCTCAAAAGAGGATTTATCACACAAATCATTTACGTTTAAGTTTTAAAAGATGCAGAAATTATAAAATACATTTAAATCCCCACAAATGTGTTTTCTGTGTCGAGTGAGGTAGGCTACTCGGGATCATTGTTTCTAACAAAGGTATTCAGGTGGATCCTTTGAAAGTCAAGGCCATAGTAAATCTGCCACCTCCTCGTTCCATCAGGTAGCTTCAGATCCTGCAGGGGAAATCTAACTTTATTCGATATTTTATCATAAATTATGCCAAGATCACTAAAGGTTTCATGCACCTGTTAAAGCACGACACCCCATTTGTATGGGATGAAACCCACACAACTTGCGTTCGAGGCATTAAAGGAATCTTTGTTGTCGGCACCTTTCCTGCGTCTGCCAGATTACTCTTGAGATTTTATATTGTATATGGACACATTTGAGTCGACCATAGGGGTAGTACTAGTCCAGGAAGATGATAATCTCCAAGAGCATGTTGTTTACTATATTAGACGTGCTTTAGCTAGCCTTGAACTTAGGTACTTCAACGCCGAAAAGTTAGCATTAGCAGTTGTTTATGTTGTTCAGAGGTTGCATCATTACATCTTACTAAGGACTACCACAGTAGTGGCAGATGTTCATCCTTTCCAATATGTTTTATCTTGATGGATCATTGGAGGAAAATTCAACAAATGGATAGTCATTCTCCAGGAGTTTGACTTATATTTCCAATTCACCAAATCTAAAGAATCCTTAGTCTTCACAGAGCTCATTGCAGATTTTCCTATTGAAGAGGATGTGGCCATTAAAGAAGACTCATTCCCAGATGAGCACATTTTCTTGATTTCTACCTCTGACCCTTGGTATGGATATATACTTGTCTATCTCTAGACTCTGAAGTTCCCTACAACCTTTTCACGGGAAGAATGACGCAAATTACGCTTACATGAAAAAAACTACCTCATTATCGGAGATACTTTATATCGTAGAGGGGTAGACTCTGTTTTTTGTCAATGTCTTACTCATGAAGAGGTTAAGATTGTCCTAAATGATTCCCATAGTGGAGGATGTGGGGGTCATTTATCTGGGTTTGCAACGGCCCAGAAGATCTTACGTGCCAGTTATTTCTGGCCCATGATCTTTAAAGATTGTGTGGAAGCCGTGAAGTGCTATCATCTGTGTCAAATTTACACCAGAAAAATGTGTTCACATCCTGCTCCATTATTTCCTGTCATCTCAGTGGGTCCCTTTACTAAGTGGGGGATAGATTACGTGACGTGCAACCCAGTTTCAGCTGGGGGACACAAATACATCATTGTCGATGTAGATTACTACACGAAATAAGAAGAGACAATGCCCACCTATAAAGGTGATGGGGAAACAGTATCTTTTTTTGTTTTCAACCAAATTATCACACATTTTGGTATTCCTAAAGAGATTGTCACTGACCATGGCAGTTACTTCCAAAAAAACATGATGACCGAATTGACCACTATGCTAGGGTTTAAACAAGAACATTTGTCTTCTTTCTACCTGCAAGCGAATGATCAAGTCGAGGTAGTAAATAAGACCTCGAAGAATCTTCTCAAGCATATTATTAATGTAGCCCAGTCAAATTGGCACATCATGCTGTATCCTGCACTTTGGGATTATCGAACCAATGTGAAAACTGCACAGGGTTTTGTCCTTTCCAAATTGTTCACGGGATGGAAGCAGTAACCCCAGTTGAATGCGAAATCCCATCTTTAAATATTTCCATTCATGTGCTACCTAATACATCTAAGCTAGAAGAAATATTTTTACACTTAAAACATCTATATGAACAACATAGGGATGTGCTGATGGCAAACGAGACTCATAAAAATAGGGTGAAAAGTCAATACGATAAATCGGTCAAACCTAGGAATTTTTCTGAAGGGGAGCTTGTCTTGCTCTAGGACCAGGATAAAGAACCCCTGGGGTAGGGAAATTCAGGTCGATGTGGTTAGGACCCTATGTCATGTCAAAAGTTTTGAAAAAATGTGCATATGAATTAACTGATTTCAAGGGGAATAAGCTGCTTGAGCGTAGAAATGGGCTCTACCTGAAGAAGTACTATGCTTAGGCCTAGCACTTTTTCTTGTATTTTTATTGTATGTAATTTTATGTACAATAGTTCACTGGTTTGTGTTCTTATATAATCTATTGGTTGTTATAGATGTCTTTCGAGTGGTTCGTAGGTTTTGCAGATGGTGCTAGTCGTCACACTTGCAACCTGGCTTCAGTCGCATGGGTTATTTACTCACCCTTAGAACATCTAGTTTCCTTTGGAGGTGCTTGCCTAGGTCCTTCTACCAATATTGTGGCTGAATACAGGGCTGTCATTGAGTTTTTATGGGATGCCTTGTTACGTGTAATCACCCAGCTGGAAGTTAGGCTTGACTCTCAACTGGTAGTTTCCCAGCTCAATCGATCTTATCAGGTGCGAAACCATATTCTACTATGTCAGTTCATGCAAGCTAGGTTATTGGAAAGAAATTTTGATTTTATTACGTTTAATCATATTCCAAGAAATCAAAATTCATTAACTGATTCATATGCGAATTATATCTTGGATTGGCATTTTACACATATTTCATAAAAATACACAACAGGCACATTGAAATACACATGTAAATAAACCGTCTATATATA
>LPNX011233591.1:88267-149163 GCA_001517045.1 Pseudotsuga menziesii
AAAAGTGGATCGTAATCCATAGAATGCTCCTAGGTCTAATATTGACCACCCTAGTCGTCTTGACCACCCTGGCCATCTTGACCACGCTGGCCACCCTGCTCATCCTGGTCATCTTGCTCTCATGCTTCTTCAGCTTGTTCAGTTGTAGCAGCCTCAGCAGCATCTATGTAAACAAGCACTGCTCTGGCTACCCTTCTCATAAGGCGTATCTATATAGGTGGGATACCAACCACTAGTTCTTGCATAATGGCAGGGATCTGCTCAATATGTAAAGTAGGTACTCTTTGGGTAAGCTTGGCCAGCTTCCCCTCAAGAACCCTAATCAAACCATGATCCTCTCCTCCCATTGGTCGCACATACATACGAGGATGCCCAACAGGGAAGACTAGTCCAATATTTGCATTTTTAAACATTTAAAGGATTCAAACTCTTATACATATGTATATATTTTTATGACTAAAAATTCATAAAAATTTAAAAACTTGAAAAACCAAAATACCTGACGCTCCCCATGCTCCTCCGGGAGGGAGGACAAGGTCATTGTCACCCCGGAAATCCATCCCAGCATATGGAAACTGCTATAGTGTTGGTATCCCACCATAGGTAGAAGACATCATCGTACACACTCTGAACCGAACCACCGCCGCCATGGCGAAGGAATATTTATCCCCACCTACTCAGTCTAGGATGACAAGGAGAGAAAGTTGGTAGAGTTATTGCGGGACTAAGACTGAGAACTCTCTCAAAGAAAAAGGCCACCAATATGCTAGAATAACTGAAGTTTTTCTGTCAACCTCTCTTGTAGTCAAAGAGTTGCTTCTTCATTATTGGGATTACTCTCGAGCACCAGTCAAATAAGGCTCCCTGTAGACATTCCACCACAATTGTCATTTGGTTTTGAGTTGCAAGATGAAGTGATGATGATCCTGCAACCCTCACTATTGTGCTTACCAACACCTGTAATGGAAAGATGCAAATATGAACAATAGGGATGCAAGTACCCCTTTTCTGAGTACCAGGTGCACAGTAAGTGTCAATGTAGTTCTAAACACTTAGAAGGTCACCACCCCTACCGGTACCTTCCAAACTGACAGGAGCTCCCCATTGTGACAAACCCGATATGAAATAGATGTCTTCCAGTGTAATCTCTGGAATCTCACCTTGTAGGTCAAATGCACCTAGATCATGATCCTAGTAGTTTCTCAAAAACTCCAGTAAACAGACATTGGATCACATGGGTGAGGTACAAAAGAATTTAAGCAACCCACTTTTCCGCAATGCATGCACCGTGGGGGCACTTTGAAGAGCATCTTGGTACATGTATTCATGTTCCCTCTCCCTCCACTCCAACACCATATTTCAACCTGTTAATAAATCCATTTTCAAACATTAAATTCATTCAAAAACTTTGAATTTGGCCCTAAATATCCTTTTCCTATGTCACGCAATATACGCGACTATCCTTTGGACATGTCGCATATCATACATGAGTTTCTTTTGGGAAAGTTGCATATAAAATGCGTGTACATGACTGTCTACATTGCATACCCACGTATACAGTGTGAACTTCTTAAAACTGGCTTAAAACATCAAATTTTTCATAAAATTAAAAATTTGCTTGGATGAAATGAAAGAGCATGGAGAGCTGATTTACCTGACACTTGCAGATCGGAAAATCGTCTAGTGGTTTGACCACACTGAGCAATTCAAGGCAGAGGTAAAAATTTTCTAGATTGGGTAAAAATGTGAAATGGTGAATTTCATTTCTATTTTTGCACTATTTATAGAAATTATTTCAAAAGTGGGTTTTTAAGCTATAGTTTGTAATTTTTATTAAAATCAAACTAATGCCATGTTATGTTTTCCTAATGAAACAGGTCCAAGGTTATTTGAAGTTGTTTTTCACTCATATAGGGTAGGATTTTGATCATTTATATGCACTTTTACATTTATACTTAATCCTGTTTAAACCTAGGACTACTACTTTGACCACAGACTATGGTATTTCAACCATTATTACCTTGTCTATATCATTGTTCTTCCATGGATAGAGATTTCCTAACATGAGTACCCTATCTTAGAACACATTTATTGTCTTTTGGTACTCATGCCGCATTTGTCGTAGGTTCAGGGGAGCCTTCTTAGCTATTTTCATGCCAAATTGAGCCTCATTTTGGTCTCTTTTTTCAAGCTATCCCTTGTATAAGGCTCCCCACCCTTATGGAGTTTTTGGGCCCAGGTCTAACTTGTCAAAATAGACTTGACTGTCGAGTAAACTTGTCCATTCAGGCTCATTAAGAATATGTGAATGGGCATCCACATTGGTTGTAGGTTATCTCTTTCTCAGACCATGTGGAATAATATGAGAAATGATCACTCTCTTTTCTAGGGAATTGAGAAGAGTATTCTCAGGCATAGGTTTATCACTTTTTTCGGACCTGAGGGACTAAACTTACGGAAAAGAAACACCCGGTATGAGCTTAGTTTTCTCTTTTTCGTGCTCTCGATCTAAACATGAAAAAGATTTTAAGTGTACTTTATGTCTTTGTCATGCGCGTTAAATAACAAGAACAAAACATCAAGTTTACTGTTGTAATCCCCATTCCTCATACTCAAATGGATCTTTCCGAGTGATCTTTCTTTCCTTCACACTCGTAAAACTTAATCTATAAGCTGCTCTTGAAGGAGCGTTGGGTAGGTGGTAATTTAACCTTTTTTGGACCTCCCTAACTAAGTATGAAAAAGGTTCACCTTTTCTTCTTCGAAAGTTAAGAGAGTTCTTTTGAGGTATGTTTTATACTTTTTCAACTTCAGGAGACTAAATTGGACGAAAAAGGACCCCCCTGGAGTTTTCTTTGGATTTTTTAGACTCTATAAACATGAAAACACCAAGCAAGCATGTACTAGTTCAAGCTCATAAAATCCACGAATAAGTGACATTATCAAGCAGTATTCCCTCTTCTCTTCAAGCCTGTAAAAAATGAAGAGAGACCTAAGTTGACTTTCCCGGACTCATTAAAATTTAACAGGAAAGATAAGGAAGAAGTTTTCTTTTTTGGTTACAGTCGGTGGCAGCATGTCCTCCTTGAACATAGCACTCTTTGAGCTTTTCGATACTCATGTTTTAGTGTACACTTTCAGTTCAGCTATCACTTCGAGTTTCTTACTCCTCCACTTGTCATTTATGCATGGGGAATATGATCATGTTTCCTACATTACAAATAAGTCTAGTTGTCCTATCTGTAAAGTTAAAAGCTGCCTTGGGTCATCTTTGTGTCGTGCTCACTGTTCAAGGATTTATCCATGTTTCTGCTTATTATCCGGATTCCATCATTATCCTATCTGATATCACTTGTGTCTACCTTCCTTTATCCAGTTCCTAGCCACTCTTGTGATCCATTGAAGGATCTATTTCCTTCCTCATCACAACATGGTTTCTCATCAATATTTCTTGAAGACGAAGACCTAGAGTTTTGATGATGGTACCCTAGGATTCACTTTCATCATTGGTGAATTCCTTTGCTTCAGTTGTCAATTATCACCTATTGATTGAAAATCTGTTGAATCCTTTCCATGTTCAACTTCGACACATCTATTCACATGGCTTGGATTGCACTGGTTCCTTTGGATTTTGACGAAGACCTTAGGTTCACATCTATAACCTAAGTTGCACAAGATTGTGTTGTGTTCACCTGCACAACTTCCAGATTTTTAAAGACTCGTCATTATTGTATATTGTGGATTCGATCCACCTTTGTAATATACATGGTATTGTACCCGTATCATATGATGTACTCAGATATTGTAAAGGAGCTAGTGTTCAAGTATATTGAACATGGCATCCTCAGATATGATTTTGTATATGACATTGATATGTATTTGTTTTAGCTACTTCCTCTGCTTCCTTGGACTTCTGAGTTCTCCAAGATAATGATTATAATGTATTTCAGCCATCGCTTCTCTCTAAGCTCACACATTAGGGGGTATCTATTATTATCCAAAATGGCACTTCTCCATTTGAGTACCGAAATTCCTCATGTTGGTACACAAAAGGAAAAATTTGGATTGATGTGGCCAAAACACTATAGATGGGAATGACCTTTGATGCATTATCCTCAAACCAGCCTTGTATATTTTTATTATGAGTTTTGGGTTGCATACGGGACTATATGCATTTCAATTCATGTATCGTACATGATTATTTGCATTGCAACCCACGTATACTTGCATACGCGAGTTCCCTTTGAGAAAATCACATATCATACGCAAGTTACCGATATTAATACCCGCATATACCTTAATTCGACATTAAAAAATATAAATCGAGATTAGATGAGATTAGTTGAAGCCTAATCCATAACTATCCCAACCATCTCAACCATCCCAACCTTTGAAACCACTCTATTTCCCAAAGTATAAATAGAGGCCTTGGAGTGGGGGCTAATCAATGAATTTTGGAGAGAAAAGTTATGTTGGTGGTATACCTTCAAAGTCTTGGAGCAGTAGAAATCAGAGTCATTTGGTTGCAGAGGAGTCCTTGTCTCAAAAGTTGGGTTGTATTATTAGCTTTTTCATTGATTGTTAATAAATATAATTCTTCTTCCAATCTTGTATTGTGTATATTTCATGTGTATTGGTTAATGAATGTGTTTGTCTATATCATTAATATGCTTTTCATCTAACCTTTGATTTATATATGCATGAGATATTACTTGAAGGATTTGTTATTTGCAGGTGAAGAGGTACATCGCTAGAAGCTTTGGAAAGGAGTGGAGCGACATAAGATCAATCTTGGAAAAACCGTCGTTAATTGGGTAAGTCAAGATTTTCTTCCTATTCTCTTTCCATTCCCTGTAAAAAGAGGATTGTCTGTAAGTTAGTAGTAAGTTGGTAACCCCAGACCCTAGGCTACAAGGGTGATTTATCTTGAATGACACCTATCTGATCAGAAAATCTAACTCATATACAAATAAATTTTTTAAAGGGCACTCTCCCTTCGTTTCACAGGATCCGGTGCAGGTATTTGTGAGTATTTTATCTTCATTCCATGTCATGAAAATATGCATTCTAACTGTCAAACTAAAATTCAATAACTTACACATTTAAAAATGATTTATGGGCATTAAACATGAAGGCGAGGAGAGCCCACAATGGCTCCCTGAACATTCATTCATTATTTATAGCAACCATTATTCATTCATTCATTCTTCATAGCAACCAAGAGAACAAGTTGGATGGCTCATTCATGCACAAGAAGAAGTTTTGAATCTCTTTATATTGATTCCAAACCGAATTAAATTTGGACTGAGACCATAGTTATTGCAGTGTTATTAGGTTTTAAGGAGGGTTCAAATGGTCTTCCTCACTAAGTAGTAATCAAGGGTGGAAAATGCTTATTAATTAAAAATGCGTGTACTTGGTTGGGAGAGGCATATATTAGTGCGCCTATTCTCTGCATTGGTTAAATTTTAAGGTTGGAGAAATTTTAATGGGTCGAGGATGGTAGTTTAAGAAAGCGAGCTGTTTAAGGTACTTCGCAGGGTGGATACTAAAAACTGTGGCCATGTATAAATCAAATTATTTCTCTGGAAAAGTTGTGGTACACCAAAGATATATTCCCCTGGAGTTTCAAATTTTAAAAATATATTGTTAGTAATTAGTAATTGGAGTTTGATTCATCCCAACAAAGGAAGATTCCAAATGGGGTTCTAAGACTTACATAGATTCCACTAAACTTTTTCCGCATAAAAAATTATGAACACTCGGAGTGCTTAAGAACTGTTTACCAAGTAGTTTTCCAATTGGATTTATTCCACTTGTTATGCCATCACAACAACGTGCAATCATACTATGAAAATGTGAGTGCACATCAACATCACAACAAGATAAAGATCAAACACACACAGGTACAAAGATGTGCTCATATGAGGAATTAAAAATCTTCCTTATGGATACAATATTATTGATTTCAGTACTAAATATTATTTTGAGTCTTGACTGTCCTTTATTATTTATGATAAATGTAACCATTACACTGCAACATATAAGTTCTAACATCTGCCATTCTAATAATCTCAAGTGGGCATTTAACTTGAGTGCTGGTTAAAACTAGCAACTAGCGATGTAATTTGGCCATCTCATATTATGTAGACAATATGTATAAATAAAATTAATAATGTGTATTATTTCAGCAATTATAGATAGTCATGTTGCATGAAGAGTGAGGAAATATTTTGCCAATATTAGCATCTGGAACCTTGAAATTTAAAACATTGTAATTGTTAGCCTAATATGTTCGAGCTTTCAAGCTTGCTAGTTTAATTTTTTGTTCGTAGTTCCTTATGTACGTTGTCTCCATGGTCAATGCTATTGCACTCTTTTGTCACATTGTCTAAATTGTTAATGGTTTTAGGGATTGAAGCTCCATGTTGATAGCTCAATTATTAAAGATAATAAGACTATTATGTCTAGAGACTAGGCTGAGTTGGATCTTGCACAAAGGAATTACTAGTCTCCATCATACAGTAAATTTGTTATAAGAATGATTTTATTGGCAGGTGTTAGTGTCATTGTATATTTTAAAAGATCATCCAAGTAAAAGAACTGGACATGATTGAGTTGCAGCATCTCAAGGAAGATAAATGATTTGGTTTTAAAGTGATCCATTTAGTATGGACAAAGTTTGTTCCTCTTTTATATGTATAATGTTTGTGATGAAATTTTTTGTCTTTATCCTTGGGTGAAAAGGCAAAGTTGGGTAACACTTCCGTGAGAATTGGGTGCCCGAGCAACATAGTGGACGTTATTCAGCTGAAACTATATTTATTCAGCTGAATAAAATTTTTGTTCGGCCGAATAACTGATCCTTTATTCAGCCGAATAATTTTTAACGATGAACCATTTAATTTGACGGAACGCATAGCTAACCGATAATTTTTACCGACTGTTCTATGTTTATTCGGCTGAATAATTGTTCGGATGAAGGATTGTTCGACTGAATAATTATTCAACTGAACAATTAGTCAGCTGAATAATTGTTCTACATAAAAGGCCAGTTGCGGCCCCATTTTCATGGTTTCCACTTGCAGTCGTCTCCTGTCTTCCACCACTCGCGGCGTTTCCCATCGTGCCTATCCCGCCACCTGCTTGGATGCTTTTTGTACCCGTCCTACCACCCGCTTTGTTTCCCGTCGTCCCCGCCTGCAGTCCCGCCTATTGTGCGTGTATGTGTACTTCTGTCACCCCACCACCTTTCTGGCTCTCTCTCGGTGTGGAGGTCTGTGCGTGGAGGTTTTTCCGTGGAGCTATTCGTGGAGGTGTGTTCGTGGTCTGTTCGTGGAGGTATGTTCGTGGTCTTCTCTCTTCTTGTCAGGTATTTGTTTCTGCAATTTTTTTTATAATTCGAACATTGAATTTTTTTGATAGTCTGAACGTTGAACAAAGAGATTCATGTCTTGTTGTAGCCAATGGCTTCAATTTCCTATTCGTCGTAGTTTTTTTTTTGATCTTATATTTTTTTTTTATCTTAAAGTTTATTGCACATGTTAATTAGTAGTGTAGATTTATTTTAATTTTAATTTTAGTTCATAGGTATTATGAGGAAGATATTCTTTCATGAACTTTGTCTCCGATCACTTTACTTAGCATAAGAGATTTTAGTTGTTTTTATATAAATCATAAACAAAAAAAATCTATGTATTGAGATATGCTGGACCTAATTCTATTATAATATTTGCATATCAAAGTCAAAATAAGAAGTTTTAGTATTTGCATATCAAAGTTACAATTATAGTTATATTTTGGATAGTTATATCAGGTTGTTGAAGGTCTGAATGAAATAGCCAATTTGTTTTACTTTGTGGAAATTCCAGGATCCGACGAAAATACAAGTAGTAGATCAGTTGCAGCATCTCAAATGCCAGATAATTCAAATATTTTGAATAAAAGAAGTCTTTCTGAAATTGAAAGTATGGAAATAGATGAGGACATATCACATAAGAAAGCCAAATTGTCTCAAGATGATAAAATTCTAAGCGAAGTAATTTCGGGTGAATTGAAAAGAGTTGCTTTGGTTCTTAAGAAATCTGTATAGGTGAGTCAATTTTCTTTTGAAAGTGTAGATAATACAGAATCAGTCCCAGTTTTTAAGTCTAAAGAAGAGTTCATGAATAGTTATATGGAAAAGCAAAAGCAGTCCCTAGAAGAAACAAGGAATCTACTCCCGCGGGTGAGAAGTTTGAATAATCCAAAAACTTCCTTGATTTCTACTTGGGACATAGAAAGAAATACTTTAAAACTAGCCATGGTAAGTGATAAGAAAGCCTCGGAAATGGAAGTGAGATTAGAAAAAATCAGTGTACCAGATAAAATACAGTTACATAAACAAACGAGAGATGTTATTTATTCAGATTTATTGCATGCTATGGTAAGAATTAATAAGTTACAAGTTTTGGTTGACAAATTGGAAGTCCAATTAAAACATGAGAAGGTTGAGAACAAGGCTAATTCCATTCAAATAAAAAAGTTGCAAGCAGATATCGTAAGCTCAGGAGATGAAACATGTAGCACCCAGGCAATCAGAAGACTTTTAGAAGAAAAAGACAACGCCCTCCAGGTATTGAAGAAGAGATTGAAAATCCCGAGTACAGAACATGTTCAGTCATCAGAATTATTAGCATTGCAGGAAGAGAAGGACAGGATTCATCAAGATATGATGGAGTATAAAGGTAAGACCGTGAAATTGCAAGAAGAAAGAGACAAATGGGAAACAGAGCGGAATGAGTTAATAGCACAAATTTCATGGCTGAAAAAAGACCAAAATGATGAAAAAGAAATCATGGAGGAACTAATGAGCCAGAATCCCACTGATGAAGACTTGACTATTGTGAATATTGAAAAACCTCTAAATGATTTTTCTGTTGATGACTTACTAGTGCCCATGTCCCAATTCAGCTTGAAAGATGAAGAGATAAGAGAGTTAAAAGAAGAAAATGAAAAAATCAAATCTGAGCTAACCAAAGTGACTGAAAGCAAGAATAAAATATTACAAGATAAAAGTCAGCTACAAAAGTAACTTAATGAATTGAAAGAAAGGAACACAGGAAAGGTTCCTCTCTAGGGAGCTAAACATATAATCTGGGATACGTTATCTGTAGAAATTACTAAGTTCAGGCATTATTTGAACTTCATTGATGATCAAAGTATATTCGTCAATTTAGCCAATCAAAGACTAAAGTTAGTAAATGAAACCATGGAGAGGAAACCCCTTGGCAAAGATAAGAATGCATTGAATTTCTTAAATTCATTAACATATCAAAAATTACAAGATATAGGAGTCAAAGATAGAGTGACAATGGTACTATGGTAGGAAAGGTTTATTCATAAACATCATCTAATGAAGACAGTACAAGACAAGGCTGATGAGATGATCTCACATATTAATGATTTGAAGCAGGCTTTTAAAGAATTATTTGAAGATGGCCTTCCTTCCTTTTGGGACGAGGAGGGACAACTGTTTTCTCAAGAGAATTATCACATCCTGTTGGTGCAAAGCCATATGGATCACTCTAAATTTGATGATTTGGTAAAGGGGCTGATGAGAAAGGTCATCGTAGATAAGCTGACAGAAGAGTTTGAGATATTGCAGAAATTTCTGATCATCAAGGGAGGGTTGCCTAGTGTGTCTTATGAAGTCTACATGGAGTTGGAGGTGTCTATTCAGGAAATGATTGAGTACGATATCCCAAGTGCGGAGCAATGGAGAGTCATGGAAAGATTTGGAAAAACAAAGTATATTCTTCATTCATGAAAACATGTGTTGCGCGCTATGGAGCTGCTTGGTCGGGCCTTGTTACCGAGTTGTTTTTAATTAAATGATCTGTTAGGATTGAAGAAAGTAGTTTATTCCTAGTAGTTAGGAATATAGTTACAAGACTTTGATTAAGCAGATTATTTAGTTATAAATCTTCTTGGAAGAAGAAATCATTTTATGTATATAATTGCATTTACTTTATGTAATGGGGGTTGGAACCCATCTTGTTGATGAATGTTTTTTTTTGAAGACATATATTTTTGAATAACAAAGCTGAATGCGTGTGGGTTATCAGAGATTCTTGTGTTATTTACATTACATTCTATATTTATCCTCCTTTGTGATTGTTCTTTCCAGTGTTACACTCCATTTTGTTTTCTTCGTATCTGAAACATAGTATTGAATGGTTGGAATTCATATTGGTTATGCTTTGATCATTGTTTCAGATATTCTATAAATGTTTCTACTAAATTTAATATAGAACTCATCTTCTGATGCTCTGTATTGATGGACTGTTCATTATTTCTTCTGTTCCACCTAAACTAAATGAACGACTGTGATTGAGTGGTTATCTTGCCTTTGATAAAATCTCATGCATATGTGTTTGTGATATCTTTATGTATATGTGACTCCATTGCCCAATGATTATGTGTATTTTTTCAACCATCTGTATAATTTCCAAGTGTTGATTTATATCTGGCCTTGTTAGAATCTATATTTGAGAGATCCCTCTCTAGAAAGAAAAGCCAGTTTCTTTCTGAAGCAGTTTTTGCTGTTACCTTTGGAATTTATCTTTGCAACCTGGGTACATTCTGAGTGTTAACAGCTCTGATACCATGATAGATTTTTATCATATAAGCTACCATTATGATATTAGGATCTTTAATTGAGAGAATAACATGCAAAGCAATAAAACACAAGAACAACACAAGAGACAAGAGACACAAATAATTTTCCTCAAGGAAACCATAAAGGAGAAAACCCTGCAACTTGCTCAGAGATAGAATTAGCACCAAAGGTAAAACCCAAAAACATAAAGATGATCTCCCGATAGCAGCAGTTTCTCTCTCTCACACTGAGAGAGCTTCTCCTCTCTCACTCATGCGCTCCAATGAGTGAGTATGTGTGTCCTAAATAGAGAGACTCACTCTCTATTTATATTCTTCTGTTCATTTGGAACCCACTCCATCATGTCAGCCTCACTTAACAATTACTTACTAGAGCCAACAGCTCTAGGAGTGTCTAATAACCCTAGTGCCCCACAACTTGTGGGGAATTTACCTCCTTCGACCAACAAGGAGGTTTATCCTTAACACAATGGTGGGTACTATTTCCCCAACTTACAATGACTCACCTAGGGTCAACTTCACTAAGATAGTCTAATAACCCAAGGGCCCCACAACTGTGGGGACTTTAACCCTTGACCAATAGGAGGGTTACCCACAATGACTTGACATGAATTTATCATTATAAAAAATTCCTAGAATAAACATCGAGGTATGAAATGACTCAAATACATTACAATACATCCCGGAATAAACATCGGGTTACAATACATAAGAAATACAAGTGAATACATTCCGAAGTTACAAATACATCAACAAATTTGAGTTGGATTCTCCTACATCATATTTGGTGTCCATGCTGTGAAATATGATGTATGGATATATAATAGCATGTCCATATGCTCTGTAAGTCAAAATTAAAGAATACATATGTTAGAGGCTCGCATTCCCATGCTCTTGAATAACTAGTTTTCATGGATTTGAATTCAATATTGAAGTAGTTTTATATCAGATTTGTATGAGTAAATTTATATGAGTTTGATGATTTTTGGGAATCCATATATTATGTAATTATCTGTACTTTCATTCCCATATGCTATGCAGTTAGAAATCTAGAAAACTAATGTGTGAAAAGAATGCATTCTCATGCCATTGTATCACTAGTTTTCATGGATTTTGGATTCAATCTTGAAGTAGTCTTATACCATATTTTTATGAGGGATGTTCTCTGAGTTTTATGATTTTTTGATAGTAATATATGACTTTTTACTCTATAATTTCATGTCCCTATTCTCTATGGGTCGAAATCCATGTGAAACTCTTGCAATTCCATGCTTTTAAATCACTAGTTTTCATGTATTTGACTCCCATACTGAATGAGTTTTATACCTGAATTGTATGAAGGGATTCCTATACTGTTTAATAGTGTTAGGACATCCATTTTTATTTTGTATATGGTCTCTATATGTCACATCCTGATCTAAACCTTTAACTCTACCTTTCATATGTCAAAATCGAGTTAGTTATGCAATTTCCCTGAAAGTGGTTAGGCGAATGTTGCACTTTATAATTAGTTTATAGATATCATAATCATGTGTAATGACAAATCCTTGTGTATTATAACAATCCCAATAATATTTTCACAAATTTGGGAGGGTCGTACTTGAGTTGGCAAGCCAATTTTATCTTCACCCTTGGGGGAATTTGAGCACAATTTACTATGTAAATTTGCATTGTTTCTCCCTAGCCCCAAACCAATTTGTAGGAGCCTAAATTCAGATAAAGTGTTCATATATTACATGGGAATTTTATAATACTCACCCTATCCTTTCATTTCAAATTTGATACCAGTTGGAGTCAGTTGGAACCCCCTCTAGTCTTGACTAGTATAGCTCAAAAATTGCCCAAATTGCACTTTTCTCCAAAATTCCAAGTAGGAACATTACATTGTTTATACAGATAACCAAACTTCAATTCCAATATAAATTAAATGACTTCTCATCCTAACACTCCAGAATGCATAATCCTCACCATTACATAGTGGAACCTTAGAGGTTATTTTTCCTTGATGATCCATAGTGATAAACAATCTCTCTTCAAGCGGTTAAAATTTAGTGAAGAGACCTGAACTGGTACCAATTGTTGGAAAATCAAGTAATATTGAGATGGGGTGAATCAATATTAGGTATTTATTTAACTCTGATCACTTTATTTAAAAAAAAACAACAATAGAAACATAACATAATATTTTATCGTGGAAACCCACTAGGAAAAACCACAAACACTTTCTCTTACTGCAAATTATATTTACAAGTATTTCACAAGCACCAACTTTTTGGATGCGAAAACACCCAAGATTTTCAGCTACGACTGAAGGATGCACCAATACCCCATATTTTTAGCAACAACTGAAGGATGCATCGACACCCTGTTTGCCAGCTACGACTATGTTGAGGCCTGGAAATTCGTAGGCAACAACAGCAAGGGATTCTCCCTAGTCAACGTTCCCAACTAGCCTGTGACTGTTTGGTGTAGGGAATCCATCCGGTTAGCGGTCCGGCTACCGTAGGTCAAGTAAAAAAAATAAAAGGTTTTACCGGTCGTGGCCCGGTCCACCGTATATATTTTGTATTTTTTGAGTTTAAGAATGATATGCAAGTGCCTATCTAACATGCAGATTGATCAACGATGCAAGGAGTGGTAACCATGTGATGCGCAGGTTCTTACCTCTCGTCTTAGCCTCTCTCACATCTAAAATCACACGCAACTAGAAAATACATACTAACTAAGCTGTCTCTAGAGAGAAAAATATTAATTCATGAGTAATGTAATATCGTTCACATGATAAGGTAAGTCACAGACAGCTGTTCTTAGAACCAAACACATAAACATGAATAAAGATATACGCGACAAGATATCTCATCAATAGTTAAAACCTTCATTACTCATAGTGGAAATTATCACAGAATATATCAGAGAACATTCATACAAGAACATAGGTTCAGAAAGTTAGAACGTTCTCACAGTTAATGAAACACAGTCGAAAACGAAATAGTTCCTCTTCAACATTGTTTATTCTATCTCATTTGAACATTCCACACAGTACCCTCTCCAACAGAGAAAATTTGCAAATTCTTATTGTAAAAACGAAGTAGTTCTTCTTACAAACAACAGCTCACAAGTTTTTCCCTAGAAAAAAGCCCTCATTCCCTCTAACTTTTCTCTATTTAAACCAAAATAGAAAACCCTTTAAGCTGCCTTAGCCATGTGACCTTTGGGCTCCTCAAAAACTGTTTAATCTCACCATTTGTCTTTTCCATGAGTAATCATGATTCACATAATGTGTTACATTTTGGGTTTCAACTTAGGAGTACTTAATAAAATGGGATCCACTCAGTAACTGACGGACCCTTTCCAAGCCTGGGCTGTTATTGCCATTGATTCTGCCTTGTCTTTTGTTTGTCCTTATTTAGATCCCACTGATTTCAGAGTAAACTCTGCTTGTCACTTCTTAGCCAACTCCCTCAGCTTTATCCTTTAGCTACGCCCTCTCACAGCAGTAATCTAAAGAATCTTCTGAGTCCATCTATAGTTAAAAAACATTCATCATTAATCAGGACTGCATCTTTTCAATAAAATTAAACTACACTAACAATTGAACTAGTCATCAAATGAGGCCCTGTACTGCGCTCTCGTCCTGAGAGCCTTAACAAGAATCCAAAAAACCACCTCTGCCCACACAGGGATTAAAACTCACAAGACGGTAGTAAAAAACTCATCGGTGGAAATTACTCATAGTGGAAATTATCACAGAATATACCAGAGAACATTCATACAAGAACATAGGTTCAGAAATTTAGAACGCTCTCACAGTTAATGAAACACAGTCGAAAACGAAATAGTTCCTCTTCAACATTGTTCATTCTATCTCATTTGAACATTCCACACAGCACCCTCTCCAATAGAGAAAATTTGCAAATTCTTATTGTAAAAACGAAGTAGTTCCTCTTACAAACAACAGCTCACAAGTTTTTCCCTTGAAAAAAGCCCTCATTCCCTCTAACTTTTCTCTATTTAAACCAAAATAGCAAACCCTTTAAGCTGCCCCAGCCATGTGACCTTTGGGCTCCTCAAAAACTGTTTAATCTCACCATTTTGTCTTTTCCATGAGTAATCATGATTCACATAATGCGTTACATTTTGGGTTTCAACTTAGGAGTACTTAATAAAATGGGATCCGCTCGGTAACTGACGGACCCTTTCCAAGCCTGGGCTGTTATTTCCATTGATTCTTCCTTGTCTTTTGTTTTTCCTTCTTTAGATCCCACTGATTTCAGAGTAAACTCTGCTTGTCACTTCTTATCCAACTCCCTCAGATTTATCCTTTAGCTACGCCCTCTCGCAGCAGTAATTTGAAGAATATTCTGAGTCCATCTATAGTTCAAAAACATTCATCATTAATCAGGACTGCATCTTTTCAATAAAATTAAACTACACTAACAATTGAACTAGTCATCAAATGAGGCCCTGTACTGCGCTCTCGTCCTGAGAGCCTTAACAAGAATCCAAAAAACCACCTCTGCCCACACAGGGATTAAAACTCACAAGACGGTAGTAAAAAACTCATCGACGGCTTGAGCCATTTAAACATCGGTTGAATAATATTACTTGCAGCCGTAGCAACGGGTTTCAAACATCCAATGAGTTCCGCGGGACTGTTGAGTCTATCAGAGTCGGAAGAGATAAATTCCCATGCATCGGCGGAAAAGTTCCCTATCAGAGAATGGAAAGACATCAACGTCAGGAGGTTAGTGCGTTACGCAGCCGCAATGGCGGAAGATGAAAAGGCTATGGGTCCCATGGCCTAAAGACATTAACAGTGAAACCTAGACAAAGCATCGACGAGCGGAGCGGTTATATGGAAGACACTTAGTCCGATCAAGAGCCGCAATGGTGGAAAGAAAACAGACTACAGCCTTCGATCAAAACCATAAACTTTCCAATAAGGCATAGAAATAATCATGAAATGTTAAGTGTTCGAAAAACCTAAGGTCGTGTAGCGGATCCACAAAATCAAACAACCCCGACCCAAAATCCGGTCAACCTCCAATAATGCAAACAAGTCAAAACAACACAACATGACGTCGAAGGAGTCAAAGACTATCCTGCAGAACGCTCATCGTTCAACTTCCGAAACGGAGGCTCCATAAAGAAACATGGCTTCGATACGTTGTCTAAAAGGCCTCCGAAACAGTGACTAGAAGGAGAAATATGCTTCCGAGAACAAAGAAAGAAATCATGAATCAAAGGGCAAAAACCAAACTCTAAATTCCACAACCCATAGCAGTTTCAAACATGAACGATTTTTCGAAAAGCATGAAGAGAGTTAACCTCAAAATAGTCCAAACTTGCAGTAGAAGGAAAACAAAATAAAAAACAAAGTTCATGGATCCAAACGATTCTAGGAAATGATAAAAATTAATAAAAGGGGGGGCCAAAATTTCAAAAAATTGGGGAGACAGTTGCAGCTGCAACAATTGGCGACTACCTGGTGGACCTAGATCTCTGGACAATTATTTCTTGAGTAACAGACTGTTTAACTACAAATGAACATGTTGAATTCTTCTAGATATCTGGATTTATCAAATGGAAAATATATGTACTTTTAATCATTGACGATAGTCCAATTTAGGAGAATGGAAACCAAAATTTCCAAGTCAAGATAACTCTTTTGAGGACAGGAAGATGAGTTTCATTTGTTACCTCTGTCTTTAGGTAGATGCCAGCTCGGACACCACCGGATTGTAGCATAAGGTAAATAGAAATATTCATTCGTTCCTCATTCCCATGCCATTTTGCACCTTTTGTGCTTTTGAACTTTTGTCCTTTTCATATGAGTCCTCCTGCATGCCTTTCTTTCTGAATTTTTTGATTCAGGATCCTCTAACCATAGTGTCCTTTTCTGTGAGAGATGTATTCAATTTTCAGCTCACGGACGGAGAGGAACTTTTGGCAATTTAGAATTTGTATGGTTCAGTATTTTGTTTTGACACATAATGCTTTTATAGGAGCTTTCGACTCTTATCTGCCTTTTGGCATTCAATTCTTGGCATGGGATCATTTGTATATAATATAATGTTTACCCTGCTTCCTTTCGATGGGCCCTTTGCTATCACTCCCTAGGAAATTTTAAAATGTGAGATGGATAGAGCCTCAAAATAGTATTCCAGACCTTTTGATTCCGGTTTATTTTACAAGGATTAAGCAGGACTTCAATGTGTTCATAGCCATTCGGGAAAACTGCTAAAATAGAAGAAATTCTTTCAGATAAACAATAATACATAGTCTTACACCCAAGAACTTTGATCATTCCAGAATTTTGATGTTCTCCATGCAACCAAGAGTTTTCCTCCTTTATTGAAATCAATCAAAATTTAAACTAAACAAAACAGAACTACATAAATCAAAGTAAGCAGCCAAGT
Source organism: Pseudotsuga menziesii (assembly GCA_001517045.1). Classification (NCBI taxonomy): domain Eukaryota; kingdom Viridiplantae; phylum Streptophyta; class Pinopsida; order Pinales; family Pinaceae; genus Pseudotsuga; species Pseudotsuga menziesii. The sequence continues at coordinate 105,346 of LPNX011233591.1, forward strand.
CAAATTATTTATATACAAGATAAAAGAACAAAACAAAACTTAGGGAAAAATAAGGTTTGAGAACGAAACCATTTACTGGTAAGTTCTCCTCCCACCCTTGCAAATCTTGCAATTTATAGGTTGAGGGGCCAATGTTTTCCACAATATGGAAAGGTCCTACCCATAATTGTTGAAATTTTGTGTGTTTTCCTTTCTCATCATGGGGATGGTCCCACTTGAGAACCAAATCTCCCACCTCAAATTCTTTTGTTCCAGCCTTGTGTTTATCAAACCATCTCTTTACTATCTCTTGTTGTTGTTTAAAGCGTTCTCTGGCCTTAGATCGAGACCTTCCGCCTTCAAGAGATTATATATGCTCATTTGCAAGACTTCATTATCTGATCCTCTGGATTCTTGAGCGATTACGGAAGAGGGTAACATGATATTGGGGGGTAGAATGGCCTCTTTCCCATAAACAAGGGTATACGGGGACACACCTAATGAAGTCTTGGGGGTGACCCTATCATCCCACAGAGCATTTGGTAATGTTGAGTTCCAACTCCTCTGATTTTCTATCACTTTCTTTTTTAAAATACTAATCGGATTCTTGTTTGTGGATTCAGCTAAACCATTTCCCTGTGGATAGTAATTATCAAAGTAATGCAACTTAATTACTTTCTCATGAGCAAATGCAGTTAATCTAATGGAGGAAAAGTAAGTAGTGTTATCGAAAAATAAAGAAATTGGAACTCCAAACTCGGTCATAATGTGGTCTTGCAAAAAGGCCATGACCGCATATTCATTTACTTTACGCAACGGAATGGCATCGACCCACCGAGTGAAATAGTCGATTGCTGTCAGAATATACTTGTGTTGCAAAGAAGAATTTGACTTCATCTCTGCAATGATATCCAACCCCCATTGCTCAAAAGGCTCTGTTATCATCATAGGCTTTAACGGTCCTGCTGCTTTAGCTTGTCTTCCACTACACCTTTGACAAATGTCGCACTTTCTGACATGGGTGTGTGCATCTTTGAACAGCATGGGCCAATAGGATCTGGCTCTGAGAATTTTATGAGCTGTAGTATCTCTAGAAAAATGTCCTCCAATAGGCCCGTCATGTAAATCTATCATTACCTTCTTCGCATCTTCTTTCTCTAAGCATCTAAGAAGAACTCCATCGTAATTATTTCTGAATAATATTCCTTCAATAATTTGATATGAGGCTGATTTAAGACGCAGTTCTATTCTTTGCTTAGAATTCCAATGTTCTAGTAATAATCTGGCTTGAAGGTAATGCACAAGGTCTCGATACCAAGAGTCCGAAGCTATGAAAAGAGGACATACATCCATCAAATGTAACTCAGCTTCATCTTCCCATTCATGTTCTTCATTGTCTTTACTTTCAGTCATTAGTTTGCACAATCCTTTCCCTTTGACAATGGAGGCTGGCTTGAATTCGAGGCCATACTCCTGTAGAGTTGTTACCCAGTTGCCTCTCCTTTCTCCTAGCTCCTTTTGTACGAAAAGAGACCTCACAGCTGGGTGTGGAACTATTACCTTTGTCCGATTATTCAGTATACATGGCCTGAATTGTTTCACTGCTTTGAACACGGCGTAAGCTTGTTTATCCATAGCAAGGTAATTCAATTTGGCCCCTTGCAGACCAGTGCTCATAAATGAAATGGGGAACTCATCTCCCCCATCTTCTTTCTGGGTCAGCACCGCTGCTAGTGAATCATTAGAGGCGAAAGTGTACAGAATAAAATCTTTATCAAATCCAGACTTTTGAGGGAATGTGCATGCACAACAGCTGTTTTAATATTACTGAATGCATTCTTCTCTACATCAGTCCATTTGAACTGTACACTTTGCTTTACCATTTGCTGGAAAGGTTTAACAATTTGAGCGAAATCTGGCACAAACCTTCGCACGAAGTTTATTGCCCCCATAAATGATTGCATGCCCTTTTTATTATGGGGCAAGGGAATCTGTTCAACGGCTTTGATCCTTTCTGGGTCTATGGAGATCCCCTTCTTTGACACCACATGACCCAACAACTTACCTTTTGTAACAGCAAACACGCACTTCTTGGGGTTTAGTGAGATACCATACTTTCGGCAGCGCTCAAAAATCTGCTCTAGATGAAATGCGTGTTGCTCTCTTTTCTTCGAAAATATCGTGATGTCATTAAGGTATACTATAGCACTGCGGCCAATCAGACCATGGAAAGCTATGTCCATGGCCCTCTGGAAGGTAGCTCCAATGTTTATGAGCCCAAAAGGCATCCTTCTGTAAGCAAAAATTCCCCACCTGGTCCTGAAGGTCATTTTTAGTCTGCCTTCTTCAGCTACTAATACTTGATTGTAGCCTGAGAATCTGTCTAATAAAAAGAATAGTTCAGAACCTGAAACCATTTGCAGTATTTTCTCCATGGGTGGAACAGGATAATTGTCTTTATCTGAAGCGTGATTTAAGTTTCTAAAATCCACACATAACTTGATTTCTCCAGATTTCTTCCTCACTGGTACCAGATTTGAAACCCATTCCGAGTGTCTAACGTTAAAAATGATTCTAGCATCCAATAATTTCTTAACTTCACTCTGGATTAGAGGTTCCAATTTTGGATGCATTTTCCTTAAAGGCTGCTGATAAGGTTTGATTCCAGATTTGATGGGGACAACACGCTGGATAATACTGGTGTCATATGTCTTCAGATCTTCATACATCCAGGAAAAAACATCTTTGTATCGCTTGAAAAGAACGATGAACATATCCCTTTTAGCTGGTGAACAACATTTTCCAAGATTCACATATTTAGGTTTCATCTCAGTCCCCAAATTAATCAACTCGAACTATAGAGATGAGCTATGAGTCTTTGCATTTGCTAGTCTTCTAAATTTTTCATTTAAATCAAACATCCGTTCTAAAGTTCTGACTCCCTTAGGGATGAAATTATTAATTTTAGCTTGGCTTGATGTTCTTCATCATCAATAATCCCTCCTTTGAATGCCTCACCATTCGTTAAGCATTCTATAATCTGTTGATCGTCATCGAACACTCGTAGATTGGTAATCATATCCGGAACCGAGGGCCTGAAAATCAATTCAACAAAGCACCGATTATTAGAGGGCACAAGCCTTGCAGCTGATGTGGCCAACAAGTCAGTTGCTGCATTCTTAAGTCTTGGAATCGATACAATGTTACATGCATTAAAACATTTAAGTAATTCCCATACTTCATTTTGATAAGCTTTTAAATGAGGAGAAATGCAATGTATTTGATTCTGAATTTGTTTTACAATTATTTCAGACTCTCCAAACACTTTCAGATTATTTGCCTTTAATTCAATTGCTTTCCTTAACCCTTGAACCAACGCTTCATATTCAGCTATGTTATTGGTACATTCAAACTCTAGCCTACATGAAAGAAAATGTTTGTTTTTTATAGGGTCAATCAGGACACAGCCGGCTCCCGACCCCTCTAAAGTTTTAGAACCATCAAAGAAAAGCGTCCAAAAATCGCTACCTAGTACTGCATGAGAACTAACATCTACATCTGCAGCTAAGTCTACTATTTTACAATTGATTTCATCAGCCCGTGAAAAATGAAGGAGATCAGGCTGAGTGTTTGATGTATCACTGGCTTCTTCCACTTGATAGTTTCCCGGTTCTAACTCAATAAAATAGTTTCCCAAAACAGGATCCATTGATTCATTTTTTTCTTCGAATTGAGTAACATTGTGTTTCATATGGGGCTCCCTCAACACTTTAATTTGATTTGGGATTCCTTTATATGGCAGCCATAGATGTGACCAGTCTGAAGCAAAATATCCATTTAGCTTAGCCAACCAATCCCTTCTCAAAACAAGTCCATAAGCTTCCGGTATGTCAGCCACCACAATATCGATGAGTTGACACACCCTATCATTGGAAGATAGGTGAACGAGAACATCCTCCATTTCTCCAATTACCTTCACATTAGTTCTATCCAACTGAACAACCTTCCAGGTATATGGTTTAGGTTGTCCATTTATTTTTTCGCAGACCGACAACGGCATGACATTGACTGATGCCCCCGAGTCTACTAGGAAATTATGCACATTGTGGTTGAAGATTTCAAAAGTAAGGAGAAAAGGTGGATTCTTACTTTTAGGCTTACCTCCCATACTTGCTTCACCAATTTCTTCTTCTTGAGGCTGATTGTCCATGGGAAGCCTCTCCTTTGATGCTTCAAGCACTTTTAATAGCTTTTCTTTTTGTTGTGGCACATTGCACATTTCAAATAATGAGATGTTTGCCCTCACCTTCTTGATGTCCTCCACAATTTCATACTCCATCTTAGGTTCAGTGAGATTTGGTCTAACATTATTTTCTTTGTTGGGCTTAGTAGGCATGTGAATCTATCCAGGATTTTGACTGGTGATGGTAAACTCCGGAATTTTATTAGCTGAGGAACTATTTTGGAATTTCTTAACATTCTTTTGAAGTCTTTTGATCTTGGGGAGCATAAGACTATTTTTCTTAATAAACCCCTGGCTTCTTGTTGTCACATTTGTTTCCAGGACGCCCTTGTGTCTCAGATCATTTTCTTCCTCGGCATCAAACAAAGATACACAGTCCCATAAAACCATGGCTTCATCTTCCTATTTTTTTTGTTGATTTACTATTATCTTTCCCTTCCTAGTTGTTGTTTTTAGTTAACTTGGAATCTAAAAGCTTATTCATGACCAACGTCATTGAATTTATCCATTGAGGACAGTTCTTTTCAGAATGGGGTTGTTGATGGAAAGTACAGAAGTTCTCCATTCCTACCTCTGTTAAGTTCATAGATGCAGGGCTGTGAGGAGGAGGTTGGGATTGATTGTTATATTCCATTTTCTTGTAGTAAGGCTTGTATAACTTTTGGGCTTCCTTCTCCTTTTCCAAGTCTATGATTCTGTTAGAAATCTCCTGCATCATTTTTTCCATTCCTTCAAAATCTGGTGATTGCTCCTCTTTAGGCTTAGTAAACAATAAATCTTTCCTCCCAACATTTTTTTCTCCTGACCATTCAGGATAATCTTCGATACTTTCCCTTTCAACCTCTACTTTTTCTGCTTCCTCATAGGTTTCAGCTAGTGTAGGTTTGGCCTTCATTTTGGAAAACATGGCCAACTCGGGCCCTAGGGATGAAGTATAATATTCAATCAGGACTTTATCCGAGGGTTTGTCAGCTTCCAAAAAATTCTTAAGATAGGCTGCAAATCTTTGGCTAAAACTAGGCACCTTCTCTTTTCTTTCTTTCTTTAAGGCGAACAATCCTTTCATAAGAGTTGAATGAGTTTTTTGGGTCGCATATTTACTTCTAAAAATCCTTTCAAAGGTATCCCAATCAAATATAGAATTGGCAGGAAAACCAAAATACCATGACGCTGCTGTTCCTTTAAGAGTGTGTGGAAAAAGTCTACAAACCACATCCTCATATTCCCCAGCCCTTAATCCTTCTACTGCCAAATAAAAACTTTGTAAATGGTCATTAACTAGAATCTTCTCGTTTGGATCAAACTTAGGAAGCATCTTCTCAAAGGCTTGAGGCAAGTCGTGCAATGGAGGTGTTAAGTTCAAAGGCGACCTGGCTTTCCAAGCAGGTGGTGGATTAGGTGGATTGGGCGGTTGATTAGCGTTTGCGACTGCCATGAGTCTGGGTGGAGAGTGAGGGGGTGAATGAATAGGAGTACGGGCCAGTGAATAGTAAGGTGTCTCTGGGCCTACTTAATTTAAAGGTTGAACCACCTCCTGTAAGGTTGTTTCTACAAGTTCTTCCAAATATCCAACCAACACTGAGTCTTCCAGTATGGGACAGTCCCTCCTTTTATATTCTCTTTTGGGAAAATCAGGGATAATTGGTAATCCTCCAATCTTTTTCACATATTCCCTAGTGTGTCTTCTTAGATCATTTATCACTTGGTTTTCTACAGTAAACAGATGTTCCCTATTCTTGTGAGTATTTGGATCAGGACATAAACTGCTTTCGAAATTATCACTGGTGGGGTTATTTCAGGAAAACAGGTTTCCTCAGCCAGCCATGCACTAGTGGCCCTCCTTCTAGTGCCAGAAACTGTTGAGGCCTAGAAATTCACAGGAAACAACAGCAAGGGATTCTCCCTAGTCAACGTTCCCAACTAGGCCGTGACTATTTGGTGTAGGGAATTCGTCCGGTTAGCGGTTCGGCTACCATAGGTCAAGTAACAAAAATAAAAGGTTTTACCGGTCGCGGCCTAGTACACTGTATATATTTTGTATTTTTTGACTTTAAGAATGATATGCAAGTGCCTATCTAACATGCAGATTGATCAAGGATGCAATGAGTGGTCACAATGTGATGCGCAGGTTCTTACCTCTTGTCTTAGCCTCTCTCGCATCTAAAATCACACGCAACTAGAAAATACCTACTAACTAAGCTGTCTCTAGAGAGAAAAATATTAATTCATGAGTAATGTAATACCGTTCACATGATAAGGTAAATCATAGATAGTTGTTCTTAGAACCAAACACATAAACATGAATAAATATATACGCAATAAGATAGCTCATCAATAGTTAAAACCTTCATTACTCATAGTGGAAATGATCACAGAATATATCAGAGAACATTCAGACAAGAACATAGGTTCAAAAAGTTAGAATGTTCTCACAGTTAATGAAACACAGTCGAAAATGAAATAGTTCCTCTTCAACATTGTTCATTCTATCTCATTTGAACATTCCACACAGCACCCTCTCCAATAGAGAAAATTTGCAAATTCTTATTGTAAAAACGAAGTAGTTCCTCTTACAAACAATATCTCACAAGTTTTTCCACAGAAAAAAGCTCTCATTCCCTCTAACTTTTCTCTATTTAAACCAAAATAGCAAACCCTTTGGGCTTCCCCAGCTGTGTGACCTTTGGGCTCCTCAAAAACTGTTTAATCTTACCATTTTGTCTTTTCCATGAGTAATCATGATTCACATAATGTGTTACATTTTGGGTTTCAACTTAGGAGTACTTAATAAAATGGGATCCGCTCGGTAACTAACGGACCCTTTCCAAGCCTAGGTTGTTATTGCCATTGATCCTACCTTGTCTTTTGTTTGTCCTTCTTTAGATCCTGATGATTTCAAAGTAAACTCTGCTTGTCACTTCTTAGCCAAATCCGTCATCTTTATCCTTTAGCTACGCCCTCTCGCAACAGTAATCTGAATATTCTTCTGAGTCCATCTGCAGTTAAACAACATTCATCATTAATTAGGACTGCATCTTTTCAATAAAATTAAACTACACTAACAACCAAACTAGTCATCAAATGAGGCCCTGTACTGCGCTCTCATCCTGAGAGCCTTAACAAGAATCCAAAAAACCACCGCTGCCCACACAAGGGTTGAAACTCACAAGACGATGGTAAAAAACTCATCAGTGGCTTGAACCATTTAAACATTGGTCAGATAATCTTACCTGCAGCCGCAACAACGGGTTTCAAACAGCCAACAAGTTCTGTGGGACTGTTGAGTCTATCGGAGTCGGAAGAGCTAAATGCCCACGCATCGACGTAAAAGTTCCCTGTCGGTGAATGGAAAGACCTCAACATCAGGAGGTTAGTGTGTTACATAGCCACAATGGTGGAAGATGAAAAGGCTATGGGTCCCGCGGCATAAAGACGAGAATGGTGAAACCTAGACAAAGCATTGGCGAGCGGAGCGGTTATATGGCAGACACTTAGTCCGATCAGGAGCCGCAATGGTGGAAAGCAAAAAGACTACAGCCTTCGGTCAAAACCACAAACTTTCCAATAAGGTGCAGAAATCATCATGAAACGTTAAGTGTTTGAAAAACCTAAGGTCGTGTAGCGGATCCACAAAATCAAACAACCCCAACCCAAAATTTGGTCAACCTCGAATAATGCAAACAAGTCAAAACAACACAACATGACGTCGGAGGAGTCAAACACTATCCTGCGGAACACTCATCATTCAGCTTCTGCAACAGAGGCTCCATAAATAAACATGGCTCCGATACGTTGTCTAAAAAGCCTCTGAAATAGTGGCTGGAAGGAGAAATATGCTTCTAAGAACAAAGAAAGAAATCGCGGATCAAAGGGAAAAAACCAAACTCTAAATTCCACAACCCACAGCAGTTTCAAACATGAGCAATTTTTCAAAAAGCATGAAGAGAGTTAACCCCAAAATAGTCAAAATTTGCAGCAGAAGGAAAACAAAAACAAAAAAAGAGTTCATGAATCCAAACGATTCTAGGCAATGATAAAAATTAATAAAAGGGGGGGCCAAAATTTTGAAAATTTGGGGAGACAGTTGCAGCTGCAACAGACTAGAAGAAAGATTTGACTTACTACAGGTTTTTGTTTCATGCCCTTGCGCCTCCAAACCTCCCTTAAATGATTATGCATTTTTTTATTTTCTGTACACTATATTTGCAACGTTGTGTGTACATATACGCCTTGTTTATATACATTAAATCATGCCTCTTTTCCTAATAGTCACAACTCTTTATCGGGTGATTCCATGAAGGTGGGTAACACTTTTTGGCCAAATTTGGCGATGAAAACCTATTTTTTTACTCATGTGCTAGATAGAAGCCATCCAAACGCACATATCCCATGTGAATTTCGACTTGTAGTAAAAGAAAACAAATTGTAGAATATTATGTTGGCTTCCCAATGATATTTTTTTTAAATATTCAAATGTCATTTAATGTGTGAAATTTTTCATTTAATGAACTGTGTGACCTTAAAAATTTGAAGAAGTTAATAAGTGGCTCATGTCCCACCCCAATAATTAAATATTACATTGATAATTTAAAATAGAGCATGATCTACACAAAATGCACTCTAGTCTGCATATTTTTTTGTTAATTTATTTCACAATATACAATTATTTATTATTTTTCAAAAGTGACCACAACTGATTTCAACATCATTTTATACACGTGTGTCCATCCCAGCTTTTTTTTTACTTTTTTCAAAAATTGATAAACCAAAGATACCCTTTTGAAGAGGACGCGTCGATGTGTGGGTTGTGCATTTTTAAGAAATTTTTGGATGTGTATATTCTACCTTGCGTATTTTTCTTTGAGTTGCTTCAAAGTTGTTGTTAGGTTTTCTAAATGTAAGTTTGAGAACGAATTAAAAAAAAAACCATATGAATTCCAAAACGCATGCATGTTACCTCAATGGATAGAGGATTCATTGATGAATCTACCAGAATAAACTCCACTCAGTTATGTACCATGAATGGTAGGGTTTACACCCCTGGAAGACACAGAGAAATATTGATTTTCTTGTAAGAGGGATAATTCTCTATTTTTCAGGCCCTCCATCGAGGTATGTAGCACAATCGAGGTATAGAAATTCCACGACCGATGTTTTAACAGTAGCTCGATAAAAGTTTTATCAAACCCTCGATCGAGGGTCTAGTAAACCCTCGATCGAGCTGTTATTAAAACCTCAGTCGAGGTAGTTCTGAAACACTCATTCTTAACACCTCAATTGAGGTTTTCTTAAACCCTCAATTGAGCTTCTACTGAACCCCCGATCAAGGTTATAACACCTCAATCGAGGGTTTAGCATAATCTTGATTGAGGGTTTAAGAAAACCTAGATCGAGCATTTTTTAAACCCTCGGTCGAGCGTTTAAAAATTGCTTGATCGAAGTACATTTTTGTGTTTTTTCCTAAAACACATTGCCAAAAAGTGTAACCCAGCTCCATGGATGCATCCTATCATGACCTTTTACAAATAAAAATAATTTAAAATTGCCTTTTCTGTTTAAACTTGTGAGTTTTAACAGTATCATTATGAAATATTCGACTTCATAATATCAATTTAGACTGGTTAAATTATGACCCTTTGTATCTTTTTTATTTACAATATGTCGTCAATTCTGAATTTGACTGACCGATTCTGATGTCGAAAGTCAACTATAAAAATATATTGTGTATTCCAACATTTCTGAATCCACCATTCCAACTTCGACTTTGTCAATTTCGATGAAATGAACTCCGTCAATTCTGACATATGTTATCGAACTCTAACTCCGACTTCTATTCATGACTCTGGTTCTGATAGTGTTGATTTTGATTTCCACTCGACTAATAATGGTTGACACACATTTAACTTCGACTGGAAATGGTTAACAAGTGGTTGAATTTGACTAACTTTGAATCCAACTGGAAATGGTAGAAAAGAGGTCAACTTCGACTGAAATGGTTGACAACTTCGACTTTGACTGGAAATGGTCGATAGCTTCAACTCCGAATGGAAATGGTCGATAAGAGGTCGACTTCAACTGACAATGATAGACAACTTCGACTCAAACTAGAAATGGTTGACAACTTTGACTTCGACTGACTATTTCCTTCAACTATAATACACTAAGTCTACGCCAACTTTCAACATGTTCAACTTGTTTTCCTTTTTCCTTGGTTATTAGTGAAATTCTTTGACATCAATGACAACCATACCCAACACTCTATAGGTCTGCAAGATAGGAATCAGTCATTTTATAATTGAAAAAGACTTGGATTATTTAATTCAACTCCACATGTCTGAGTAACTTTCTTCGTCCATTTTTTGATGTGTGCACATCCTTTTTTATACTGTCCAATACTTATTTCCTTTTCCCTTCATATTTTTTTGTTGATGTTATATGAAATAATTCCTTCTGGTTGTTTCATTGTTCTCAAACAATATTGATCCTTATTCCTAAAACCATCACAAGCATAGCATCTCATTGTATGATAGTGTTTTGCAATGTGGCCAAAATAATTACACCTTGAACACTTCAATGTATCAACCCTTCTTTTACTAGTGTAATAGGGGATATTTTAATTATTGAGAGAACTATCATACCTAGGTTGGACTTGCTTTTCAAACTTCATATTACTTGGAGATGAATTACGATTATTCTCGTAGACGTTTTTCAGTTGTCTTATCATAGCCAAGCGTTGATTTGTCTGTGGGTGACCTCTAAATGTTCAATATCTTGTCCAATATTGATGTGTTGCTTGGCCTCAATTTCTGTGTCAAAACTAACCTTGTCATTTTTTTGGATTTGTGTAGTCTAATATTTCATCTTTGAATTGTCATTTATCACCCGATGATTTATTTCCTCTTCTTGTTTCAATCAATTCTCCTTTTAAGTGATATATCTCTGTATATTTTTGCACCATATGTTTTGTTAGTGGCTTATTTTCCCTTCTTGTTTCTTTTAGTGACACTCCCATCACATAAATTTTTTATTCTATCCTTTTCACTTCATTTACTACGCAGTCTAACTATTTTTCAAGTTCATTTTCCCGCTTACTCATATGTTTTTCCAATGTTTCTTGAAATTCCTTTTCCTCCTTGACTTGTTCTTCATCTTTCAACAACTGTTCCTTTAAGGATTTATTCTTCTTTATTAAATTCTTCAGTTCTTCCAAATCACTAATCATTTCACCTTCCAGGTCAACTTCTGCAGTTTCTTCTTCATTGTTACTCATATCAAGCAGATTTCCTGATCCAATTTCTACATCATATTTTGAAGGTGAAATAGAGACCCCATTGAAAAAATACTAACTCAATGTTTTTATTTTCCCTTCATGATTCTCCTCTTCTAATGATTCTTCCATGAAAGAAAAATAAGTATCTTATCCTTATGAATCTTCATCTTCTACAAATTCCATTAAAAATACTTCTCTTAAATTATCATCACTATTATCTTCCTCTGATTAGTTTTTGTCTACCATAGAGTATAAGCTCTTTCTCTGTTCAAGTAACTTCCTACTATTTCCAGGCCTGACATGTTGGTTTGCCATCCTTCATTCTATGATTGAAATCATATTCACTATCACTATATCCAATTTATTTGTAAGGACATTTTGAAGGAAAATGACCCACTCAACCACAAGAAAAACATTTGAAGGGTAACTTTCCTTTCTATTTTCCATAACCTCTTTTTTATTTTCTTACAAAATTTTCTTCCTCTTCGTTTAATCCATTAGATGAATTGTTTTCATGCTCACGCTCACAACATTTTGTTTTCTTGGTGGATTTGAAGGTCGCTTCTTTTATATTAGGATTATCCTTTTCAGTTCGCATTCCGTAAGTAGTAATAATCCCATGTAATTCATCCTTTGTCAACTTGTCAAAATTAGTCATATCTTCTAGAACTGACAGTTTGGAGTCAAATCTCAATGGTAAATTTCTTAGTATATTTTTGACTTATGCTTCTTTAGTGATTTTCACTCCAAGGCCTCTAATAGTGTTAACAATTTCATCAACTCAAAGGATATTTCATCTTCATGGTTTCAAATTGTCCTAAATAAGTCTGCAACTTTTCCTTCATGACTTTTTCATCCCCTTCTTAGATGTTTTTTATTTTATCCCATACTTCTTTTATTGATGTAAAGTGCATGGACTTTATAAACTTGGAATATTCAAATCCACATAGTAATGCATTTATGGCCTTTGCATTATACTCCTACCACCTTCTGCCAGTTGCATCCACCAACACAATTTTGGGAACATCATAAAAATTTTCCATAGGCTACGAAACATCTACTCCAAGAGATTGCAGATGTAATTCCATCCTTATTCTCCAGAAGGTATAATTCAAACCATTAAATCTTGGTTCCCTGTTAGCAGAAAGACCTTCCTTTCTATCCATATCTACGTAAAGATACATTTCCAGTTGTAGAATTGTCACTAAATACACATTCTCTGATACCAATCGTTGAAACTCTTATATATACTAAGAGGGGTGGTGAATCTGTATATAACACAAATTATACAATTTGTCACTTAAACAAATTACGCTCCAATTTCAATTTTATTCAAAACAATAAGAGACACCAGTGCACAAAGAATTTGTAAAATAAAATCGTATATCTATAAATAAATATCATATTACATGGAAAGATAGTAACACCAATACACAAGATGTGAGCACCAACTCACTCAGACACCAATCTGATTGGGACACCCATCCCACAAGCAGGCACCAACTCATTGACTACCAGCACCAACATGTAAGGACTCCAATCCTTTGTACAAGAACCAACTTGTTGTATTTAGGCACCGACTTGAGACGATCTGTGCAAGCACCAACTAGCTATATTCAAGTACCAACCTAAGTGGAGACTGCGATATCCTATTCTTTTTATTCAACACAAACTGAAAGGAAAATTTGAATCCCTATCTTGTATTCTCCAGTACCAACTGGAAGGAATGTTCAATTATTAGGAATATAATCCTCACTTGTCCAAGTTGGTCAATTATTCCTAAATTAGGAGTCTTTTTAGTCATTATTGAGTCACTGGTACCATTGGGTCCACATGGCCTAATTGGGCCACATGTACCAGTTAATAAAGTATGGGGAACACTAATTAAGGATAAATTCCACTCAATGCACTTGCATGCATCATTTTAGGTGCCTCCTATACCAATCCCTAAAATTTAGGATCCACTAGGAGTGCCGGCACCAACCTCCTTCAGTTGAGTTCAGTTGGTGACTAGTCAAGCCGAGTTAGGAGTCAGTTACATTCAGATACATTCATTTAGTGCCACTCATTGATTAAATGAATGTGGGAAGGTGCCTTTTCTCACCTACCACATCAGTTAGACTATTTTAACCGATTCTAATTCATTTAGACATTGATTTAGACATCTAGAGCTAACTAGCTAAGCTTCAATAGTGATTTAGACATGTCCAGTTATCTATTCAGTTAGCCTGAGTAAACCAATTCGAATTTCCTCTCATGAATTCGAATTGTTTTGTTATTAATACCAGTGTAATGCATTGTAATAATTATCCATTTAATTTTTTTATTAATGAAATCATTATAAAGCTGCAACCCATTTTTTGCACTGTTTTGTGTCAATTATGAGTAAATTGCTTGTGAGATATATTTCTGAGTTTTGTATTGGTTCGTAGATTCCCATGAGATCAATTATTATATGGTATTGGATCCTCAGCAGGACAAGGAATTTGTACTTCTACAGATTTCATGCTAGATCAAAGCAATTTGACAAAAAAAAACTCAAAAATTCCAGCTCTGCACCAGAAGAGGAGAGTTTACCACATAATTCCCTGAAAAAGGAATTGTTGATCGATATTGCTCGATTGACTAAGCCAGGTTTGATGAAAACTCCAAAGGTGTAGGTTGTTTGACCTTACTTTGTGTTTTTTGTGTAAATGCAGGTACAACTTCATATGGATTTGGAATTATCAGTTCCTCTTCTTACTCCATCCACAATATATTTAGAATGGAAGTTGAAGATGATTTCATCTCTAAAGAGACAATATCTCTATGAGGTTTCTATTGGACTTGGTAAAGAGTCTCATGAGAATGAATGGCTAAATTACAGTGATAAAGCTTTTGGAACAATATGTCTGGCCCTTTCTCCAAGCTTGTGCTACCTTGTTAAATCTGTTGAATACCCAAAGGATGTCTAGACAAAAGTGGATAGAACCTTTGGAAAGCACAATGAGGATCTTAATATAAATTTGGAGTTCACACCCAACACCACAAGAGATCTCTATTCAAAAGTATCTTCCTCTACTCTCTCTGATGAAGTTTTTCAAGATGAAGAAGAAGCTGAATCTTCTACACAGTCAATTCGAACTGAAGAAAGTCTCCTTGCAGCGACTCCTTCTCCTAATGCTCCGAAAGTTTATGAGATCTCTGATATCTCATATTCTCATATAGATGATCCAAAATAAGACATTTGAATCTCTGATATTGTATAAAAACTATAATGTACTTCTATGCTAACATTCTCTAGTGATTCTCCTTTAAGTTTTGTGCAAAAGTTTCCAGTGATTGCTTCAGAAAGTGAAGAGGAATTCGATTTCTCTCCCTCTAATGTTGCTTTTGGTGTGTAGATAAGTAATGCCTTGGATATTTTGGAAACAATATCATATTATAGGATTGATCCATTCACTCTCCTTGATCTATATCTTCCAGCAAATTCCTACAGGATTGCATGCACCAACATTCATAATTTTGAAGGAGAAAATTGTGCATCTACCATCTCAGTGGACCACACTTTTGGACTTGATATGAAATTATTTGGATATGATATTATCTTATTTGGATCTAATATGATATTATTTGGATCTGATATGATCCTATTTGGTTCTAATTTTAAGTTCCAAGAGATTTCAGTCATGCTTGTAGCTTCTCTCACCAATTTTGGTGTGAAAAATCAAGTACCGCAAGTCTTCTTCAAATTTGTTGTTGGGGATTTTATGTTAGTTTCCTCTTATGAGGTTGCTGATATTGTATTTTTTGATTTATTATTTATTTATGAAGCTATATCAGATTATGTATCTCAATAATTCACTCTCCACAGTCCCAGGTCTTCTCTACCTTTGATCACATGCTCATCTCCTCACAAAAATAGTGAAGATGGAGACATTCTGCATTCTCCTGGACACTTGCTCCTGATACTTAGAGCAGATATTATATGACATGGTTTGATGTTCAAGGCTGAAATATATCAGTTTCTTGGGCTTTCCTCAAATGGTTTGAATTCTCAAGCACTTTTTCTCTCTTATCTGTTGATTCCAGTTGCTCTACATGGGTCCTGTTTTCATCCAGCAACTGTCTATATTTATGATTTACTTGAGAATATTCTTCTTCTGCCAAAGAGGAAGATTCTTCCAGACATAAAGATGAATAATTCTACATGCCAGGCCCTAGGATACCTATGCATAGAAAAACGATATTTTTCTTTATTTTACTTGCTTAGTTTGAGGGGGGTATTTTCCCCATGATATTTTTCCCAGTTTACTTGTTTGTATTAACAATTACTTTTTTTTAGTTGTAATGGGTGACCTTTGGTCTTAGTTACCAGGTCCCAAAAATTCTCCAAGTTAGCATTCAAGGGGGGGTGTTAGGAATATAATCCTAACTTTTCTAAATCGATCAATTATTCCTAAATTATGAGTCTTTTTAGTCATTATTGAGTCACTAGTACCATTGGGTCCACATGGCCTAATTGGGCCACATGTACCAATTACTAGAGTGTGGGGAACACTAATTGAGGCTAAATTCCACTAACTGCACTTGCATGCATCAATTTAGGCACCTCTTAGAGAAATCCCTACAATTTAGGATCCACTAGGAGTGTTGGCACCAACCTCCTTCAGTTGAGTTTAGTTGGTGACTAGTCAAGCCTAGTTAGGAGTCAGTTACATTTAGTTACATTCAGTTATATTTAGGTAGCATCAGTCACTGATTAAATGGATGTGGGAAGGAGTTTTTTCTCACCTACCACATCAGTTAGACTAGTTTAACTGATTCTAACTAATTTAGACACTGATTTAGACAATTGGAACTAACTAGCTAAGATCTGATAGTGATTTAGACATGTCTAGTTATCCATTTAGTTAGTCTGAGTTAAACAATTCAAATTTCCTCTCATGAATTCAAATTGTTTGGTTATTAATGCCAGTGTAATGCATTGCAATAATTATCCATTTACTTTTTTTATTAATGAAAGCATTATACAGCTACAACCCATTTTTTGCACTGTTTCATTTCAATTCTGAGTAAATTGCTTGTGAGATCTATTTGTGAGTTTTGTCTTGATTCATAGATTCCTGTGAGCTCAATTTGTATACTTGTCCTTGTATTCTCTAGCACCAAATGGAAGGAAGATGCAACTTCTTGTCCTTTCCCCTTCTTTCCACCCTGATAAGAATATGTTGTTAAAAAACTATGACTACTGTGATATGCAATCTGCATCTTCTGCAATCAACAATCTGCAACTTTTCTTATATGTGTCTTCTACAAACTACAATATCAAGATTTGTGATCTATGACTTCCTTGTACTATGATTTGTGAATTATCACTTTCATGGTCTTGTATGTCAGTGACTTGTGATATGTGACTTTAGCTTAAACTTCTTTACTATATATCTCCTTCACACATCTCAATATTGTACACTTCTCTAATTTGCGCTCTATCTGTTGTTCTACTTCATTGCTTTTGTGCATTCATATTTCTACTGTATATTATTCTTCTAGATCAATGAGCCATTGATGCCCGATAATTGAAGCTTGCAACCTATGAATTATTACATCTTGTTCATCTTCAATATTGCTTCAACATTTGATTCTCTTTCTTATTTATACTCTTCCTTGTATCCTTGTTCAAATGCTTTGTCCACACATTGTGGTTCCTCTAAGTTGGTGATACCCCACCTCCTTAATTTTCGATTAATATTTTTATTATTTTATCGATGTGTACTATTGTATCATTTTAGACTTCGAGGGAATTGCACACTCAAGGGACACTACTTAATGGGACCTGTGCACTAGGATATCGTCACTTGGTGGGTCTGGAGCACTTCTATGACCTGCATGCACATTTTATATACTTCTATGATAATTTCTTATCAAGTAGATCTAGGAGCTAGAATAATTTCACCATCAAAGTGTTTGACAAAATATGCAAGAGAAAAATAAGAGACTGAAATAGCTGGAATAACACATGTGAAAGGTGCTAATTTCTAACCATTATATTACAACACACCTTAAATATGTGTATGATACATATTTCTAGTACATTGGACAAATTTGAGAGGCTCTGGAATCCAATTGGAAGTGTACATATGTCGTGGTGAGATTTGACCTTAATCCCCCTAGGTGGACCAATGGAGCTCCAACTCACCCTAAACAATCACAAACCAAGGTGTGAACATTGGTGAAGTGTACTGGGGCATTAATGAGTCCAAGGCATGTGTGGGTGATAAGAAAAAGGTAAGTGGGAGGCTTAATGTGGCAATAAATGCTCCTAGGAGAGACAAAATGGACCAAATACACCACTAGTGCCCCCTAGTCAAACCCATATCACCCAAATCAAGGATGTAGCACCCCAAGGCATTAAATGAGGGTGCACATGTGTTGGATTGACCAACTATAGCGTTGGTGAACATGTGAAAAGGCCTGGAAATAACCAGTTCACCTCCTAGACAATTTCCCTAAGTCTAAACCATAGGATATCATTGCATGAAGGAAAAGGAAATTATCCTAAGGTCAAAACTATGTACTAAGGATGTATTACTACTCCTACACCCCCCCTTAATCCATAAATAGTACAATTTAATCAAAAATGATTATTTAAGGCCTTGGCAACTAAGGAACAAGTCACCTTTTACAACAAAATTCTATTGATCCAAGTAACAGAGGTAAGGAGGAAAACCTCATGGGACAAAACCTCCCCTAAAAAATGGATTATGACATAGAAACAAGGCTGCGTACACTCCAGTCTAAATGAAAATTTCCGGAGGAATCTTCTTCTTGGGAATAAGTGGAATGTGCTCAACCAACTCAGGAACAACTGCATGATGAATCCTCAAACCATGTAGAACAATTGAAATTCACTGATAGGAGAGAGAATGGTTCTATTCATACTTGAACTCGAACCAAATAGGATTCCATGCCCAAAATAGACTTGAAGTGCTTATGAATAGGTGACACCAAGCGTTTCATAAGGATCTTGAAGAATCAACTTTGAATGAAGGTTGTAATCAGCTCCAAGAAGGTGGAACAAGAGTCACGAATGTACCATTGTGATGGAAAATGCTTCTCCATCCTCATATGAACTTGAAGGAACTATAATAGTCATGGTGGAGGAATATAAGGGAAAAATAGTGTGAATAAATGAGAGATATTCACTTGACATCCAAACCTCTCCATCTTTCGAACCAATATTCTCATGTGAAGAAAACCCATCTTCTAGAGAAGGCTCTCTATGAACATCAACTAGCAATACATCTTCACTATTCATAACAGAAGACATAGAGGAGAAGGGTGTAGAATGGATAGATAACTCTTAAGCACTAGTGATAGAAGCTACTTGTATGCTATCTTCATGAAAAATAGCTTATTGACAAGGAAAGGAAGCCATAGAGGAAGAAACTTGAGTTTGATCATTTGTTGAATCTCTGGCTAATTCTTCTTCTTCATTTCATACAGATTCTCAAGAAATGGATGAGGCCGAGATCATATGAGGAAGAACACATAAGGAGGTGCCCATTTTCTTTCTCTCCATATAGCTCACATCTTCTTGTTGCATGCCAAGAGATTCATCCAGATTTCTCCAAAGCTCAAATGGGTAATCGTTATAATCAAGGAGGTAGCACATTGTAGGAGGTATAACTAGACACATAGTTCCATAGGCTCTATCATTATCATTAATCCAAATCACACTTCTCTTGACAAGACTCTAGCTCTCTCACAACACCAATGGAGAAATCATAGAGACATTGCCTCTTGAGATATGCATACATCTTCGACTTCCATTCAGAATAGCTGAATGGGGAAAGGAGAGGAACAAATTTCAAATCCATGAAGTTGTTGTAAGAACCTGCAATGAAAAACACTCAGATAAACTGGAAATATGCCCTAAACAACAACTAAAACCTCACCAGATTTGTTTAAATCTTGTTGATGCCTCGGTTGTGTAGGTGCTAGAATGGTGTCCAAGGCAAACAATGGGGGATTAAAACCCAGCCAAAGGCTTCAGATAATCCTATGCAAGTATTACCCTATCCTCAACCTGTTTAGTGTGGTTAACACCCACGATTATTCATCCTCCGCTGGCACTCTATGAGTTGGTGAGTTTGCTCCTCAAAAGGGAGACTTTGAATTAGATCTAAAACCAATCCAAAATGTGATTTTAATGAAATATTCAATTAATGATTAATCAACTATTAGAAGAAATTCTGCAGTAAAAGAAATACATATATGAACCAGAATACTAACCTATCTAAATATTAATTAAACTAATAACCTATATCCCAGGAGCAAAAGTAATTTAATGTGGAGAGAACGATCTAATGCTCAAAAGAATAATTGGATTGTCAATAAATTAAAAAAAATCATTAACATCATCAGCACATCAATTCTAACATGAGAAGTAAAAAATTATCTTCACTATGTTAAACTTATTTGAACATAGAATCATTTCTGCAAATCATTAAACATAATCATATTAACAAATATACTACAGAAATGCAGAAAAATGAATCTGATTACTATTCAAAAGTCTGTAACAGAAACATCTTATTAGACACAAATGATCAAATGAAGAATGACTACATAAAGGGGAAAGGTTCATATCATCATTTGAATTTCATAAAGAAATTTACAAAGCTAAATATTGACGATCAGCAGCCTCCTCAGTTTAGCTCTCTTCCAAGTAGAAATACACATAAAAGAGTTTAGCAGAAAAATTACAATCCTTTTGTTCTGCAAAGACCACCTTTCTTCCCCCCCCCTCCCCCCCTCCCTCATATAAGGCGGGTATTTATACAAAGAAAATTAAAGGAAAAGATAAGATCCATTCCCCCAATACCTAAGCTAACTAGCTGGGTTGTTTCATCTGCTAGATCCATCTATGAGAAAAATATGGGAAATTTCGTTTTGAAAACCAGTCGGATCTCTTAAATGAAGAAATTTTCGCGGATTATGCTCATAGACAAACTAATAGGGCATCTTCTGCACAAAACCCATGTCTCGTATTTTCCATATTCATCTCCATCTCTCGAAAAATGACGTCCAAAGATCACTGCTTTCCACTTTGTACGTTTTGATCACTTCGAAGTTGGGATATAAATTGTTCAATTTGATTCCTCAAAACCCAAATCCACACCTGTTTAGTTCAAAAGATAAATTAAAATATGATTCCAAATCTAATGAAATAAATCTAAGTTAATAAAAATCCATTCGCAAACCAAAATATAATAAAAATAAGCAAATCTCATGCAAATCCGAAATTGAGTGTTCAGACAAATTTTCAGGGCGTTTAAGCTATTCAATTTGACAAAAATAAATTTCCCCAAATCATTCCTCGTCCTTCCATCTTTCCAACGAGCTATCTCGAGCTTGATTTGGATTCACAAATCTCAAGATATTTGTCTTGGAAGTTAAGGCTCAGCAACCGTTGATTTTTCGCAGGTCAAATTCAGGCCGTAGGATTAAACAAATGGACGGTTGAGATCAAATATTGCAAGATATGGTATCAAGTCACAAGATTTGAATTTCATTCACTTTCCTGCAATCTGCAATCCGCCATTGCGGGTTGTGGGTTCAAAAACAAACTAACGTGCATGAGAGTTCCTGCAATCCGCAATTGCGGGTTGCGGGAATGCAAAATATTTAAAATTTTATTAACCTTTTCCGCAATCTGCAATCCGCAAATTGCATGTTGTGAAAACACACAACAGAAATTATAAATCAAACTACTTCCCACAATTTGCAATCTACAATTGTGAATGACAAACTACAATTATTAAAAATATTTACACACCCGCAATTTGAATTGCAGGTTACGGGTTGCAAGACCAAAAAGTCACAAACATTAAACCAAGCTCTTGCAATCCGTATTGTGGTTTGTGGGTTGCGGTTTGTAGGAAAGACACATTTTTTGGGAAAAGTTAGTGTTTTTGCAACTCACCAAAAACATACAAAACATGCATAAATTTCAAAATGTTAACCAAGTCAAATCATAGAAACCATGATAAACATTATAGGGACCCCAAAACAACTTAAGGAATTTGAAAATTACCTTTGCATCTAAAATTGGGGGCTCCCATGTTTTGGATAAAACATGGGATATGTTGTAACTACAACAAATAACGACTGGCTGGGAAGAAACAGTTATCTCTGGATAACAGTATTGAAGTCTATACAAATTAAGAATGAAAATAAAATTCTTTCACATGCTACATCTCAAATAATATGAATAGATTTATCACTAAATGATGTAGTGTGGGTCAGACTTCAAAACTTCTAAAACATTCAAGTCATTCCCGTCATTATCCAAAAACTTTTCTAAAGATAAAATCTTTTTTTTTTAATAAATTACTCATAAAATGTAAGAATCAACAACTTTACCAGGAATTAACCTTGGGAAATCAAGCTAATCATATAAGACATAGTATTAAGAAATGACTCCAATACCACAGGTGGGACCCTATTTCCAGCCAACGTTTATAGCCGTGACAAGGATGCCTCTTAACCTCACCTCCAAGCGCTCTGGTCTCAGTTTACTGATTTAGATGCATAGTTATATAGTGACTCAATTTACTAATGGGTAAGAAGCATGAGATAACTCTCTAAAAGTATGGGATCACAAAGGATTCTTAATGATTTATATATAATATTTATTATTTGGAATCCCAAAACACCACAGACGTAGCCACTATAGCCCACAGGAATCCATAGCCTCGACAAGGACGTCTTTTAACCTATTTTCCTGATGGATTATAACCCAAATAGAAAGTTTAAAGAAATATGAAAACTATGTGTAATGTGCTAATCCCAATTAGAGTTAGACCAATAAATGGGGGAGCAGACTTAGAAACTCCTTAAGAGTAAGGATGGCGTAAGGAATATATAGATTATTAATATTTATAGATTGAAACTTCTTTCCCGAAACTAATTCCCTTAAAAGTAACTAAATTCAAACTTATATGTTTATGTTGAGTTAAAGATAAAGTTCTAGGATAATGATGGAAAGATTCAAATAGAATTATCAACATAGTCTGTTATTGATTTTTCACAATCAGAGATTAACTAATAAAAAAATTTGACTGCCAGCAAGCAAAAAACATTTATAAAGATTTCCTTAATAGATGAGACTTAAAAACCATAAAAGAGTGATAAGCTCCTTTATTTTAAAAGTGAAAATCACAAAAAAACTCAAAACAAACCAGTAGGATGATAAAATCAACCCATATATACAAATGGCAGCAAAAGTAAATCAAAATCTCACAACTATATCACTCACTAAAAGAAAACTCAATGATTAGGATTTTTTTTTTTAATAGATCGTGAGATATCAAATTTAAGTAGGTCTTTATTACAAACAAAAGAAGCCTAAAGTAAAATGTAAAGTAATTGCAAAAATAATCCTTAAGAAATTGTCTCATGCGAACAAAAGATTTGTTTGTTGTGTTTGTAAAATCGAAGGAATTTTTTATTGTAAAGAGAAAAACTATAACAAATCATATATGAAAATGTATTGAATCTGTAAATTGAATTGATTATAATAAAACTCTTAAAATAAATTTATTCTCCTTCAGTTGAAGAATTACGATCAACATTGTCCTTTCACATAAATTTGTTCAGGACAATAAAGCCTCCTTTATTAAAAATTATGTACAAAAGAAACTAAACTAAATTGTGTTTAATTTTCAACAAAAATAACATGTAAAAATCCCCTTTTCAAGTGCATATCTAGAAAAGAAGATGTTCTAATTTTAAATACTTTCTCTTCTTCCATAATATTCTTTCTCCTAAAACTTGGAAAAGAATTAATTCCAAAACATTTCATGACAAGATCATTATGATTTAAAACTAAACAGATAATTCAAACATGAATGCCTTGAACCAATAATAAGCGAGAGCATGAATAAAGTGAAAGAGGATAAGAAAATACTTCCCTGAATGCATCTGAAGAAGCATCGTTTCCAACTTGGACTTGGCTTGTTGTCGCAAATCATTTTATTTTTATTGAAGAAAACCAAAAGAGTAATCTAATTATTAAAGCAATGATCAAAAGATATTCTATTCTACACCTACTCCTACTCGTACACTAGTCTAAAAACAAAACAAATCTAGGTATAATCGAATTTCCAATGCAACCATGAAAGCATATGGAATCCTACAAAAAGGAAGAAGTGAATAATCAGAAAGCATGATATGAATGCTTCCAAATAAAAATGAAAAAAGAATGCATTAAAGCAAGTAAGATTAAATTTATGTACAAATAAAGAAAATGGAAACTTACCATCTTTATATACAAATAAGGAAAACAAA
Organism: Pseudotsuga menziesii; assembly: GCA_001517045.1. Lineage (NCBI taxonomy): Eukaryota > Viridiplantae > Streptophyta > Pinopsida > Pinales > Pinaceae > Pseudotsuga > Pseudotsuga menziesii. The sequence goes on from LPNX011233591.1 coordinate 129,171, forward strand.
GTTTTACCATAATGATGAAATCTTGTTAAGAAATATTTCTCAAGCCAATCAGCAACCCAATCATGGTATGTACAATGAAAATTAAAAGAATGACATAAATATTTCGAAAGATTTATGCAATGAAATGAATTATTTGAAAGAAAATCAACATCAGTATAAGAATCCAAAGCTTCTTCTCGAACAATTATCTCCTTAGGAACATTTTCTTGAATAATATCAGAAAAATCACATCCAATTTGTTTAAACTTATTATCGTAAAAATCATCATAAATTGGTTGATTAAATTGGAAATTCTCAAAGATATCAAATTGCATTTGGTTATCTACTTGAGAAGAGTTAAAGATATGAGATGTTATAAGTATAGAACTAGTATCATTAACATCCTGGGAATAATCTTCTCCATCAAGCAAATGATTGTAAGAAGAAAATGTTTCTTCATTGTATGTTGAATCATAAAAGGAAGAATTATGAAAATAATCATTAGAAACAATATTCATTTCCTGCAAAGAACAATGACAAAAAGACATGGATTGATGACAAGGATAAGAATCTTATTGGTCTTCTTCATGTATTTCATAATTAACTTGTACCTATTTAAGAATCAACAATGGAGAATTAGAATTTCGAATATATGATTAAATGTCATTGTTATAAAATCGATCATGATACATAGAGAAATATGAAAAGGAAATAATTGCACGAAATTCATCTCGTTGTAGAATATTTTCAGATTGAGATTCCTTAAGAGGGATTTTCTCTTCAAAAGAGATATGTATGAAAGGTTTCAAATCAGAATGTACTTCTTCTTGTAATGTAGCATCATCATCTCGTGAAATGTGCTCTCCTATAAAATCATTCAGGTTATAAAATGGTAATTGGGAAAACATATCACAAATTTCAGAACAATTAGTTGATTCAAGATCTATTAAAGGAATAATAAATATCAGAATATTGAAGCTCTTTGCTTATGCTAGAAGAAGATGGTTCAATATTATGATTAGAACTATTCTCTTGTACTTTAGAAGAATCTTCTATAGAAAAATGATCTCCTTCATGATTAGTTAGACTTTGATTTTCATGTGAGATAGATATGGGCATATCAATATTTAATTCATCTGAATCATCATAATGATTATGATCCATATCTAAGAAAGAGAAGGAATCCATTTCTACAATTTTCAAATCTTCAGATTCTTCATGCAAATATAAAACAAGAGGTGACTGATCATCAATGTATAATTCATATTTATCATCTTCTAATTGATAAGAATCATATGTAATAGAACTATTGTGTTGAAACCATTCATGTATCATAGGACGATCTGTTAGAGGGAATCTACAATAGAGATTAAAAATTCTAATTGCAAAATCTTCTAATGATTCACCCTTCATTATATTGAGTTGTTTCCATTCATTACATAATCTAACAAAGTCATAGTGTCCAAAAGAAAGTATGAAAATATCTACGAAATGCTCAAAAGAATGGACTGAGAAAAAAGGTAAGGTTACAAACCACTATTTGACTTGTCCTTCGAATGTGAAGGCTAACAATCTGCACAAAACATCTTGATCCAAATTTTCATTAACAAAACAATTATAAGTAAATTGAAAAACACGTTCTTGTGCTAAAATTTCTCCCTCACCATCGAATTTTACTACTATAAGTTGCTTGAGCAAATCCGTTTAAAAATAAAAACTAATTTATCTAGAAAAAAAAACTGAATACATATGCATGAGAAAAAAATGAACTATATATAGATTTTCAGGCTTGATCCATTTTAAGAAAATCTGATTAAGATAGCTCAAATGACCTTACAAGTCTAATGGCCCTCCTTCTAACACCATTTGTTGATGCCTCGGTTGTGTAGGTGCTGGAATGGTGTCCAAGGAAAACAATAGGGGATGAAAACCCAGCCAAAGGCTTCAGCTAATACTACGCAAGTATTACCCTATCCTCGAGTTGTTTGGTGTGGTTAACACCCACATATATTCAACCTCCGCTGGCACTCTATGAGTTGGTGAGTTTGATCCTCAGAAGGGAGACTTTGAATTAGATCTAAAACTAATCCAAAATGTGATTTGAATGCAATCTACAATTAATACTTCATCAACTATTAGAATAAATTATATAGTTACAGAAATACATATATGAACCATAATACTAACATATCTAAATGTTAATTAAACTAATAACCTATCCCGGAAGAAAAAGTAATTTAATGTGGAGAGAATGATCTAATGCTCAAAAGAATAATTGGATTGTTAATAAATTAAAAAAAATATTAAATCATTAACATCATCAACACATCAATTCTAACATGAGAAGTAAAAAATAATCTTCACTATGTTAAAACTGTTTGAACACATAATTATTTCTGCAAATCATTAAACATAATTAGATTAACAAATATACTACAGAAATGCAGAAAAATGAATCGGATTACTATTCAAAAGTGCGTAACAGAAACATCTTATTAGACACAAATGAACAAATGAAGAAATCATGCAGAAAAGGGAAAGGTTCATATCATCATTTCAGTTTCATAAATAAATCTACAAAGCTAAACATCGATGATATGCAACCTCCTCAGTTTATCTCTCTTCCAAGTAGAAATACACAGAAAAGAGTTTAACAGAAAAATTCCAATACTTCTGGTCTGCAAAGACCACCTTTCTCCCCCCCCCCGCCCCAACTCCCTCATAGAAGGTAGGTATTTATATATATAAAGTTGCAGGAAAAGATAAGATCCATTTCCCCAATAGCTGAGCTATCTAGCTGAGATTTTTCATCTGCCATATCCGTCTATGAGAAAAATATGGGAAATTCCATTTTGAAAAACCAGCCGGATCTCTTAAATGAAGAAATTTCCATGGATTATGCTTATTGAAAAACTAATTGGGCATATTTTGCACAAAACCATGTCTCGAATTTTCTAGATTCATCTCCATCGCTCTTGAAATCATGTCCAAAGATCACTGCTTTCCACTTCATACGTTTTGATCACTTAGAAGTTGGGATATAAATTGTTCAATTTGATTCCTCAAAACCCAAATCCACACCTGCTCAATTCAAAAGATAAATTAAAATATGATTTCAAATCTAATGAAATAAATCTAAGTTAATAAAAATCCATTCGCAAACCAAAATATAATAAAAATAAGAAAATCTCATGCAAATCCGAAATTGACTGGTCAGACAAATTTTCGAAGTGTTTAAGCTATTCAATTTGACACAAAAAAATCTCCCCAAATCATTTCTCATCCCTCCATATTTCCAACGAGCTATCTCGGGCTTGATTTGGACTCATAAATCTGAAGATATTCCTCTTGGAAGTTAAGGCTCAGCAACCGTTGATTTTCCGCGGGTCAAATTATGGTCGTAGGATTAAAAAAATAGATGGTCGGGATCAAATCTTGCGAGATACGGAATCAAGTTTCAAGATTTGAATTTTATTCAATTTCCCGCAATTTGCAATTCTGGGTTGTGGGTTCAAAAACAAACTAACATGCATGAGAGTTCCCGCAATCCACAATTGCGGGTTGCAGTATGTGGGAATATAAAATCTTTAAAATTTTATTAACCTTTTTCGCAATCCGCAATCTTCAAATTGTGGGTTGAGGAAACACACAACATAAATTATAAATCAAACTATTTCCCGCAATCTGCAATTGCGGGATGACAAACTACAATTATTAAAAATATTTCTGCACCCGCAATCCGCATTGTGGGTTGCGGGTTGCGGGACCGAAAAGTCGCAAACATTAAACCAAGCTCCCACAATCTGCATTGCGGGTTGTAGGAAAGACACATTTTTTGGGAAAAGTTAGTGTTTCCGCAACTCACCAAAAACACACAAAACATGCATAAATTTCAAAAATTTAACCAAGTCATATCATAGAAACCATGATAAACATTATGGGGACCCAAAAACGAATTAAGGAATTCAAAAATTACCTTTGCATATAAAATTGGGGGCTCCCATGTTTTGGATAAAACATGAGATCTGTTGTAGCTACAACAAATGGTGACTAGCTGGGAAGAACTAGTTATCTCTCAATTACAGTATTGAAATCCATAAAAATTAAGAATGAAAATAAAATTCTTTCACATGCTACATCTCAAATAATCTGAATAGCTTTATCATTGAATGATGTAGTATGGGTCATACTTCAAAACTTCTAAAAGATCCAAGTCATTCCCATCATTATCCAAAAAATTTTCTAAAGATAAACTCATTTTTTTAAATAAATTACTCATAAAATGTAAGAATCAACAACTTTACCATCAATTAACCTCGAGTAATCAAGCTAATCATATAAGACATAGTATTAATAAATGACTCCAATACCACAGGCAGGACCCTACTTCCAGCTAGTGTTTATAGCCACGATAGGGATGCCTCTTAACCTCACCTCCAAGCGCTCTGGTCCCAGTTTACTGATTTAGATGCATATATATATAGTGACTCAATTTACTAATGGGTAAGCAGCATCATATAACTCTCTACGAGTGTGGGATGGCAAAGGATTCTTAAGGATTTATATATAATATCTATGATTTGGAATCTCAAAATACCACATACGTAGCCACTGCAGCCCGTAGGCATCCATAGCCTCTACAGGGATGTATTTTAACCCATTTTGCTTGATGGATTATATCCCAAATAGAAAGTTTAGAGAAATACACAAACTATGTGTAATGTGCTAATCCCAATTAGAGTTAGCCTAACAAATCAGGGAGCATACTTAGAAACTCCTTAAGAGTAAGGATGGCGTAAGGAATCTATAGATTACTAATATTTACAGATTGAAAATTCTTTCCTGAAATGGATTCCCTTCAAAGTAACTAAATTCAAACTTATATGTCTATGTTGACTTAAAGATAAAGTTCTATGATAATGATGGAAAGATTCAAATGGAATTATCAGCATAGTCTGTTATTGATTTTTCGCAATCAGAGATTAACTTATCAAAACATTTAATTTCCAGCAAGCAGAAAACATTTATAAAGATTCCCTTAATAGATAAGACTTAAAAACTGTAAAAGAGTGATAATCACCTTTATTTTAAAACTCAAAATAAACCAGTAGGAATGATAAAATCAACCCATATATACAAGTGGAAGCAAAAGTAAATCAAAATCTCACAACTATATCACTCACTAAAAGAAAAATTAGTGAATAGGAATTTTGTTTTTAATAGATCATGAGATATCATATTTAAGTAGGTCTTTATTACAAAGAAAAGAAGCCTAAAAGAAAATGTAAAGTAATTGCAAAAATAATCCCTAAGAAATTGTCTCATGCGAACAAAATATTTGTTTGTTGTGTTTGTAAAATCGAAGGAATTTTTTATTGTAAAGAGAATAAATATAACAATTCATCTATGAAAATGTGTTGAATCTGTGAATTGAATTGCTTATAATAAAACTCTTAAAATAAATTTATTCTCCTTCAGTTGAAGAATTATGATCAACATTGTCGTTTCACATAAAGTTGTTTAGGACAATAAGGCCTCCTATACTAAAAATTGTGTACAAAAGAAACTAAACTAAATTGTTGTTAATTTGCAACAAAAATAACATGTAAAAATCCACTTTTCAAGTGCATATCCAGAAAAGAAGATGTTCTAATTTTAAATACTTTGTCTTCTTCCATAATATTCTTGCTCCTAAAAATTGGATTCCAAAACATTTCATGAAAAGATCATTATGATTTAAAACTAAAGAGATATTTCAAACATGAATGCCTTGAACCGATAATAAGCGAGAGCATGAATAAAGTGAAAGAGGATAAGAAAATACTTCCTTGAATGCATCTGAAGAAGAGTCATTTCCAATTTGGACTTGGCTTGTTGTCGCAAATCATTTTATTTTTATTGAAGAAAACCAAAAGAGTAATCTAATTATTAAAGCAATGATAAAAAACTATTCTATTCTACACCTATTCCAACTCCTACACTAGTCTAAAAACAAAACAACACTAGGTATAATCGAATTTCCAATGCAACCATGAAAGCATATGGAATCCTGTAAAAAGGAAGTAGTGAATAATTAGAAAGCATGATATGAATGCTTGCAAATAAAAATAAAAATAAAAGAATGCATTAAAGCAAGTAAGATGAAATTTATGTACAAATAAAGAAAATGGAAACTTACCATCTTTATATACAAATAAGGAAAACAGAGGTTTACCGTAATGATGAAATCTTGTTAAGAAATATTTCTCAAGCCAATAAACAACCCAATCATTGTATGTACAATGAAAATTAAAAATATGACATAAAGAGTTTGAAAGATTTATGCAATGAAACGAATTATTTGAAAGAAAATCAACATCAGTATAAGAATCCAAAGCTTCTTCTCGAACAATTATCTCCTTAGGAACATTTTCTTGAATAATATCATCAAAATCACATCCAATTTGTTTAAACTTATTATCGTAAAAATCATCATAAATTGGTTAATTAAATTGGAAATTCTCAAAGAGATCAAATTGCATTTGGTTATCTACTTGAGAAGAGTTAAATATATGTGATGTTATAATTATAGAACTAGTATTATTAACATCCTGGGAAGAATCTTCTCCATCAAGCAAATGATTGTAAGAAGAAAATGTTTCCATTGTATGTTGAATCATGAAAGGAAGAATTTTGAAAATAATCATTAGAAACAGTGTTCATTTCCTGCAAAGAAGAATGACAAGAAGACATGGATTGATAACAAGGATAAGAATCTTCTTGGTCTTCTTCATGTATTTCATAATTAACTTGTACCTCTTTAAGACTTAATAATGGAGAATTAGAATTTCGAATATATGATTGAATGCCATTGTTATCAAATAGATCATGATACATAGAGAAATATGAAAAGAAAATAATTGCATGAAATTCATCTCGTTGTAGAATATTTTCAGATCGAGATTCCTTAAGAGAGATTTTCTCTTCAAAAGAGATATGTATGAAAGGTTTCAAATCAGAATGTACTTCTTCTTGTAATGTAGAATCATCATCTCCTGAAATATGCTCTCCTATAAAATCATTTAGGTCATAAAATGGTAATTGGGAAAACATATCACAAATTTCAGAACAATTAGTTGATTCAAAATCTATTAAAGGATTAACAGAATCATAAATATCAGAATCTTGAAGCTCTTTACTTATGCTAGAAGAATATGGTTCAATATTATGATTAGAACTATTCTCTTGTACTTTAGAAGAATCTTCTATAGAAAATGATCTACTTCATGATTAGTTAGACTTTGGTTTTCATGTGAGATAGATATGGGAATATCAATAATTAATTCATCCGAATCATCATAATGATTATGATCCATATCTAAGAAACAAAAGGAAGTCATTTCTACAATTTTCAAATCTTCACATTCTTCATGCAAATCTAAACTAAGAGGTTATTGATCATCAATGTATAAGTCATATTTATCATCTACTAATTTATCAGATTCATGTGTAATAGAACTATTGTGTTGAAACCATTCATGTGTCATAGGACGATATGTTAGAGGGAATCTACAATAGAGATTAAAAATTCTAATTGCAAAATCTTCTAATGATTCACCCTTCTTTATAGTGAGTTGTTTCCATTCATTACATAATCTAACAAAGTCATAGTGTCCAAAATAAAGTATGAAAATATCTACGAAATGCTCAAAAGAGCGGACTAAGGAAAAAGGTAAGGTTACAAACCACTCTTTGACTCGTCCTTCGAATGTGAAGGTTAAAAATATGCAGAAAACATCTTGATCCAAAATTTCGTTAACAAAACAATTATAAGTAAATTGAAAAACATGTTCTTGTGCTAAAATTTCTCCCTCACCGTTGAATTTTACTCCTATAAGTTGCTTTAGCAAATCCGTTTGAAAATGAAAACTAATTTGTCTAGAAAAACAACTGAATACAGATTCATGAGCAGAAAATGAACTATATACATATTTTCAGGTTGGGGCCATTTTAAGATAATCTGATTAAGATAGCTCAAATGAACTTACAAGTCTGATGGCCCTCCTTCTAGTGACATTTGTTGATTCCTCGGTTGTGTAGGTGCTAGAATGGTGTCCAAGGTAAACATCAAGGGATAAAAACCCATCCAAAGGCTTCAAATAATCCTACACAAGTATTACCCTATCCTCGAGATGTTTGGTGTGGTTAACACCCACAGATATTCGGCCTCCGCTGGCACTCTATGAGTTGGTGAGTTTGCTCCTTGAAAGGGAGACTTTGAATTAGATCGCTAATATGAAATGTTATTTGAATGCAATCTACAATTAATAATTCTACAACTATTAGAAGAAATTCTACAGTTACAGAAATACATATATGAACCAGAATACTAACCTATCTAAATGTTAATTAAACTAATAACCTATCCCGAGAGAAAAAGTAATTTAATGTGGAGAGAATGATCTAATGCTCAAAAGAATAATTGGATTGTTAATCAATTTTTTTTATAAATTAAATCGTTAATATCATAAGCACATCAATTCTAACATGAGAAGTAAAAAAATATCTTCACTATGTTAAAATTGTTTGAACTGTAGAATCATTCTACAAATCATTAAACATAATCAGATTAACAAATATACTATAGAAATGCAGAAAAGTGAATCTGATTACTATTCAAAAGTCCATAACAGAAACATCTTATTAGACACGAATGAACAAATGAAGAATGAATGCAGAAAAGGGAAAGGTTCATATCATCATTTCAGTTTCTTAAAGAAATTTCCAAAGCTAAACATTGATGATCAACAGCCTCCTCAGTTTAGCTCTCTTCCAAGTAGAAATACACAAAAAAGATTTTCGTAGAAAAATTACAATCCTTTTGGTATGAAAATACCACCTTTCTTTCCCCCCCCCCCTCCCTTATATAAGGTAGGTATTTATACAGATAAAATTACAGGAAAAGATCAGATCCATTCCCCCAATAGCTAATCTAACTAGCTAAGTTGTTTCATTTGCCAGATTCGTCTATGAGAAAAATATCAAAAATTCCGTTTTGAAAAACCAATCAAATTTCTTAAATGAGGAACTTTCCGTGGATTGTGCTCATTGAAAAACTAATTGGGCATATTCTACACAAAACCCATGTCTCGTATTTTCCAGGTTCATCTCGATCACTCCATAAATCACGTCCAAAGATCACTGCTTTCCACTTGGTACATTTTGATCACTTCGAAGTTGGGATATAAATTGTTCAATTTGATTCCTCAAAACCCAAATCCACACATGTTCAATTAAAAATACAAATTAAAATATGATTCCAAATCTAATGAGATAAATCCAAGTTAATAAAAATCTATTCGCAAACCAAAATATAATAAAAATAAGCAAATCTCATGCAAATCTGAAATTTACTGTTTAGACAAATTTTTGGGGTATTTAAGCTATTCAATTTGACAAAAAAAATATCCCCAAATCATTCCTCGTCCTTCCATATTTCCAACGAGCTATCTCAGGCTTGATTTGGATTCATAAATCTCAAGATATTGCCCTTGGAAGTTAAGGCTCAGCAATCGTTGATTTTCCACGGGTCAAATTCAGGCCGTGGGATTAAAGAAATAGACGGTCGAGATCAAATATTGCGGGATACAGAATCAAGTCACAAGATTTGAATTTTATTCACTTTCCCGCATTCCGCAATCTGTAATTGCAGGTTGCGTGTTCAAAAACAAACTAATGTACATGAGAGTGCCCGCAATCCGCAATTGCGAGTTACGAGATGCGGGAATACAAAATTTTAAAATTTTATTAACCTTTTCCGCAATCCGCAATCCGCAAATTGCGGGTTGCGAAAACACACAACATAAATTATAAATCAAACTACTTCCCGCAATACACAATCTGCAATTATGGAATGACAAACTGCAATTATTAAAAATATTTTCGCATCCACAATCCACATTGCAGGTTGCAAGACCGAAAAGTCGCAAACATTAAACCAAGCTCTTGCAATCTGCATTGCGGGTTATGAGTTGTGGGTTGTGGGAAAGACACATTTTTTGGGAAAAGTTAGTGTTTCCGCAACTCACCAAAAACAAACAAAACATGCATAAATTTCAAAAACTTAACCAAGTCAAATCATAGAAACCATGATAAATGTTATGGGTACCCCAAAACGACTTAAGGAATTCAAAAATTACCTTTGCATATAAAATTGGGGGATCCCATGTTTTGGATAAAACATGGGATCTATTGTAGCTACAACATAGCTCCAACTAGCTCTAATACCATGTGAGAATTGCTTCTCAAGTAGATCTAGGAGATAGAACAATTTCACCATCAAAGTATTTGACAAAATATGCAAGAGAAAAACAAGAGACTGAAATAGATGAAATAACACATGCCAAAGGTGCCAATTTCTAACCATTATATTATAGCACACCTTGAAGATGTGTATGATAAATATTTATAGTACATTGTACAAATTTGAGTGGTGCTGGAAGCCAATTGGAAGTGTACATGTGTCATGGTGATATTTGACCTCAAACCCCCCTAGGTGGACCAATGGAGCTCCAATTCACCCTAAAAAGTCATGAACCAAGGTGTGAACGTTGGTGGAGTGTGCTAGCAAATTAATGAGACCAAGGCATGTGTGGGTGAGAATAAGAGGTGACTGGGAGGTTCAAGGTGGCAATAAATGCTCCTAGGAGAGCCAAAATTGACCAAATACACCACTAGCGCCCCCTAGTCAAACCCAAATCACCCAAATCAAGGATGTAGCACCCCGAGGAATTAAATGAGGGTGTACATGTGCTGGTTTGACCAACTATAGCGCTGGTGCATGTATAAAAAGGCTTGGAAATAACCAGTTCACCTCCTAGACAATTCCCTAAGTCTAAACCATAAGATGTCATTGCATGAAGGAAAATGAAATTAGCCTAAGGTCAAAACTATGTACTAAGGATGTATCACTACTCCTACAGCTTCTTCAAATTGGCATCAATTATTCATGATTTCTACTTAATATTACCATTCATCAACATTCATCTTGTTTGCTCAACATAAACACTCATCTTGTTTGCTTGACATCAACACTCATCAATACTCATCTTGTTTGCTTGACATCAATGAAAACACCAAAGTTCAACAATGTAGTTCAATATTTTGTCCTTTCAAGAGTTACTTTAGGTCTAATAGAGCATCATGGATGGAAAAGAACCTAGGGAGAGAGGTAAAAAGGTTTGAATTAGCCTAAATTGCAATTAAATATTTTTAAAAAGATCTCACCCCCTCAAATATCAATATTGGATTTAGGCATATTGGAATCTGGCCATTGATCTATGATGTTCTTCTCCATGATACTAGTTGTATACAAGCCTGTTATTTACATGGACAATAATATGCGTATATTATAGATAACATGTTATCCTTCTCTCAAGGAATCTATCAACCATTGGGTGACAATGATAAACATGCCAATGCTACTCAATATGATTATGAACCAACTAAAGAGAAAATGAACGTTTTTGGATCATATGAAACACATACACATTTTGTAGAGCATATTCATGATGACACTACTGATCTAATTGTTAACATTTGTGTCCAACCCACGGGGGCTTCACTTGTTGGCCAATATCCTATCATGTAAGTTCATATTGTGGGTTTTAAAATTATCAAAAAGTGAACCAATATATTGCAGGTATTGAGGGGATGAGGGGTTTAAGGTGGGGGTGGGTAGGGTGGTTTATAAGGATTGAGGTATAAAAAGGGGTGGGGGAGGAGGTTTTAAGCATTGGGAGGGGGTTTCAACAAAAATATTTTGGGTCAATATCTCTTGAAATTAAGGGTATTCTTTAATATCCCACGATCGCACGTGCTATGTGAGAGGTTCACTAAGTGAAGTCCCAGTGGTCCAACCCTCTTCATGATTTTAGTGGCTTGGGTTAACCCCTTCTTGTGGATCTTAACTTTTTCGATTGTAGTGGATATTAATGCATGCAAGTTTTGGTCTAGCAGCACTTGTGCTCCAACAAATGGTATCAGAGCGATAGATCTCGAATTCAAACCTCACCTGGGTAACATTTGGGGGAAGATTGTTAGCATTTGCATCCAATGCTACTCGTGAGTTTTGTGACATCGGTTAACCCATTCTCATGGATCATATTAACACATGTATATTTTGTTCTAATGGAAAGCATGCTCCAATGCTAATTTGGTTGTAGTTGATCAAGCACCCAAAAGAAACAATTAGCAATTGACATTCCCAATCCAAGTATCACAATATGAGTGGTTAGTAGAATCCATGACGAATATGAATGGAAATATTGTCACCAACACTAATGAAGGAATCCTTAACATTCCTTCTCTACCAGTAGTATTCAACAATGAAGTTTTCCATTATTATTTGGATGTCTGGGGTTTAAAAGAACAAAATCTAGGCAATGAAGAACTAGTTGAAGAAGACAATGTATATGAAGAAAATTTTCTAGTTGATCCTCACATTCAACCAATTACCGCATTAGTACTCATCCAATTCCTAAAGTTACAAGTGGTGAGAGTGGTAGCACAAAGTTTGATAGGAACAACAAACTATCTTCGATTAAGAAAGAGTTCACAATTACTCTTCAAATGACTACATCACACTATTGGATGAGATAGAAAAAAAAGAAAAATGATATACAAGAATTAAAATAAAAGAAGAGGGATTTGGAAAAGGAGGAGAAGGAAGTAAGGACTGTTGCAATAGAGCATTGAAGTTAGGAAAGGATTCAAAGAGAGAAATAAAGGCAATAAAAAGAGCACCAAAAATAGTCAGCAAGGTGGGAAAAGGAACAACGAAATGTGCAACAGAAACTTCAAAATTACTAAGGGAGGAAGGAAGAGGTGGACAATAAAACAAACACGATCGAGCAAAGAAGGATGATGTCCAACTCATTGTGTCAAATTGAAGAAAAATACATAATTCTTCCAAGACCTTATAAACATCCATATCCCCCAATATCATTCGGTTAGTCTACCTTACACATTTATTCCTACCAATGCAGGGACCAATATGATATATGATTTTCCAATACCTCTAGTTAATTTAGGGGTAATGAGCATAAGTCAAAACAATGGTTTTTCATCCTTGGCCACAAGCAACAAACTAGTCTCAAGAAAATATGGGAAACTCAACCCATTATGATTAAGATAACTTAGGAAACTCAACCTACTTAGCTCAAGAAAATCTAGGTAACTCAACAAGCTTGGGCACTGCAGATACTTAACCTCTTCAACCATAGAGAGGTTATATTTTTAACCTAACCACATGCAATGTGGATTTTGTTACTGAGAATTTTTTTGGTTGTCCCCTACTTTTATATTGAATCTAATCTAAAGACTTGATTAGTATGTATTCAATCCTAGTCCATAAGGGACTTAACATTTATTAAATCCTAGGTCCTTTTTTTCTATATAATTTGAGGCATTGTATTCAGGTACTATTAATGTAAATGAAAGTTTGGTTATCTACAATTGGTTTTCTATATCAATTATAATGTGCAACCAAATCTGATTTTGGAAAGAATGCAAAGTTTTACAACAATCTCATAATCTATAATTGAATTTGACCTATAAATTTAACCAAACAACTCGTCCTAGATATCTAACTTTCCTATGCATGGACAAGGAAGAACTGTATTCAAACATTGTGTTCAAATAGATGGAAGTGATTGTATCCCAAATAACAATAACCAACACTAATAAATTACCTACAAAGGAATACAAGTCATATTCTCTTAAATTATTTTTAATCATGAATTAAATGAAGAAAATTGAAATTGTTACACAACAATTGTCTCAACTTTCTCTTTTTCCTAAGTTTATAATTCACTTTTGTATGACAACAAGGTGAGATAACTTCTTAATGGTGATTATATGACATAACAACTCATGATTCAAAGAAACATAACCATTAATATTCTAATATTCCTTTATGGATTTGAATGCAAGTATAATGTAAAGGTTATGGATTTGAATATGATAACAAGCCAAACATATGATAAACATATGGATATAAATATGAAGGGTGAAATGTGAAGCTTCTTACGGACGAATAAAAATGATAAAAATATGTACAAATAAACTACATATGTCACACATAAACTATGTCAATTAATAGTGCAACCAACTTACATAAAAACATAAGATATACATGCATTCTATACAAACATCACAAGTGTAATATAACTACAGTATTACTACAATTAATTAATTTTAGAGAGAGAGAGAGAGAGAGAGAGAGAGAGAGAGAGAGAGAGTATTCATTGTAACCCGTCCTTTCAGAGATCACATCATTCAATCATACCATCGTCTTACCATTTATTAAAAGTATATGCATGTATGATATTTATAATGTTGTATATTTCTTTGCATACCTATAATAATTGTTATCAAAGCTTCAGTCTTTTCTATTTGTTTCAACTGTGTAGAAGGAGAAACTAGTGCTTCAGCTATCCATGTCATTAAGTTGTTAATTTCAACTTATCATTATGATGAGTAGAAGGTTTCAAAAATTAAGAGAAATTTAGTTTGTTTTTTTATTGCATAAAATAAGTTTTCAACAAAATTAAATATTAAATAAGGAACATTGAAATGGATGAAAAGGACAAAATATATGGCCTAATAATGGAGAAAATTGAACTAATTATCCATTGACTTGGAATTTTAGAGAAGACTTCTAAGAATGGAGAAAATTGAACTAACTATCCATTTACTTGAAATTTTAGAGAAGACTTCTAAGACTTGTTTCACTAGTCAATATGAAGAGTACTCATTCCATAAAATTTTGTCATATAATATGAGTGGAACCAATCTTGATCAAATTTTTTTGTATGATTAAAAGTGGTTGCTAGTATGTTGGTGTACATACCCAACATAATGCATTGTGCAGCTAATCAACAAGAACACTCCCAATAGTTTAAGTGGCTATATGCATGGATTCTTTAGAGTATGTTGGAGTACATGCCAATAAAAGTGAAATAAAGTTATAAATAAGAAAAGAATTTTGCAATGAAAGTAACATGGATATGAAATCTAAATAAAGTCAATATTAATTAAGGGTACTGATTATCATGGTGATATAACAATGATAGCGGATTGACAATGCTTTTTTATAATTGAACCAAAGTCCATGTGAATGAAAATAGCATTGATTTCGATTCTACTAAAATGACAAATCTACAATAAGAATAAAGGGCCATTTTTCACCAGAAGAGGATTGATTCATTTCATCACCATTAAATCTAGGAATTTGACTAAATAAAGAATATTGTTGGTTGGCCAGACTTCTAACTCAAGAATCTAGCTTCACTTTTAATGATCATAAATACTATGAAATTCCAAATGGTAAGGTCGTGAAAGAAAACTTTTTGATTATTTTAATTTCAAGATAAATAATAATCTTTTAAATTTTTAATAAGATAATTGTTTGAGATGGAGATTTGGTTATCTTACCTAAAATGCAAAAAACAATTGAACTGGGTGAGGACAAGTGTAGATGGGGAGCGGTTGTGAATTGATGAGGATACTATTGTTCCCCAAAATCTCAACAACTAAAAGTATAGAGAAGAGAAACATGCCAATGAGTTTAGTGAGGAACCATTATGATGCCAATGGTTATGGCCATCCTAACTAACATGATCTCCTTCCTATCAGGTTACAAAGACTCATTTTATTTAAATAAGAGATTCACGTCATAGGCGAGGGATGCAAGTTCTTTGTCAAGTTCTTTTAGGGTGACTAAACACACGATTATCAATGTGAAAATGATGTAATTTATTCTAAATATTATATAATATAGGTTAATGTCATTACAAACCCATAAAATTTGCAATGTCAAGAGTAGTATTTGCCTCAGTTTATAACTTCTTAGCATGCTCTGTCCATTAGTAGACAACAAGACTTGTTTATCCCGTTTATCCCTTAGTGCCCATAATTTCATTTCTAAATATACAAGTAGGGTTTCAAATTACAGAGGCAAGGTAGCAAGTTATAAATCATGCAATTTAGGGTTTCAAATATTTCAAACTAGCTATGAGAAAAAACCATGAGAACAAAACCCACAACAAAAATACCCATAAAAAAAATCATAGGTAACACACCAAAACATGAAGAAATTTTCACTAGGAGGTTTAATGTGTTGATATACATAGTTAGAAAAGATGATAGGAATGGAATCCTACTGGAGAAACTTGTATGTAGACATCATTCACCACATAATTGTTGAGTCCTCTCGAACTAATCAAATCCATAGAAGAGAGACCTTTCTCACACAAAGAAACAAAAGTGGAAAGTGATAAGGGTCAATAATATTGCTAGAAAATATAGTGGAAAAAAAAAATCACATGAAAAAACAGAGGAAAACCCATGTTATTACCTAAGTGGGAAGTGACCTTTTCCAATCCATCACTCACAATATTTAGTTTTCCCACCAAACTCAACAAACTACATGAAGGGAGCATTGCAGAACCAAATACCCTACATTAAGCAACCACGAAGAAGAAAGATCGGTTGAACAACAAAAACTAAGTGCAACACTACCAGAGTCGAACTGAAGGGAATTGGAACCATCAAACATTCACCAAAAAACATGTCGGCACAATTAGACGAGGGAGGGTGGACCACTACTATGGTGGTAGAATTTCCACAAATTGGGCCCAAGCAAGAATCAAAAAGGTGGAATATAAGCCACATGTGAAGGCGAGTTTGGGAATTGATATCGAGGTGACATAAAGCGGACTAAAGCACACAACCACCACGAGGCGTGGCACTATGTGTTGGAGGTTCTGGTACGTTGTTTCATGCCTACCACATGTTCATCTAGGTGGCCAAAGGGAGAGCATACTAATACTATCGTCCCTCCCCTACTGATTTTGAGTAAAGAATGATGGTGGATAATAAGAAACATAAATTATTCTCGTGGAATTGAAGAAACATGATGGTCCTACAAACACTTATTCCTGAAATGCAACAACCATATGGTGGACCAATAGTTGGAATTTGGTTTCAATAATTAATGCTTATAAATGTACCCATTCCATTCAATTAGCTTTTTCTACTTGTTTTTACATCACTATTGAAAATAGTGTAATGAAATATAGTACCTTTTAAGTTTCAAGGTCAGTCCTTACTTATATCATAAGTGAAGGGATATAACAATTTCAATTGAAGATCATCCTGGGAAGGTTGGAATATACATTATTTAATTTGAAGTATTTATTGATGGTGATGGTGGTGGTGGCTATTAACGTCCACTGAGACCAAATTTGGTTTATTGGACCTTAAAATTTGTAACAAATCACTTGGTTTTCTTTAAATTTTTTTTTGTGCAAAACTACTTAAAGATAAGCACTCCTAGATCACCATAGTTTTGATGAGTTAAAAAGTTAGGAAGGTTAGTATTATAACAAATATTTCAAAATTGTGATTTAAGTCGGTGTACGCAGGAAATTTTAAGATAAAGAAAATTTATTTTCGATCCTCTTATGTCACAAACATGACAAATTATTTCCTTCTGCGAGGTTTTAGGAATTGATCAGTGCCTTGTTTCACCATGGAGTTCGTGAGAGTTTGTTCTTATTTAAGTGATGTTGATTTTCTTCTTTATTTTAGTTAAAACATAAATATATTTTTTATTGTAGATTATGGTTGGTCACCTCCTTATAGTACCTTAATCTTCTCATATCCTTTAATTATTTGTCACACCACAACTTCTCCTTAAATTAAGATGTAATAATACTTGTAATATCATCACTAGTTTTGAAAGTGACCTCTCTCTTGATTCCCTAATGATTTAGCCAAGACTTGGCATCTTTAGGCCAACCTCACTTAAGTCGTAGGTGGTTTTTACTAGAGTTTGAAGCAATCTTAAGGATCCTCTTCTCTCCCATGTTGTTTATATCATTGGTGTACATTAGATACCTAGTAATAGACATGCTCTTAATGGGGGGAGACTCACTTATATGAGGAGGATACTAGAATAGGGTGTATTGCCTTTAATTTTGAGACTACATGTTATTAAATGTTTTTGGATTTTCTCTATCCTTATCCTTGTTTCTCAATATATGCTTCAACTCCAGACTTCGCATCCATATAAGATAACATGAGTGGGAGTCTCGAAGAGGAGTTTCTTGTTATCCCAAACCCAAATGTCTATTAAATTGTTTTCAAGTTAATAATAAATTTTCCACCCTCCATTAATCACTTTCTCAATGTTATAGTTCCAATTAATCTTGTGAAGAAGATCAACTCTAGATAATTGTATGTAGTCACTTTCTCCAAATTGTTGTTGTCATGCATGAAATTAGCATAAGTGATATTTTTATATTTGGTTATTATAACCTTTGTTTTGCCAGTGTTAACAGTAATAATCATAGTAAAGGAAACTCCCTTAAGAATTTTAGTTGCTTGTAGAGATCATAGGGACTCCTTCCGATAAGAACAATATCATCCACATAGAGAAGAATGATGAGGACTATCTTAACTAAAGGCATGCCAACACTACTTAATTGTTCCAAACAACCCTCTAACTTGTGGTACAACCTTGCTTGACTCTTCTGGTTGGCCCTAAGAGTTATTGATCTTGGAAATAATATTCTTGTGCAACCTTATTGCAATAGTTCTCTACTCGAAAGGAACTTTTATCTCTTCTAATCTATTCCAAAGGTTTAGGGACTATGGAAAATGTTTGTCTTAATTCAACAAAGAAAAACAAAAAAATGGTTTTATTAATGTAATACTCCTCGAGAATGGTCCTAGGCATAACAAGGTGGTCCATATTTGAATGATAGCTCATAAATATTCCCTAGCCTTTCGCTCTTTTCTTGTGAATTTCTAGCCATATGTTGATCTTTTTCTCTAGAATAATTCCATATAACTTGGCTAATAATAATGGTCCTATAATTAGAGGGGGGTTTTTATCTCCAATTTTAAAAAATATGAACAATGCGGATTTGTGTCTAGGGTTCAAGGAAACCATGCTCTGTTGCTAAATTCAAAAGCTTATGGATGTGAGGGATGAAGATATGACCACCAATTTTTAATATTTATGTTTGGTATCCTTGATATCTTTAGCATTCCATTTTGAAAATTGCTTAACCCTAAACTCCATGTCTTCCAAATAAAAAACCTCTTCCTATATAATAAGGGCTTGAATATTATGCATAAAATAAAAGATTCATAACTTTTGTGTTCACACTATTTTTATAACTAGTATCCAAAACACTATGATCTTATCACATTT
Source organism: Pseudotsuga menziesii (assembly GCA_001517045.1). Taxonomy (NCBI): domain Eukaryota; kingdom Viridiplantae; phylum Streptophyta; class Pinopsida; order Pinales; family Pinaceae; genus Pseudotsuga; species Pseudotsuga menziesii. The sequence continues at coordinate 148,411 of LPNX011233591.1, forward strand.
AGTTGTGTCCATTGATGCAATTCAACCATTATGACATCCAAGCACTTGAAGTGTTAGAGCATTGACTTCTCTCCATTGATACCATCTGACAATTATGGAAGCCAAACACTTAACAATTGCATATAGAATTTACTCATGTCCACTGATGCAAACTAGGTCGTTTATATAGATGAATGGAACAACAAAACTTTTGTCACAATCTCATCTCCTAAAATAAATAAAAAATAAAAACTTAACTTTCTACGCAACCACATAAATGATCACATGTGATGAGTACGATACATGTTGGGAGAGATGCATAATACATTGTTGATTGGGAAACACATAATATGTAGGACGGCTACACTATGAAATTGCCAAGAATGGCCTTCAATCTATTTTTATATATAGCAGGTATGCACGTTGAATCTGGGGAATCATCTAGATGAGGACAATAAACCTACAAAGCTTCAGTTGATGTGGGAAAAAATGGACTTTACACTCGATAAGTAAAGTTTGTATTGAAAGATTAACATGTAAAGTTAGATACTGACAACCTGGAAAAGTTTAAAACACATAGTTTCTAGTTTCAATTAGTTGCAACCTTATTTGGGGTGTTGTTGAAAGGGGAAGATAAGAGGGGAGGTTATTTTTATTAAAAATTCTAACATATGCAGACTCAACGTTCTTTGTGTCTAATTAAGGTTAATAACATATCATTTCATTGTTTAGAAATTATTGTTAGCTTTTATGCTTCTCTAGTTTACTATATGA
>LPNX011233591.1:149204-174278 GCA_001517045.1 Pseudotsuga menziesii
ATATGGAAAAGTATATCTTGTAAAATATCATATCTATTTTATCAACTCATGGATTATTTGTATTTTAGAAATTGGAAGTTTGAGAAGTTACACTAAACGTTTTTTTACCGTTACAATGGTATCATAGTGAAGTTATGATTCTAGTTTCTAGAGTTTCCCTAAAAAAATACGAGCTTGTCCTTAAAAGAAAAGAAAAATTTAAAAAAAATTTAAAAAGGTAAAAGTAAAACCCAAAAAGAGAGGTAAAAGTAACCCCCTCCCCCAAAACAAAGGTAAAAGTAAAACCCCAAAAAAAGAGGTAAAAGTAGAACAAAAAAAAGGGTAAAAGTAAAACCAAACGAGGTTTCTTAATAAGTGGGTTTGGTTTTATTCTATAACAACAAACAAAAAACAATATTTGAACCTAGGGAAGAAGGTAACAATCATTCCTCTCAACCACCCAATCTACACCATTTTACAAAAACTAGGAGGAAAATAAGATTAGAAGAGCATCAAAATAATATTTTTTACAAGAATCATATTGATTATTGTTTATTATAAAAGAAAGGACATATTGAATAAATTTCAAAGAAACTCAAGAATATGCATTTTAATGTTGAAAAGAAGGAAAAGTTTCCTATAACCTTACAAAGAAATGTTGCAATACTATTTCGAATTAAAGGGACACTTGCATGGAAGGATATCACCATTTCTATTGCACATGTTTAAAGTAAAAATTATATTTGTACTAAATTTGCTAACCATTTAGTGATTCTCGAGTCAAATATAGGTGAAGAGATAGAATTTTGGGGCAGGAAACAAACTGAAATAAGTGTCTTACAATTGAATGTTGGAGATTATATGGTCACATCGAAATTCATTGTTAGTTCCTTATGGTTCTTTGATGGTGACATAATTTTGGGTTTACCTTGGATAAAAACATTAGGGACTCTCATCTTAAATGCAGAAAAGAAGTTTCTGACATTTTCCTATAAGCAAAAGAGAATCACATTTCAAGGTATTACAATGAAATCAGATTTAGAAGCTCCAACATATGAAGACTTCAAGGATATATCAAAGATGATTTCATGGGGTAATCAGAAGTCAGAACAAAATAAGCTGAAAGAAGATGAAAATATTGTCACCAACAATGATGAAGAAATTACTTGTTTGAAGAATCATAGTCAAGACTTGATTGCACAGATTAAGAAATTAAAAAGGGAAAAAATATCGCAAGAAGAAATCCAAGAGAAATTCCACCAAAAGGAAGTGGATCTCCATAATGAATTCAATAAGAATCTATTAAAAAAAAATGAAGAAAATTCTCGCTTAAAAAAATTGAATCAAGAGTCGACTAAACAAATAAAAAAATTAAAAAATGATAAGTCAGAAAAATCCTCTGAGTTTTTATCAACCAGTAATTCGCGAGAATCACAAACAATTGAATTTTTTACAAGGGTTCCACAAACGGCTCGAATGCCTTATCGTCACCCAAATCACATAAGTCGATACAATTAACATCAAAGTAAAGTAGAAAATAAACATTGTTTTTCTTATAGACAAACCAACTACAACCTTGAAAATGAACCAAAACAACATCAACAACTTTTATGGAAGCCTAAATTAAGAAGTTTTGTACGAGCAGTTGATTATCAAACAATTCCAGTGAAGGTAGATTTGGGATGGATCACTTCCCAAAAAATGCAACACATTAGTTCAACAATCCAAAGATTACATCGCCTAGTTTCATCAAGCATCATAGTTCCAAGCTCACAACATCATGAAAAGTCGTTACGAGCAAGAGAACAAAGTCATACAATAAACTATGCTTTGGGGACAAAGCATGTTTAAGGGAAAGGAAATGTTATGAATAAAATAATAATAATAATAATAATAATAATAATAAACATCAACATATATATATATAATAATAATAATAACAACAAACATTAATAATATAATAATATAATATTAATTAGTGAAATGGTGTAACTCTTTATGAAGAGTTGCATTAGACACCCTTTAAACAATTATAAATACGAGAAAGTCTATGTTGTAAAAGATCATATCTATTTTATCAACTCATGGATTATTTGTATTTTAGAAAGTGGAAGTTTGAGAAGTTACAGTAAACGTTTTTTTACCGTTACAACAAGAGGTGATTACAACTACACATAGAGAACAAGTAACAGATAACTTATTTGTGACACTTAACTTGTGGCCTATTGGTATTCACTGTCCACATATATTAGTTACACTATAATTTTGTATTTTCATCATACACGTAAATTACAGTATATTTCAAATCTTAATTCTCAATCTTATTTTTGTATTAACCAGCCTAGATCCAAATCCTAGGCTCTATTAAGCGCTGAGAGGGATCAAATATCCCGAGGTCCAAACCTCCTTGAGTGCAATACCTGAGAATAGGTTTGCACCTCAGTAGATTTGATCCCTCTCGGCACTTGATAGAGCCTATGATTTTGATCTAGGTTGGCTTCAATCATGGGCGGTGACACAAAACTAGAGTTTGATCAACATTGTCAGGAACAGGTTAAGTTGACCATGACGTTCGACATTTTGTTTTATTTGTTGTTCTGCAAATTGATTTATTGCTTCTTCCAATTGCTCCAACTTTCTCTCTCGATATGATCTTTGTCAATCATCATTTCATTTTCTTTGTTCTTCTCATTCTTGTGCTTTCAATTCATCCAACTTTCTTTTTCGATATTATTTTTGTCGATCTGCCTTTTGTTTTTTTCGTTCTTCTCCTTCTTCTGTTGTCATTTCATTCAACTTTTTTTTTCGATATTCTTTTTGTTGTTCTGCTTTTTGTTTCAAGTCTTCTTCTTGTTCTTTTGATGTCATTTCATTAGATTTTATTCCTTGATATGCTTTTTGGCATTCATTGTTCTATTTTTGTCCCTCTCTTGTTTGTCGCATAGCATCTTCTGCACACACATCTTCCATTTCTAGGTCAGACTCTATATAAAAAATGTCAATCATTAACATATACACTAAAATTTTAGTATCAATGAAATCTACACTGAAATCAATGCATCCAAGGAATAACAGCTACACTAAAATTTATGCAATGATTAAACACTATACACTAAAATTTATGTAATGATTAAACATTATACATTGAAATCTATGAAATTATGAAAAAAAACGTACACTGAAATCTATGCAAGTTTAAAATTCAATATATTTTCAAAAGAATTAGGTGATTTGGGAGGACCAAACCTTGAACCTCACACTCATTATCCCAACACCCTTACCACTATACCACATGTAGTTCTTATTATTAATAGTAAAAAACCTATATATAAACTTGAATAATATTGCATTTGGAAAAAATGGGGGAAGGGTGGATCAACAGGATTTGACCCCGTGACCTACTTCTAACCACCACAATGTGTTACCAATGGGATACACCCTAAATTTATTGTTACTAACTTATAATAAATTATATTTAAATATATATTAAATTTATATCTTTAAATTTAATTTATATTTATATTTAAATTAAATTTATAGGAGATTTAACTAACTACAACCTTGAATATTTTAAATTTAGGATAAAAATAAAGAAATTTCATATAAATGATTAATTTAAATTTAAATTTAAAATAAAATATAAATTATAATTATATTTTAATTTCATTTTAAATTAAAATATAAATTTAATATATATATTGAAATATATATATATATATATTTGGCTGCAGGAGACGATGGTGGGAGGAGGCTACAGGAGGGAGAAGGTTGCGGTGGGAGGAGGGAGGAGGCTGCATGCGACGACGGTGGGAGGAGGGAGGAGACTGCAGCGAGAGAGAGGAGGGGAGGAGGTCGTGCAGAGAAGAGGGGAGGATGGTAGGAGGTCGCAGGATAGAGGATGCAAGGACGTCGCGTAGGAGGGGTGGGGAGGTCCGTGGAGGAGGAGGGGAGGCAAGAGAAGAAGATAGTGGTCTTTCTATGTTGTTTTGACCCATCTTACGACTGCATTGGCATGCATTAAAGTTACATGAATTGAAAATGCATGCTCTAAATGCATTGCTTTGAATGGTGAAGGTTAGGTTTCTTGATCAAAATTACGTGAGAAAGTATTGAACTATAGAGCAGCCATGGGATCACTTTAATAAGCATAGTGCTTGCATTTAATATGTAGAAAACTGTCAAAATGTTGTCAACAAAAATATATTTGCAATTTACACAAAGACTCTTATTTGCTGCTAATGCCACGTGGGGAAAAAAGATGCCATATTAGGCATTGTTTATTCAAATTGAGAAACAAACTACTCTAATTCTGGCTGAATGGATTAAACAAAAATTCAAAGAGTATTTTAGCAAATCTTACATCCAATAACACCCTTGGTTTCAGAGACACTTTGGCTATATTGTGCTCTGCAATATAACATGCTAACATGCTAGATTGTGCTCAGCAATATAATGCTAAAAACTAATCACAAATAATTCTTTGATAGAAGATAGAAACCTAAAAATGTTTTTTTATTTTCCTCAAATTAAAGTAAAAAAAATGCTTCACAGTGAGGGAAACTGTGTGAGGGAAAATTGCTTCATAGTGATGGCAAATTGACCATCTTAGAATGAAATATGAATATATTACTACCAAATCTAAAAACAAATTGCTTCAGAGGGAGAATTGACCATTGAAGAGTAAAATTATTTCTCAAACATTAACATGATTTAATTGAGCAAATGTATGTTAATATGCTTTGACTGGAAAAAAAAACTAACCTTAGAATTTTTCCCAGCTTTAAAAATTAGCTCAGTGTATAGAAATCCTCCCTCCTCGCAAGATTCTCCTCGGACTGGACAGTCGCGACTTTGCACATGGCACATCTTTGCTGGTATCCTCTCCACATGGCTGTGATAAATTAGCCTCCCTCATTCCCTCCATGCTTCAGACTTGGCCCGATATGTCTCTTCAAGCCTGCTACCAATCGACTAGGGTTAGGGCATGTTATTTTCAATCTGAGAATACTTTACGTGAATTGTTTTGAATGATTATTAATTAGCATGTTTTATATATAGTATTTTAAGGTATTTGCATATGTGAATTAATTATTTAGATATTGTTTCATTATTTGCATGCTTGAGTTATTATTTGCATATTAATTATTATTAATGGCTAACAATATATATTTATTACTTTTTACTTTTTAGAAGTAAAAAGTAACATTACAACATCTACATCATAATAGGCAAGTAAAAAGTAACTATAATCGACATTTACAAGAGAAACGCTACATAGCATTACAAGATCTCCCCCATCTGAGTTGTAGAGAGCCTCTCAACGCAATTACTACTCTAATATATATAACAAACATGAAGTAACATGCAATGGGCACATTCTAAATCACAAATACTACTATTTTAGAAATAACTTTTTAAAGTATGTCTTCAAGTAACATGCATGTGACACACTTTGAATGGTGAAAGAGTGAACCTATTTCAAATGTGTTGCTCCATAATAGGTCTACTCAAGTCCACCTCTTTAATAAATTTATAAATTTGCAAATGTATGATCACAAATAGAAAAAAATAGGTTGTAGAAACATAATAATTCAAATGGAGGACCTAAAAATATTATATTCATATTATTTGTATATTAGAAATACATAGTACACAGTTGAAACCAAAACTAATAGATTTATTTCCCCATTTCATAGTAAAGAGTTGAAACTAATAAAGTTATTTCCCAATTTTTCAAGGAACAAAATTGTTGTTACATCATATATGAACGATGCAAAAATCGTTTTTGAAAGTTCCATCTAAGCTTATTAATATATAAGGTTCTATTAATTTCTCTATAGAAAATAATAACAATAATTTGTCCGAATCATTTACTAAATTAAACAATTTTTAAAAATTGTGTAATCATCCAAGTAGTTGAACAATTAAACAACTCTTTAAAAAAATTGCTCCCTAAAAAGTTGATCATCCAAGTAGTCTTGTGTTTCCATGTTGTTGAACATGGGTGGAAGGCATGATAATGCAACCTTCCATTCGATTTCATGTAACCTTATCATTAAATGTTGGCTATTATATATTAGTCCAACTAATGACCAAATACTAGATTCCCTTTGTCTTTAAACAAATGCATTCCTTACTATGTTTAATTGTTCATAAAACTAACATAAAACATTATTTCATAAAAATGCAATTTAGACCAACGAAAAGGTAAACAAGTTTACATATTATACTTAGTTACAAATTATTACATGTTACAAATCCCCATTCTTCTTAAACTCCTTTTCAATGACAAACAAAAAAACTGAGGTCTTTGTTGAAAGTACATGTAGATATAAAAGATGTTCGTGCCATTGACTATACTTAAATTATAATATATAAATATTATATACATGAATGTGAAGAATTGATCAATCATTTTTATAATCAACCAGGGTTAAGAATGGGAAACTTGATTTCTCTATTGTTGAATATTCTCCATGATCTACAAATTAGATGTGATTGATCCAAAGGCAAGGAAAAAGAAGTCATAGAATTTACAACCAGGAAAATGAACCTCATCCTGTTGGAGAAACGGAACCCCAAGGTGGGAAATATTACTGAATCTTAACCCAAGATATCATATCAAGTGTCGAATATGAAGTCCTAATTGGATTCAAGAATTTCACTTTTTGCCCCATCACACAACAACAATCTCCCTTCATGAACACCTAACATAGTGAAATCATTGTTGCTACCTTCATTTCAAAATTGAAACCATTTGTGCCCTCATTAATAAAATAAAAACGCCGCAAGGTTAACCCTTCATGGACATAATTGATTGAATTTGATTTTCATTATTTTTAATACTTCGATTAAAAGGAAAATAATTTCACATTGACTCAGAGACATAAAAATAACTTCACAAATGCCAAGCTCCTCGCTATATCCTATAACTTATTTTGTAATAGGGTCGATTTTAGTATTTTCCACCCTCTGTTGCCACAGTTCAAGATAAAATAAAAGCATCATTAACTGTAGGTACTTCATGCACCTCACCTAGTCTCTTCACAACAGTGAAATCCATCGATGTGTGGCTCTATAAAGAAAGCAACACAATGAATAGCAAGAAACAAGATGACAAGTGGAACACGAATTGTGTTATTTGGATGGTCTTGATCAATTGAGTTAGAGGTAAATGAAATGTTTAGATTTAATAAATTGTCATTTGGTTAGTGTTTTTTAATGTTTATGATGTAATCAAACATAGCACAGTAAAAATGTGAGTTTGGAGGACAACTTCGAAATAGATTAGATAAAAGGGTTACACAATTATTAATCTTGCACATTGATCTAGGGACTAAACATCAGTCTCATCAAAGATTAATCAACAAATAACTCATGAAATGGTGTAATCGGTCTACGGAATGAGTAGTCGCTCTATATAATCAGATGAAAGAAAATAATACAATACAATGTCATGCTACAAGCATGAATGAATGAGAAAATCGAATCCTCAATGAGGTCATTCGAATTGAATGAGTGAGTCTAGCTTAACTAAATGTAAGCCATAGTCAACACTCCAGTTAACCATTGATCAAAACCCTAATTGACTCAAATGAGCCCTAACTAAAGTCAGAGTGCAATAAATGACTGAGTCTCAATTGAAAGAGATTAGACACATGTCATAACAAGCCAACCATCAAGTGCTAGTGCTTCAATGACTCCAATGAACCCCGATGAGGTTAACTGAAGTTGAACTGAACATCAGAAGTTGGTGGAGGCACCCCTGTTGACTCCAATTCATTAATTAATCATTAAATAATCAATTAAATGAAATGAGGCACCTTCACTGCCCTGTTAACTAATTGTAACCATCAATTAGCAATTAGGTGCATTAATATCACTCAGATCACCCTCAGAGTGCTCCAGTTAGACTCCCTGAATGTAGGAGAAGGCTAAGTTAGCCACCTTGAGTGAAGGTAGGCGTGGGTGTAACTAGATGATGTCAATTAATGCTCCACTGATGTCAATTTATGTCAATAATACTTAGGATAGTGATTTAACTAGGCCAATTTGACAAAAAAGAGTGTGTATGGTGGTAAATGTCTCCAACACCCCCCCTTAAGCTATACTCAGGAAGAGTTAGAAAACATAGATGCATAAAAATGCTAGGGCCCCGAAAACTAAGTCCATAGTTCACCATGTACAATGCTGAAACTGAAACAATGCTCAAAACAAACTAAGTGAGGAAAAGAGGGAAAACCCAGTGGGAAAAACTCCCCCTCAAGCTGAACACTGAAAGTAGTCTAAATCACCCTGATGAACTCACCCCCAACAGTGAACGGAGGTAAGTGAACTCCTTTTTTGAAAATCTCTTGGTGAAGATGTCTGCAATCTGCTCATCAGTCGAGCAGTATTGCAAAATGATGGTCCTGTCATGCACTAGCTCCCTAATGCAATGCATGTGGATATCTACATGCTTGGTCCTCTGCCTGGTAATTGGATCTGTGGAAATATTAATAGAACTTTGATTGTCACAAAAAGAGGACAGTGGATAAATTACTACCAAGATCAAACTCTGAAACAATGCCTTGCAACCAAACTGCTTGGATGCAAGCATTCACCGCTCCTCGATACTCGACCTCTGCTGAATATAGTGCTATGACAGCCTACTTTTTGATTGACCAGCAAATGGGGCCACCACCAAACATGAATACATATTTTGAAGTATACTTTCAATCAATAGAATCACCCACCCAATCGGAATCTGTGTATCCAACCAGCTCTAGCTCGGAGTCTGTAGCATAGTGAATGCCGTAGGTCCTGGTTCCTTGAATATACTGGAGGATCCTCTTGGCTCCCTTCCAATGAATATCATGAGGCTGCTACATATATCTTGATACAACATTCATGGCATAACATATATCAGGCTGAGAATGTGTCAAGTACAACAAGCTACCAATCAACTGTCGATAGATAGTGCAGTCCATGGGAGGTGTGCTTTTTCCTTCTTCAAGGACAATCCCTGAAAGGGAAGAGAGTGGTGTAGGCCTACAATCAGCCATGTTAAACTTGACTAATAGGTATGAAATGTATTTGTATTGAGTGACCATAATCCCATCGGAATTTTGCTCAATTTCGAGCCCCAAAAATTGTTTTAGAAGCCCCAAATCACTCATTTCAAAGGCTGAAATGGAGGAAACTGTGCTACCTGTGACCAGTAAGTCATCAACATATAAAAAAATTATAATTATATAACCATAAGAATGCTGTAAATACAAATTTGGATCTGATCTACACCTTTTAAACTTTTGCGAGAGAAGGAAGGCATCCATCTTGGAATACCACTCTCTTGGGGCCTGTTTTAACCCGTATAGTGACTTCTTTAGCTTGCAAACCAAAGATGGATCAGTGATGTATCCCTTAGGCTGCTTCATGTATATCTCCTCATGAATATATCCATGTAGAAAGGCTGATTTTAACATCCATGTGATGCACTTCCCAGTGCTTGGATGTTGAAATTGCCAAAACAAGGCGAATGGAGTCCATTTTTGCAACTGGTGCAAAGGTCTCATGGTAGTTAACACCTTGGAATTGAGAGAAGCCTTTTGCCACTAGAATTGCCTTATATTTGCAGGTGCTTCCATCAGCATCAACCTTGTTTCGAAACACCCACTTGCATTGAACCAATTTCCTTCCCGGAGGAAGAGAAACTAGCTCCCAAGTAGTGTTTTTCTGAAGAGAATTCATCTCTTCATCCATGGAAAATTGCCATCTCGGATCCTTCCGAGCATGATAGTAGGATTTTGGATCTGAACTAATCATCAAATAGCAAGTTTCAGACATAAAATTATCTGGACAAGAGAGTGCAATACCTACTCTTTGGAAATCAAACCGGGTTCTCCTTGGATCACCCGGATTTCCAATGTTGTCTCCTGCGGAGGAGAGTGTCTATCGGGCCCATGTAGGAAGATGATTTTCCACTTTAGGTTCTGATTTAGCATCTGATGATTTATACACACTGATATCAGAAATCATAGGATCCAAATCAGGGTCATCACCACCAATTTCATCATCGAAATATTCAGTAGAATAGGAAGGAGATTCAGCATTTTGCTCCTTCACTAGTTCCACCTCCTGAAGAGGCTCATCGAACTTTACACTTCTCTCGATGATGATCTGTTTGGTCTTGATATCCAGAAGATTTAAACCTTTAGATTCATTAGGATACCCAATAAGCAGACATTCTATGCTTTGTGGTTGCAAAGCCCTTCTTTTATTAAGCGGAATCTGGGCCCATGCAGTGGACCCAAACACCCTAAGGTTCAACACATCTAGCTTGTGTCCAAAGTATGCTTTGAAAGGGGTCTTCCCTTTCATGAATGAGTGTGGCACCCTATTCAGAATGTATTCTACAGCATGCATGGCCTCAGCCCAAAAATTTTCAGAAATCTTCTTGTATTCCAACATACAGGTGGTCATCTCCTTGAGAGACCGATTCTTCCTTTATGTTACTCTGTTCTGCTGGGGAGTGTAGGGAATTGAATGTTGGACCTGAATACCACTTTGGGAGAATATTTGCAGAAACTCATTACTGGAATAATCCCCTCCATTATCATATCTCAAGATCTTGATCTTAAGCCCAGAGGCATTTTCGAACAAGGCCTTCAATTCAAAAAAAAATTCAAATACTTCACACTTCTTTTTGAGAAAGAAGACCCATGTGTACCTTGAAAAATAATCAATAAAAGTAAGAATATACCTTGATCCATTCATGGATATGATAGGCATTAGAACATTGATATCATAGTGTATCAGCCCCAATATACATGTAGCTCGATTTTCCTTCCCCTGAACGAACTTGTGCTCAGGGTGTTTTCCAATCACACAGCCCTTGCAAATTCCCGAGGTTGCCTTCATGACCGGGAGGCCTTCAACCATGGAGTTTTTCTGTAATTTTTGCAAATATTTGAAATTAATATGTCCAAACCTTTCATGCCACATCCTACTAACCTCATTTCCATGAGTTAGCAGAGTGGTGGGCTTTGCATCCGCAACAAACTGAGAGAACTAATAGGCTTTTGCATGATGGTTTGCAAGGCCTTTAGCAATGAGTTTCTCAGATTAAATTTCTACTATCTCAATATCATTTGGGCTGAAATAAACTCTCTTAGGCACTCCTATATGTGTCATCTAATAGGCACTAAGGATATTTAAGGCTAGAGACGGTACATACAAAACATTTGAAAAAACACCATTTTCAAGATCAATAGTACCTTGTCCTTCTGAAATGATGGTGGAGTCATATACCATGTGGATGGGGATGTATTTGCTAGTCTCTAAGGATGAAAAGGAGTGTCTTTCAACCATCATGTGGTTCTAAGCTCCAGAATCAATCAAGAGTGCTTTGGACTTTGAAGTGCTTTCCATGAGGGCATGACCTTTTTCATGTTGTGGTTCCCAATCTTGCTGATCTCTCCTCCAAAAGATCTCTGGAAGATTGATGTGATTTCTCTCAAGGAGAGAGGTTGCTTCATCAAGCTTCTTATTCATGTAGGCATGTTTAGGGTGGAAGCCCTTCCCGCAATAAGAACACTTGACTTTTTCCTTGCCATGGATCTTGTTCTTCCTTGAGCCGAAAAACTCATCATGCCGCTGGTTTTCAACTCTAGGTTTAGGAGCATCAAATTTAGTTTTTGGGTTCGTCTGTTACTTTCCTTTACCCTTCAGATCTTTGGGCCTCGAGACATGGAGGGCTTGATCACGGGAGATCTGATGATCCCCATCTGGACAAGCTTCTCATGTTCACTTGTTAGGGACTCAATGAAGGCATTGAGTGTAGGCATCTTCCATCCAGGGGTTGTGAGCTTCCCCGCACGGAATGTAGAAACAAAAACTAAATAATCAGCCCCAAGTTTGGAGAGTATGGCAAGGATGAGATGATCATCCTCCTTATCCACTTTGCATTGCTTCAAGAGTAAAATAGTATGCTTGAACTTTGTGAAAAATTCATTCAGAGTCTCGAAATTGGAGGGCTGGAGAGACATTAATTCATTTTTGAGCTGGTAAACTCTCAAGTCATCATGCTTTCCATATAGATTTTCCAATTTGTCCCATATTTCTTTTGGATTCTTCAATCCCGCAAGATGGAAAAGAAGATCCCGGGAAATAGAGAGGCACAAGAAACCAAAGGCTTCATCCTTCTTGTTCAAGAATATTGATTTTTCTATGGCTGAACCGGGCTCATCTTCAGCGTCCATGGTGACTCTAAAGAGTCCTCTGGAGCGTAGCTGAATCTCCATATCACCTTTCCATGAGTGGAAATTGTATGGAGTCAAAAGATCTACTGAGGAGGCCATCTGGATCTACTGGAGCGAATTCTTCACCTGTAGAAAACCTGAAAATAAAAAAAGAAAGGGCAATGTAAGGTCAGACAGCTTGCACATTTTAGGCTTTCATCACACCCAGCATAGTCAATCAAGCAAGCTTGATCAACAAGTTCTTGGGGTATTAAGTGGTAAGCCTTGGATTTTGGTGCAGTGCTGGATTTTTGAGCTATTGCTCCATTTTCTTGCAGAAATCTGTCAAAAAACTTTTTTTTGAGAGATAGAGCTTCATCTCGCCGTGAGCTCTGATACCATATTAATATTTCACATTGATCTAGGGACTAAACATCAATCTCATCAAATATTAATCAACAAATAACTCATGAAATGGTGTAATCGGTCTACAGAGTGAGTAGTCGCTCTATATAATCAGATGAAAGAAAATAATACAATACAATGTCATGCTACAAGCATGAATGAATGAGAAAATCAAATCCTCAAGGAGGTCATTCAAATTGAATGAGTGATTCTAGCTTAACTAAATGTAAGCCATAGTCAACACTCTAGTTAACCACTGATCAAAACCCTAATTAACTCAACTAATCCCTAACTGAAGTCAGAGTGCAATAAAAGAATGAGTCTCAACTGAAAGAGACCAGACACATGTCGTAGCAAGCCAACCATAAAGTGCTAGCGCTTCAATGACTCCAATGAACCCCGATGAGCTTAACTGAGGTTGAACTAAACATCAGAAGTTGGTGGAGGCACCCCTGTTGACTCCAGTTCATTAATTAATCATTAAATAATCAATTAAATGAAAGGAGGTGCCTTCATTTCCCTATTAACTGATTGTAACCATAATTTAGCAATTAGGTGCATTAATATCACTCAGATCACCCCCGGAGTGCTCCAGTTAGCCTCCCTGAATGTAGGAAAAGGCTAAGTTAGCCTCCTTGACTGAAGGTAGGCATGGGTGTGATTGGATGATGTCAATTAATGCTCCACTGATGTCAATTTATGTCAATAATACTTAGGATAGTGGTTTAACTAGGCCAATTTGACCAAAAAGAGTGTGTATGGTGATAAATGTCTCCAACAACAATAACTCCTTAAAGAATACCATATAACCTCCTCCAAATACATCGATACATTCATATATCCAAATCACATGTTTTCATAGGCCGGTCATAATTACATATATATGTGTCAGCTTATATATACATTTAACCCTATATATGTCCCCTTGAAGTCATATCATACACATTTAACCCTATATATACCCCCCTTGGGTTATAACATAAGTTTTATTATATATTTCATAAGATAGAAAAAATTGAAATAAGTGATAATACCAATCTTACTATAAGCATATAATGACCTGTTGGAATAATGCATGATATAGACTTCAATATCAAATGGTCTTTGGATTTGGACTCCAACCAACTGAGCTACCCCTCGAGGATACCAAAATAACATTGTTGTTGGTTATAATGTTATGATTATGCAATGCTTTAACACCATTGCAAAGTACAACAAATTAAAAATAAATGCTCATAGTTTTAGCAAGTGGCCCAGAGCTCATAAAATTACAAATGTTGTGGATTTTAGAATTTCTCGAAAATAAAAAAGGAAGTTACAACACAATGTAGGATACAAGTTTGATCCATAAACTGGAATTTATAACATACTTCCTTTACCACATAAAACCTTTGTAAAAATTAAATTGGTTCTCCACAATCTTGGCTTAAAATTTATTATAGAGTTCATTTCTTCATATGACTTGCACACAAGCAACATTCTTACAATGCAATAACAAGAGCCACATGGTGGTGATGTCGTTGACATTGCCACTAGCTTTAGGGACAACTATGAGTAGTAGTTTTTTGCAATGGAAACAATTGTTGAAGGAGTTTTTTTTTATTTTCACTTGATGAATCATTAAAAACACTACTGGGCAAACTTATATTAAAAAAAAAGCTCTGAATCAAATTAATTATTCCACTGTCCTGGACTATGGAAATGAACGCAATGGACATTGATTGGAAAATATATATGGTGAAAATGTGGTTTTCTATTCACACCTTTCCCAACTCAATATTGATTATTTATCGTCTATTAAGCACAAATTCAATCAAGTAAAATTGATTTTTCATCGCTTAAACACGAACTCAAACAAGAAAAAATTAGTAAAATTGATTTGTACTCGATCAAGCATATAACATTGGAAGTGGAAGTTTAGATAGTAGATCATTTTTTCATACTGTCATTGTATCAAGAAAATAAAAATTATGTTCAAATAGTATATCCTTCTTTCATAATTTAGTCATTGCAAAAAGATAAAAACTATGTTTGATGAAATGATGCAAATTAGCTACTCAATCAGCTTAACACATTTGCAATAATTTTTATTGCAAGTATTTGCTTCTTTCCCATTTTTATGGGCTTGAGCTGTAGAATGTTGTATAAATGTAATTCCCATTTCTTATGTGGGCCCGGATTCAAAATTATAAGCATCTGCTATGACACCATCCCCTTTTACTTCTCATGGAGCTCATATTATAATCTAATTTTGGATATCCTTGCCTACCTCCTCCATTATATATAAGCTATGTTCGCAAATTACTTCAATATATATAAGATATGTCCTCAAATTGAAAGAAAAGAAACAGTAGACAAATACAATTTTAGAGAGGTAGATATACATAGAGAACCACGCAAATAGATGAAATACATGAAACACCTAAAAAATAATGGAGGTATAACATTTAGGTGCATGTGTCCTATGGGAGTGCAAAATTCAGAAGGAAAAGTTGCCACAACTGGGATTAATTCCTTCAAAAAATTGATTAGCAAAAATCACAAATATCATGTGTTTGCATTATGTTGGGTGGGAGGGTGAAAGTTAAACCCTTAAAACCCAGGTTCCACAATTGCAGTGTTAACTTAAAAATAAACTTGTAATGGGGATTTCTCCACTGTTCCATGCAAAAGCACCAACCTTAGATCGTTGTGATCGTAAGGAAGAGTTCAATGGAAAATAAAACAACAAACTAAACTAATAACGGAAAACAAATATTTTAAACATTTTTTCAACATATATCGGCTAAACTAAACTAATGAAAATAAACAAAAACACGCCTTTTTTCCTATGAAGTGGGCCACTGTAGCCGTCCTCAGAAGTCGTTTCGTAGCTCCATGGGTTGGTTCTTCAAATGTCTCCACAAACAGTTGGCAAATTGGGAATGGATCCAAGATGGGTACAGAGAATGTTTCAACGTACACCGTGGGGATGGTATGGTGGCAAGGGATTATGTGGATACCTGAGAGAAAAAATGTCACAGTGTACCCACAAATGAAAATGAGGAAAAATGTATTTTGGGAGAGCCCTTCACAATTTATTTATAGTATGGTCCTAGGGTTTTTTGACCCAAGGTGGTGACCCATGGTATTTTTTGACCCATGGTATATTCCTATGGTTTTCTAACCCTTTCACTTTTTAAGGGTTTTTTACCCTTTTTTGGGGAAAGAGTGAGGGTAAACCATAGTAAATAATGATGTTTTGGACAATTTTTGTGGAAATACAATTGTGAAAGTCAAAAGTAAGGGAAATATGGTAGGAATATGATGTATGTATATGGTTTTAACCATGTAGAGCTAGGTGAACACTTTTTTTTGTTAATAGATTGCCCCTTGATGTGTGAGGGAAGGAGCTCATCATATGGCCAATGGCCATCATAGGATCATGGGAATAACGGTCACAACAGTGGAGAGACTGGAGAGACCCGTGGAGAAGTGGAGCTTCCCCATTTGAACTACAGTGGCTTTTGTTTTTTTATTATGGGTTCTCAAAAACGGATGAGATACAAATGTGTGACATTTATATGGATGAGGCGGGCATCCCCATGCTCGTAACAATGTCAAAAGAATAAATAATGCGATCAAGGGTCAAAACATGGGAGTCGATCAATACATATACAATTGATAATACATAATGGTGGCCTCAATGGGAGGCTGATTACAATGTTGATATGAAGAACTAATACATAGGAACAATGGCAATCTCATGGAATGCAATATCATCACAACTAATGCTCTATTGAATCTGGAGGTGTACATAAATATGGACTCAGTGACTGAGAGTTAGAATATCTATGGTACAATATGCAGCATCAAGTATTGGAGATACATGGAAGCACAACACTAGGGCTTCTGAACACTGTCGCCAATGTAGTCCAGAAATCACAAGGGACAAGAAACTATGTAGGTCCCATAGTAGACTCACCAATGTGCTAGAGTTAGGTGACAACCGGGTTCTTCGACTAAATAATGAATAGACTAGTACCCTATACGATTCTCAACTATGCGATGATGTAGCTGAATTCGAGCACGTGAGACACAACCATCCCGAGAGGCACTAATGACTCCTCTCAAGTGGTCCAAGGAACTCGTCAATGAGGTGGATGAAACCAGGATATAGGGAGCTCTTGGTCTATCCTCTGGAATAAATATGTTGACGTCGACAGAGGGAGACCTGCAACTAATCAAGGAAATGATGTGTCCTTGATGAGAAGCATGAGGGGGATAACCAAAGATGTGGAACAATTTGTGGACTGACACACTGAATGGGGGAATAGTGACAGGGGAGTACGCGGGACTCAAACTTCCTTTGTTCAGAGTATGACGGTAGGGCTGACCTGGAAACAAATGAAACTGACTCATGGGAGAGGGATCATAGTTGTAATACCAGGAAGGCAACTGCAAATGGGAAATACGAAGGGGGGGTAACTAGACTAGTGGTATCTAAGGGATCCAAGGAAGAATCATCCCATAATACTCTGAACAAAGGAGACTCAATGGACGAAAGCTACCAAATTGTGATATATGTGGTGGCACCTAAAGACACCGTTATGACATGATATTGTGGCTTTTTAGCGAGCTCGAGTAAGTAAATACTCGATGGTGTTTTCATTTTTAGAGAGTATGAAAACAAGAAGAAGACTCCAATGTGGTCTCTTTTTCGTATGTAGTCTCCTAATCCCGAAAAAGGATAAAAGTGTACAAAGGAGAGCTCATCCAACCTTTAGGGAAGGAAGACTTCTTTACCGTTGGTAGTCCAACCAGGACAGAAAAGGATAAACCTATACTGACTAGACGCTTGTTCAAATACTTTTATGAGCATGAATGAAACCAATTTTTCTTAGCAATATTTTCTTGATGAGAAGGCTGGCAAAGAGCTTAAATACAACCTATAATGATATTTTTCGTAAAGTACAGTCCCAATGTTCGAGAAAGCATAAAAGTAGAAAAAGGAAAATGTTCCTAGTTGGAAGGTGCTAGGGTGATCCTTTTCTTATGATAGTCTATATAGTCTGAAAAGGGAAATAAATGAGGCCACATAGATGCCCTTTAAAATAATTCAATGAGCGTGAAAGGAAGCAAGCGTGTTTGGAAATCTTTTCATTCTTTTAGGAGTAAAAAAAGAGCTCAACAGGAAATCTGTAATGGTCAATCAAGCAAGGGGGAAGTGTTCGATGTATGGAAAGAGGTTATGTTGTAAACATGGCTAAGAGGAATAAATGCATAACAATGATGGGGCCCCCTTGCGGGATGATGTATGGAGGTAAAGATGGCTAATTGTGCAGTATGGATGGAGCGAATGGATCGTGAACATGGCAATACATACAATGGGTGATCTACATGGTGGCATGCAAATCGAGGTGACTTCCAAGAAATGGCTTAGAAAAACTTAGTGAGAGCATGAGATGAGGGTCTCGTAAAAATATAGAGAATGGAAAACCAAAATCGGTGGTGCAAATGAAATCTCAAATGGAATCTGGATGACTCTGACTAGTAGCTAGTGATGTTTCCCCTGGTGCAGTATTGCACGGGGAAAAACTGGGCCAAATGGAGGCCTATGGGTACGGAGCTAGCTCAACATACAAGATGTGATTCATGTGTTGGCACGCAAATCAATGTGATGCCAGGAAATGGCCCAAAGAATAAATAGGGAGGGAGGCAGTCTAGAAGATTGTCTCTCGTCCCGAGAGCCTTTTGCACAATGGTGGCAACTACCTATCCTTGTGTAGGATGATCCATACGTGGGAATGGAATATCGTGGAGATACGGAGAGGCCTTGACCTCCAGGGAAGATCTTGGGACCTGACAGTATGCTAGCATGCTGGTAGCTAGATCATACGTGCAACATACTGAGTGCATGTGCAGATGTGGGACCGCACCCTCCTGTGGGGTACCAGTGGCACAGGGGTAGGGTGGATGTGTTAGATCCACCCGCTCACATGCAAATAATGTAATGGATTTCTACAATGGACTTATTGCGACTAGATGTGGAGAAAATACTGGAGTGGCTCACTGACTTGTGGTAAAATGATGTAAAACAAGAAAGAAAAACTATGCTATAGAGGTCTGTATGGTGACTGACTCTAGGCATAGAACCTCCAACAAATGAAATTGGCCTTGCTGTGGAAACTTTGTAACTAGCGCAAAGTATGTGGGGGGTGAAGATTCAGAATGGATTGAACCTTCAAAGGATCAACCACAATCCCTTTGTGAGATACGATGAATTCGAGTAAACACCCATTGGGGACAAAAAACACATACTTGAGGGGGTTCAAGCGAACATTCTATTTGTGACATCACAAGAAGACTTATCGTAAGTTGTCTAGATGTTGTGAATGCTTTCAAGAGTAAGCGGTGAGGTCATCTAGGTAGACCAAAATGATATGGATAAGGTCATGGAAGCAGAATGTCATGGCCCGTTGAAAAGTGGATCCATCATTTTTAAGGCCAAATAGCATAACTCGATACGCAAACGTGCCCCAGGGGGTTGTGAACGCAGTATTTTAATGGTCCTCTTTCTGGATTTGAATTTGGTTTAACCAGAAAAACCATCCATGAAAGAAAAGACTTTGTGGCTGACACATGCATCAATGATTTGGTCAATGAACAGAGTGGGGAACTTGTATTTGGGACAAGCCAAATTCAAATCATAGAAGTTAGTATAGACGTGAATGGTACCTTGTTTTTTTACGGGAACAAGATTAGAAACTCAAGTGGTATACGCAATGGGGTATATGAAACATGATTTATGTAGTTTTTCGATATCATCTTTTACAACAGGATCCTTTGAGGGGTGAATGGGTCTTTTCTTTTGGCGGACAGGTGCTGCATTAGGCCATATGTCGATACAATGTTTGACAATATATGGATCAAGCCCATGCATCTCAGTATATAGCCAAGCGAAGATATCACGGAACTCCTGAAAACGTGCCTTGTATGAAGAAACTTCTTCAAGGGAGAAAGATGCTATGAGTGTAATATCTTCAACTACCTAAAAATTGGTTGATATATTGACATTGATAGTTGGCGAAATGTTAGCCATGTTTCCCTCTTCAAAGGCATCAGGTGCTGGAATGGGGTTCTTGTACCAGTCTACTTTTCCATGGATGAAGTCTTTGGCTTCAACTAAGAACTAATCCGACGATGGGAGAGGTTCATCAGGAATAAAGAATGAGTGATGGTGCATATCATCCCAAGGGTACCCAGGAGTTGAAAGAGCTTCAAGTATCTCCTCATCATTGTTGAAACAATGTGTGGATAGAACGAAGGGATCCTCTACAACTGAGGATACAAAAGGACTAGCGGAACTGGAGATCATGTATATGGTGTTGGTTATGTCTGAGGAAGAAGTAGGAGGGTGGATTTTCTCAAGGATAGTGATGTCGGACTCACACAACTATTTCCAAAGGCCGGGAATGGTTAACCGATACTCAGGAATATCTGGGCAATGGTGAGAGTAATGACCATACAAGCTACAAACTGCACAAGGATGGTTGGTTCTCAATGACTTGTTCATAACCATTGGCAGATCTGGGATGGTGACAATTTGAGGACCATCAGACTCATCCATAGCGTACATGTGGGTGCGAAGGAGAGGTAACTCTAGATAGTTTTGTGTCACATGATATTGAATATCTCATGATGCACAAGTGGGAGCCGGATGAGATTCAGTCGTTTCTTTGATGGCCTTGCCCCTAGCCTTCTTTAGAGGAGAAGGGGCAGGTTTGGAGACGGAAGATGTCATTGACGGACCAGGAGTTGGGAGAGAAACCATCTCAATGGGTTGGACAAGAGTCAACACAACCTGGGGAACCGGGGGTTGGGTGGGTGGATTGAGCTACCACACAAGATTTCCCAGCATAGAATTAGCTAAGTTGAGAGTAGCCATGACAGGCTTGCTCACGATGCCAGATGGTGGAAAAGGAAGGGAATCGTGTGGATCAAGAATGAAACCCAACAATTCCCAGATGATTGTGGTTTGTTTTGCGACTGAGGTTGTGATGTGGTCGGGATGGTACCGGATGTGATAGTGCACAATTCCAATACGTCAATCGATGTAGGTGGAGGTGGTAAGGACAAAATGGTGTCCATCATAGGAGTGTTGGCGAACAAGACCGGGACAACAACAGATAAATATGGAATGGAAATGATGTCAATGGTGGTGTCGATAGTCAGAAGGATGTGTTCTAGTGTGTTCATCCCCTTAGGATCATAGTATGTCAACTGGTCGACAATCGCAATGTTCCCATCATGAGGGAACATCAGGAGTCGAAAGACAATAGAGGCCATGGCTCGCATGGCATACATGTAGCTACATCCTAGGAGGAGGTTGTAATCAAGTTGGGCATTGAAAAACTCAATGCCAATCAACACCATTTTATCGGCTAACTCAACAGGAACATTCATGAGAATCCCCTAGGGTTGAGTACAGCGACCATTGTAGGTGTGAAGAGTAGTGGTGGAAGGTTGAAGGGTAGGAGACCCAAGTTTTTGCCAAACGAAGGTTGACATAATGCAGGTGGATTCCCCCTCATCAATAATGCATCGATGTATGAACAAATTCTGAATTGATACTGGAACCTGGAATGCGATGGTAGACAGCATCTTGGGCTCTCTATGATCCAAGTTGAAGGTGATCAACCTGAAATAATAGGGATCAATAGAACCTAGTGTGAAAAAAAATGATTTACATTGTGATGGGAAATTTTTAAGAAATTCCAAAGAGGACATGGTTGTAGGGGATTGGGCCAACTCATCAACTATGTTGTAGTTGAGGGAATCTCTAACAGTAGCATTGGTTGTGACATGACGCATAGGGAACCGGAGGGCTCTAGTAGCCCTGTCTGTGGGAGGTCTCAGTAAGTGCAAACACATGTCGAGAGTAGTAGAGGTAGATGTCATTCATGGGTCAATGATTTCTAAAGGTGAACCATATTGGTTGCATCGAGTATGAAGGTTGACTTCAGACGACAATTTCATGAGGTGATGGACACCAACCTTAGCAGGTGGGGCCACAGTAGGAGCTGATGGAGAATATGGAGCGAAGGCCTGGGTTGCAACCATTCCTTGGTGTGGTAGGGGGTTTTAGAGCATTATAGGTGAAGGACCTGGTGCGTGGGTTTGGGCTGAGTCGGAGCAGCCGCATTTGGATCACATTGATTGTCATTTTGAAGAAGTTGTTGGATGCAAGCCATGTGAGGAAACTAATGGGTGTAATGACCATAGGTGCTACAAATAGCACATGGATGGTTAGTCTGTAATTGTGGGTTCTTTCTAGGTTGATTGGGATGTAGGAGATTCTGTGCAAGAGGGTTGGCATCGTTGTTGTTTGGAGGGTTGGCTTGTTGGACACCTCCTTGGGGCTGGTTATTGCCTTGGTTTCTACCTCTCTTATTCTTGCCCTACCCTTGTTGGTTATTAGGGGTGGGTTGGTTAGGGAGATTTTGTTGAGCATAAACCTATCCCGTAGAGACCGGAGGAGTCGGGGACAGATCTAGAGTGGGTTGCACAGGAGGTGCATAATAGACCGGAGGAGCTGGAGGGGCTACAAATCTGGTCATCTGGCCAGAACATGAATGTACCGAACAAGCCAGTCCATGAATGTGAGGAGTTGGTGTGGGAGGCATGTAGCTGGATCCAGACTGAGTCATCATGCGTGATTAATCAAGGGCATAACCTTGGGGAGCATAATATGGAGTAGCTCCAGATTGAGCCATCACACGTGAGTAATCGGGGGCATAACTAGGTTGGGAAACATGATGGGTGTTACCCAGGTGTGGTGGAATCATGGGAGAGGCCACACAAAAATGGGGGTGATGGGTAATAGAGCCAATGGCTCCATCAGCAGCGTGAGATTCCCCTAGCGTATCACAGTGAGAGGTGCTAAATAGGGGAAAATCAAGTATGACAGTATATAAGTAACCAGAATGGGCATGGATCAAATCAAACTGTTGAGCCTTAAGGATGGCTTCCTCCTCTGTCTGGGGTTGCTCAGATGCGACGTCTTTGGCTATGGGGGGGAGTGAGGTTTTGAGGAACTAGTCAAGGAAGATCATATCTTCCAACTGGGTCTTACACAAGCTACGAAGGCAACACCATTCATGGATATGGTCCGTGATATTGGTATTTGTGGTCTAACAATAGGATAATAAGATCTCCACTCCCTCATCATAATGGACGGGTAGCTGAAAGTATTGAAGGAACATTGAAGCGAGTGAGGAGAAGTTGGGGTAAGTAGCATGGGGAAACTTGATGTACCACTTGGTCATAGCACCTGTAAGTGTATGCTGGAACAACCTCAATTGAACAGAGTCATCCACGATGTTGTTAGATGAACACCATGGGTGGAATGACATGATGTGGTTCTGAGGGTCCTCCCCTGCCTTTCCCTCAAACTTAGGGATGTCTAAGGTAATATTTGTAGGAATAGGATGACATTGTGGGTGGTGACGAATGGGATCGTTGGTTAACCGTGCCAAATATGGTAGGTTGAGACTAGCCATAAAAGGTAGGCTAGAGCTGAGGTTGGCTTAGGAAGGGCCAGCAATGGTGTCGGTGGCTGCAGGAAGGTAGTTCCCATGCATGACTGGGGGTGGATGAAGTTGACTTCCCATAGTAGGAATAGTCAAAATGGACGTGGAAGGACCACTTCCCCCAGGTATAAAAGGTGGTATGGTAGGAACCATGGTAGCTAGCGTGGGGCCAACGCTAGTGGGTATCGTACTAGCAGCAGTGTGTGTAGTGGAAAAAAGCCCACTAGAACCTGGACCTGTTGGTCCAGTAGAGGGGATACCTGTGATGATGGGTGGAAAGGACATAAGTCCACTGTCGACTATCCCTCCATGGAAGGGATCTAGATGCACACCAACCATGGGGCTAGATGGGGCAGTGAACAAGGTTTGTTCAGATTGATAGGAATCTGAATCAGACTCAGAAGCCATCTGTGTCTCTAAAGGTGGTGAGTGACATCGAAGATGGCTTCGACGGTGAAAATTCAAGGAACCGAACTGGGGGGTGTGCCCCCTAATTCTATATGAGTAGCGTGGTGGAGCTGTGATGACGTGTTGACTTATTGTGCTTTATTGACTAGAAATGAATATGGACCCCAGGTTTGTTCGGATTCCTAATGGTTCAAGGGATTCACTTGGGCACCAATGTTGTCTAACAACTTGTGTATTGGGAAATTACCCCTCACTCCACGGCTTAGGTAAAACTGATTTTCTCTTTGCCAAAAATGACAACTCTTATCACTGGTGAGAACTAGTCAATGAAGTAGGGGTCATTGACCTTTTCTCTTAGCAGGTCCTCTCAATGGTCAGCTACTTCGAGGTTCTTATGGTACTCCTCACAATGAGTTTTAGGGCTATGCCCAAGTACTTCCCATAGTTAAACGGATGGGGTTTATACCTGATCTGAATGATATTAAGTTAATTAATTTACTTTAAGTCTCTTCTCGAGGTCATGAATAGAGCGTTTCACTTAGTGGTGTGAATTGTGTTCAACTGTATGCCAACCCAACAATTGCAAATACAGTGTAGTAAATAACAGTAATGAACAGTAAAGCTGCGAAATAAGAAAATTTTCTTCCAGTAATGAAATTATACTTGAAACAAATGAGTAATAAAGGAAGTTTTTAATCGAACACAGGAAACAAGCATGGGGTTTCAACTATGGAGCTCAACTATGGAAACTCATAAACCAAGCAGGGGAGACCTCAAACACACCAAGGGGTTGTAAAATATTAGATATGGAAAGAAAAATAGGTCAGGAAAAGGTTTGAGACATACAGGGGTCTGAAACAAGCACAAAAAATAGACTAAAAACTGACGGTCGCACCTATTGACAACACAGGCACGATCTGGATCACATGGAACAGAGAGACAGATGTGATCTAGGAAGAAAACAGTCAATTTGCACAAAATAGAGGGTAAGACATGACTGAGTCGCTTAGAACAGGGTCACAATGGCGACTGGGGTCACTTCGAAAGTCGGGACAGGAGCAATATGAATTTTTGAGCCAGGTCACGCTTATCAAGGCTAAAGGCACGACCTAGGTCATGCTTATCGGGTAGAAAGGAGCGACTGGGTTGTGGCTTCTGGCCAGATAAGTGTGACTCGGACCGGACATGATTTTTTTTGAAAAATCCGAGTCGAATAGGGCCAGGGGGCAAGAACTGACGTAGTAAAGGTTCGGATCGGCTGCAAGGGGGCTCGATATGTGACGAATGAAGGCAAAAACTAAAGACAAACCTGTAGAAAACCTGTAAAAACAGGGATCCAAATGGATCGACCAGGTGGAGTCTCCAAAACTGTAATGACGATTTCTCCCCTATTACATACAGAAGCACCAACCTTAGATTGTTGTGATCGTAAGGAAGAGTTTAATGGAAAATAAAACAACAAACTAAACTAATAATGGAAAACAAATATTTTT
>LPNX011233595.1:0-27289 GCA_001517045.1 Pseudotsuga menziesii
AACTTGGTAACAGCTTATGATTTATTTACTCTAGAATGATCTGTTAGCAGCAATCCCAAAACTTTACCTGTAGATCTGTAAGAGAAAGGAAAACTGTGTGCGTTAGATTAACAGCTAAGTAAGCCCAGTCTAACGTAGCATATCCCCTTGCTGTTGCAAACAGAGAACAATCAGAAAACTGAAGAGAAACTCAACTAGCATTCCATACAAGTAAAGATCATACAGTTACAAAATTTAATAGCATTAACTAATCAGTATTTAATGATTGTGATAACATATAATTATGCTATTTTAAAAGTTTAAATTTTTTTTGAAATTTCAGGGTTTTGACATGGATGGTTTCCAGAGTATGGCATGAAGGACGATTGACAAGTGAGAGGATTTCTAGGTGAGAAGGGTAGACGTTTCAGGCAGCAAACGGTTTAGTCAGTGGGAAAAATGTCGTCTATGTAAACGGACATAGAGAAGTAGGCCCAAGTTGCCACGTCTTCCTAATGATGGAATCTTCAATCGACTTAAGGATCTTAGCCTTTTGAAGGGAGGTCCAATTTCCTGATCAGCAACTTAGGCTCCTTGTCTACAAATTCGTTCAATGCTTCTTCCTTAGCAGCCAGAGCCTCATTATCTTATACCTCATTCTCAATCAGACTACACCTGTTGCATATTTGATAGGCTTACCCTGGCTCTTCACTATATCGATCACAACCACAAAAATGCATATCTTCCAAATATGAAATTGTCTGTCTGCAAATGTAACACATTGTGGTTCCACACCTACATGTAACCCTATTGCACCCATATATAGATCAACTCCGCCTTACATTTGTTACATTCTCTTATCACATCTTTTGTCATCCTCTCTTCAACTTCCCTACGAAGAGAAGTCTCAGATTTTTCCAAACCCTCTTCACAGTGTAATGGTAAGTGACTCAGCTTCTTACATTGGATACATGGAACCTTTAAACATTTTAGGTTTGGACATTCCAAAACTTGTAGACAATTTTCTGCTTCATATGGAATATTACAAAATGGACAGTAAACCAAGCCTTCAATTTTGGCTTCTACTATAGCATTCGTCCTAGCGGGCTTCATATTTCTTGATAACATCTCGTGGAAGAGCTCTCTGAATATCTGAGAAAGGAATTCACTCGTCGGAGCCACCCATTTCCATGCAACTTAGGGATACATGTGCTTTGTAACCTCCATATATGATATCTTCTACTCATCTCCTGAGACAGTTGAAACAAAATTGATGTCGATTTGGGCACTCTATCATATTTTCTAGTCGATAATCCTGAAAACAACAACGACACTCCCCTACTGCATCCATTTCAATTCCTTGTGTCTCACTCACAGTTTTGTTTTGGAGATTACTAATAACTGCCATATGAGAGTTTTCTGCTTCTAAATTTTTTTGTAGTAGCAACTTTTCCACCACCTGATTCACTAATTATGGCCTTGCCCTTGCCTTTTTGAGAATCATTATGTTGTCCCATGAAAGAAGATCTTTCTACTTCTCTGGCCCTTATCATTACACATACTTTCATGACATTATGCAGTCCCATGAAAGAAGATCTTTCTGCTTCTCTGGCCCTTTTCTTTACTCCTACTTTCATGACTTCAGAAATTCTATCATATGAAGAATCCAAAGCAACCAACTTCCCATGTGTAGCATTAAATCCATCGTTTGAAGAGTATGATGAACGTGTGGCCATATTTCTAAAATTCTCTAAAGGTTTCTTCCTGTAATTTTTTCCCCACTAAAAATTGGTGCTCAAAGCATGTGAAGTAACAAGGCATAAAAAAAGACAGAGACATGATTAAATACAAGTCTAACCCACAGTTTCAATCCGATAACATTGGCGCTCAACCTCGATTGTGGATAATTAGGTTCTTTGAGAGGTTGCCAATGAAATTTCTTCTCCCTCTTTTACTCCCAGTAAGCTTTGGTTATGGGCATGGCGGGGGTTACGAAAATTATATCCGGGGATTCTTGAATTAGTGGAAGTATTATCTTATAAGCAAGTTATCTCTTATGTGTTTTCAAGTTTTCTATTGGTATTTATAATAACNATGGCGGGGTTTACGAAAATTATATCCGGGGATTCTTGAATTAGTGGAAGTATTATCTTATAAGCAAGTTATCTCTTATGTGTTTTCAAGTTTTCTATTGGTATTTATAATAACTGGTTGTTTATATTGTGTGCTTTCTTCTAATTAAACATGTTTTTAATCACTTCTTATTCATACTTAGCTGCAAGTTGTCCATGCATTAGCTAGTTATTTTTTATATTTTTTTTTAAGGATAGCTGTATATATCTTAAAATTTTGGGGTGGAGTACTATTTATGATTTTTCATCTATGGATGAGAATGATGATTCTATGGACCTAGTTCAAAATTCATAATTAACAGTTATAAAAAAAATCTAAAATAGTTCACTTGATAAGTACACTTTGTGGTAGTTAAAAAATAAATAAATAAAAAATAGCTCATGTCGTAACTCAACTTAATGGCATGGTAATGTGTAGTCCATTAGACACTAGAACTCCATCTAGCACGTGGAAGCGGAGTTAATGTGCACAAGATTTAGTCAAACTGCATTTTACAGCTAGGAGTTGAAGCAATGTGTGTTTCGTGTGATAGTCTAACTCCTAATAAACTCCTCTAAACTCCTAATAAATTCCTCTTAACTTATTCTAACTCCTAATAAACTCCTCTAAACTTCTAATACATTCCTCTTAACTAATGTGATAACTGCACTTAGTAGCATGATAATGTGCAGCTCATGTGATGCTCAAACTTCATCTTGCAGTTGGGAGTTGATTTAATATCAGGATGTGCATAATTCTTAGTCTAACTCAGTACTATGAACTATTATATTAACTACAATAGCTTTATATTAAATTTTAAATTAACTATTAGAAACAACTATTAGCTTAACTTAAATGATGATACAACTATGTGTTTAACTTTAACTATGAGCTTAACAACCACAAATTAAGTGGTTGTTATATTAGATTAACTATTAGATACAAGTAATTGACACATTCTTTAGGAAAACAATTATCAATGTGGCAACATATTAATCTTATAAATATGGTTGTTGCTAGCTTTTAATTATTTATTTAGAATTTGGAAAGACTTCCATTAAGTCAAACTAACAATACACTTGTATAGTATCACCTATCGTTTAATTATCTTAATAATCAACATGATACTTTCATGTTTAAGATGGTGATTGAAAGTTGAAATAATTTGAATTTTTAAATATTTTCACTAATGATTCATATACCAAGTATAGGGAAA
This sequence comes from Pseudotsuga menziesii, assembly GCA_001517045.1. Taxonomy (NCBI): domain Eukaryota; kingdom Viridiplantae; phylum Streptophyta; class Pinopsida; order Pinales; family Pinaceae; genus Pseudotsuga; species Pseudotsuga menziesii. The sequence goes on from LPNX011233595.1 coordinate 3,308, forward strand.
AACTATAACTATTTGTAGTCTAATTTGTATCATTTATGTCCACAAAATTAGGTGTGATCAACAAACACTTTAATAACCTTCAAGATGAGTTTTATTAGGAACCACCTTTATATAAAAATGGGTATGATATGAGCTAATTCAATACACCTTGGGAAATGCAAAAGATCTTGAAAAAAAAATAAGACATAAAGAGTTAAGGATTTTTATATATAAATAGTTGAAACCAACTAAAAGTTATAGAAAAAATGAGTATCCCAAGCAACAAAAGTGTTTAACAGTCCAACTCCAAAAAATTCAAAAGGAAACTAATCCATAAGACAAAATGGTAGTTTTTTTTACAAAAACTACTATTATAGAAGTGTTATATATACGCACAAATTGTCTATCCCTCACAAATGCGTATGCTTAAAGGTGGACACTTAGGAATCTTCCATATATTTTAGCTCATAGGAAGAGATGGACTGACAATAGCTACACCTGTTCATGAAGCTTGTCCAAGTCAATTCTCACTCCATCCATATGATCCCCCTACTCATGCAAATTACTCTGGATATCCTTAATCCTTTTGTTCAACATTGAGAGGTAATAAGAATATTTCCTTAGGGAATCCAACAAAACCTCAATTCTATCATAAAATTCCATCAACATGTGTTTAAAGTCACTAAAATCATTATGGATTTCATTGAATAATTCCCTCCACAACAACATGGCAGTGGTTTGCTCACTAGAAAAATTTAAAACTTTCCCACTATCACGATGAGGGGAGTTCTAGTCTTGAAAAGTTGTGTTCATATTCAATTCTCTGGGCCATAATGGGGTTGTCTTGTGAATCCCAACGACTGATGAAACTCTACCTCATCATAAATTCCAGAGAGCAAAGAAACACATGTGAAGGAGGTTGAATGTAACTTAAAATGAGAAACAATATTCAAGAGGTTGTCATCAAGATAGAAGGACAAAGGAGGTATTTCAATGAACAATAGAGAACCATAATCACCTTGTATCTCTACATGTTAACTACCATCAAATCCATAGTTCTCTTCCTCATAAAATAAATAAAACGAAGTCGAAACGTAGTCTCAGGGGGCTTCATCCTCTTTTCCCATTTCAATTGAATCTTCCATCAAATCTCAATTTTTGTGTGTGAACATGTGTCATTATTTTCATTCTAGGGATGTAATTTCCCATAGGAACAAGATACCTCCCACTACCATGCGATCACCTTTCGCACTACAACCGCCATCTAGCCATTGTATTATGTGAGGTTCCATGGGGTGCACGCCCTCTCACAACAATCCTGCCAACTTATGCAACCCATTTTCACTTGGATAAGGTAGCCACTTTCAATGAGGTGTTCCCCCATTTCTCATTAGGACCCCTTGGTCCAATTTTACGCCTTAGTTAGCTAACTTATCTACCACCCTCTTGTTTCTTCTACATATGTGGACTAAAGAAACATAATTTCTGAGAGGTCCTTAGATAGCTCAAATTTCTTCCAAGTAACCTCCCATGCCTCGCATCATGGCTTCTAAATATTGCGCACAATTAATCAAAGAATATTTGAAGATGTTAACTCTTGGGAATTTTATGGATGCAATTAGCTCAACCACATGCAAAGGGAATACCATTCAGCTTGATTATTTGTTTTTACCCTAATTGCCACTAATAGGTTTCTTTAATTGTTCGTCCAAGGTTAAATAGAGCCCCCCCCAACCCCCTCACCTCCCCATCACCTACCTCCCCAAAGAGGATCTTGAAATATCTTGATACTCAAGGAAATAAGGCTTATGATCTCTACATTAGAGAAATCAAATTGGTTATTTTTTAGGGAAATAAGGAACTAGTGTTATTTTCACCCCTCCAAATGATCCCATTGATCTAGCATGTGAAAAGATATATATTACTTGATTAAATTGGATAAATTGTTTTGGGAGCTTCAAACATAGGTTTATGAAAATTGGTTTGGGGATATTGAACATTCGGAGTTCGGAAAATTTGTAAAATTGTATTCTATCATGATATGAATTTTTCAAAATTGTATTCTATCACGATATGAATTTGTAAAATTGTAGACTATCATGTATAAATACTACTTGATTAAGTTGGATATTTTTTTGGAAAACTACATGTTTCTTCTTTTCATGAAAAGCATTGACTAGATGAATCGCATTTTAGATGAATGTTATTAAAACAAGGCTACCTCAACCAGAAATAATTTATGTACTTTGTATGATAATTTTTCCCTTCCATATTAAATGGAAGAAATTTGGAAAGGGCCCTAGAGAAGTCTAAGAGTGCCTCCTGCCATTTGGGTGGTGGATCCACATGCACCATTAATGATGTGACCCTAACCGACATGTAGTCTTTATTTTTATGAGTCCATTTTTTTCTCTCAAAGGGTAGAGAGATTGCAGAGGATGATTTTTACAAAAGTGTAAAGTACACACATATTTCCAAGCACCAACATCGCATGATAGAATTGATTGGAAGGTAATTCAATCATTAAGTCTATGTGTGCTCGGCATTTATGTGTTTTGGGTATAGCATCTTAGATCCTCATCTCTCTAGTTCAATATTTGTTCAAATTTTTTTGTTGGTTTCACTTCATAGCAATGTTCTCTTCATAGTGGAAAAGGGAGATTGTGACTAGAGATATTTGTTGTAAATTGTATCAATCAATTACAAATTCCATTTCATGTACAAGAGTGGTTTGAGTTTAGTACTATGTTCAGTCTAAGGACTAAAATTCTAAATACATGTGCAATTTTTTAGAGGATGTTCAATGATATAATAGTTTAATCAATGGATTCATACTTCTACTCATAATCATAAAATCACAATTCAAGCAAGACACCCATTATACAATAAAAGTCTCAAGACTCCTAGGTCTTCTAGTTATTTTGGATATCAATGGATAACCTCTAGAAAGATTTAATGCAATCTATACAAGTGTTGTTAAGTAGAGTTAATGTATATAGAGAGTAGTGATCATATAGTTTTGTAATTACAGTTGTTGATATACAAATCCATTTAAATTGTGATAATTGCCAACAATCATATTCTTAGTGATAATTTTATTATGATTAATGAATTCTCACAAATGTAAAGGAGATAGGACCTTGGCACTATTAATCGTTGGCATGTTTATTTGAGATTTATTCATTTCCCATTAAATGTAGGATAATCCCAATCATAAATAGTGAAATTCCTACTATACTCATTTGCTTCAACCTCACATGGTTCTAATATGATTCTTCACATTAGAATTATATTAATAGGAAAACTCACATGATTTTTTAAGCTAAACCTTGTATTTAGCAAGGAGACATTACTACAATCGGGATTCCTTATTTTAAATTAAAAAGATCAAATAAAGCACAAGTTTAATACTAATGACAATGTGCAAATATACACAAATTCACAACAATTTACCATAATAAATTTTCATTTAAGGTTGTACTTTTAACTAATGGAATGGCATTTTTATCTTTGTAAATGTTTGCATGGAGTTCATTTAAATCTCAAGTTCCGCAATCATTTCTAGTAAGTTTACACTAAGTAACTACAAAACCTAGATTTGTCATGCATTTGCATGACCAACAATGACCCACACATACATCTCCACTACATACCCATATACATATTGTACCGCTAAAAATAAGCTCTACAATATGGACACAATCAAGAAAATAACTCCAAACAAAAACTAGTAGAAGAGGTATTTTTGAAACATAACACGTGCATTCATTGAAAATATAAGCAAATTTGGATAATTAAAGTGGACAAAAGGAGCCATTGTCATAAAACAATGATCAAATAGTAAAAGAGGAATTTTTGAAACATAATACTTATAATTAAAGAAGATATAATCTAATTTGGATAATCAAAGTGAACAAAGAGAGCTATTGTCTTCAATCAAATGATCAAACACTAGAGGTGGTGTCTCAAAGTAGTTTCTAGATCCAATTCAATCATAACATAAAACTTTAGACTTCATATTTTAACTTCAAACTTTAGACTTCAAATTCAACTCTACTTTCATCCCAATGAATAAATTCTGCACATAGTCAAGGCATAGAGTGCAACTACTAACTCAAGGTCATATGTGGCATACTTTTCTTTATATACAAAGAGAATGCTTGTATTTTAACAAATAATATCCAATCAACTGGTTGATTAAGAGCGATTTTCCACCCAACTGTAAGTATCATCGGTAGATACTACCCCCAAACTGTGCTACAAGACCATTAGGGAGAAGGAAACACTTTCAGGATTCCATCTCTCAACCCAAACCCATTTTCTCTCATGCTTAGACAAACCTTCTCACCACTAAGTAATTATAGGGACCTCACTCAACCATTCCATCCATGTCACTCTCTTCTACTGCACCACAAAACACAAGGCATTTCCCTTCACTAATCCATAGTTCCCTCACAAAATCCAACCCGTGTAGTGCTTACTAATGTGTGTAGAAAGAGTCCAACATATTAAATTATATTAAAGAACCTATCGAAACATTAATTCGTGGCTTCTCAAGCATTTAGGAGTACCAATACCCAATGGGTAAAGGTTCATATCTTTCTTAGTGTCACATCCAACTCAGAAACCCGAGGTTTCTCTCCCTCTCCAATTTGTGTGACACTACCAAGACCCACTCTCGATAATGAGATTATCCTAGGTTATAACTTGGAAGACTATGCCCTCACCCTCACTTTACACTTACGTAATTATCCTTTTGCGCATTAGTCATATCTACACTTTAGCATATGCACCAAGTACTCAATCCAATAGACAATCACACAAGAAAAAACATGTGTTTGTTGAGAAACGCCTCAAAGGGGTGTGCAAAAATTTCTTTATAAACAAGTACAAGTTACAACAATATGGAGGGTTCCCTTGGGTAGCCTCTTCGGGAGTCTCACCCAACCAACAAAATTTCCTCTTTAGTAAATAGAAACTGCAAGGATTATGTTAAGAAACAAATTCCCCAAAAGAGCATGAAAAGAGCATAAAAATACCAGAAAGAGTAATCCATGCCTTAATAATGAAGAACAAAGATGAATAGAAAGCCTCTTTGAGGGGGAAACCTCCTTATACAATGTACTAAGTACATAAGACAAGACAAGATGATATGCCCAAATGCAAATTTCTCTTCATATATATATGAAACTAAGAGGTACAATTACAACTAATTAACCCAAGTTAACATAACTCATATTACCATACTAATGGCAAGTACAACTAATGTACCAACACGACATCAAAACTAATGTAATGTGCCACAATATATGGGGGAATTTTCCAACATTTAGGGCTAAACATGCCCCTACCCTTAAAACAAGTGTTGTCCTTAATGCTTGGTTAGTTGTGGATGTTTATGTACTAAGGACTCATCTTCCCATGTTGAACCTTCCACTGGTACATTCACCCAACCCACACACACTACAGTGTTCCCAAACCCACATGGACCATCATCTCTCCAATCCTATCGAATCCTCTCCATGGATATGTGATATGGTCAAGGAAACTCCTCTCCAATACCTTGACATCCTACCCCACTCCAAGCTATTTCTATCCTCAACAATGTATCCAAGTTTTCTAGGTGATATTGGAAACCGTCTATCAATTTTTTTTTAGGCCACCTAAAGCCACAAATGAGTCTTCCAAAAGTATCCCAAAGTCACTCCAGTAATCGTACCCTTCTCAACCTATTAGTACTTCGATACTCAGATAATTTGGTCAATTTTTTTTTCGTTATGCATCCCCATGTGTCGAACTAGTTGGGTAGTTAATCATACCATTCACTCAACCCCATGAGAATGAACCTCCTCGAGCCAAAAACCATATTTTACCTCCTCACTTCAGTTATCTAGTCTTGTTGAACTAAGGAAAATTCATCACCTTTTCTTCAGTGATGCTAAACTGCCTTATGTGGTTCAAATTCTATCCACAAAACCACTTCATGGTCTTGTCTCATCTGTTACACATCTCTTCTCGACCGAATTTTCTAAGGAACCCTCACGAGGTACCTATGAGCTCACTTCATACACCAAAGGTAGTGAGCTGATATTCTAACATTCATCCCAGGAAGAATGTCAAGTGGCGTTCAAATCCACTGCCTCCAAGACTCCCATTGGTTTTCCCATCCCACTTGTGTTTGTTGCACAAGTACTTTAAGTATGCTTCTATTTCAGAAGGATTACAACCTAATTCTTCTAGTCAGGTTGGCATAAACTCATATCATGAATCCTAAAATCCAACCTACAAAAATCCACATACTCGGTTACATGGATCGCAAGGTAAGGTAACTCGCACCTCTTACTACTGCATCCAAACAAGATTCCTACCTCTATGTCATCACCAAAGGTGTCTCATCCACCTATGCTCGGTGTTGTCTCTTCTTATCTCATATCCTTTTCTAATTGCGTGTCCCCTCAAAATGGGCTCGATTCCTGCCAACATCCCCTTCCAAGTGCTGCAAGTTCTCTGAAATGAGTCTGTCATTCTACCAGTCATAGAAATGTTGAAAGGTACCCAAGGTGGTCTCTAGATCCTTAATATTCCCTTCACCCAACTTGTTGTGCTACAAGTGATACTTCTTCTCCAATAACTCTGGGACTTCCTCTATCTCAACCGGACTACAACCTACTTTCCTTAGTATATTGGACTCCAATTGGGAATTAGGTATCTCAATTTCCAATGTACATAAGTCCACGATGTATGCAACATCACGCTTTGGGAGTACTTCACTTTCACTCTTGTCTCGACGCACCATCACGGTTGTCAAAGATACCTTAGTCACCTCGGCTACCTTCATATCTTCCATTGTCACAAAGTCCTCTACCCATAGTTTGCACTGCTGGGAAATTGGTTCATCACATAAAGAATGAACTAAATCTTCGGGTTTTCTCTTATAAACACACACTTAGAAAAATAAATTCCCGCTAATTCTTTCGTTGTATATTTATGTGCATTGATGATAAACGCCCACATTATTTTTTTTACTTATTATTTTTTATTCGTTATTAGTTGTAAAGCACACCGGTGCACTTCTATATAAAACACATTGAATAGGAATATAATAGAAAATGAAAACATTCGCAACGCATACATTTTTTTGTTTAAATTAGTGTTACCAGTGTGTTATATATTGTAAAGCACCCCAATGCATTTTCTAACTAAAACGCACCAATTAGGAATTTTACAAAAAATGCAAATGAAAACCTTTGCAATTAAATTTTTGCAAATGTTTTGCTTCACAGAGGAAAAAAAGAGGTCACTTTTCAATGCATATAACTCTTTAGTGCATTGATGCATAAACAATGGATATGGTGCACCGATTACTTTTAAAGGCCCTTCAAATTGTGGTTTGAAGTTATATTTTTCTATGATTTCCATACTTTCTTTTACGAAATTGTTCACATACTAATTATTGTTCTTACTCAAATGTATGGGAGAAAAAGTTATAATATCAAATGTCCAATTCTTTGGATTCGAATTCATTCCATATTGTTGTGAGTTCTTGAAGTTATCTTCCATTGTTTGTAGTATGTCTATATTTTATTTATGATTCATTTATCTAGTTGAATTTATTTTAGCTATGCACATGCATTTGAATAATTATTTGTAGGATCATGATTCAGGATCAAGTTCGAATGCGCAAGATATTCCATCATTGCAAAAATCCTGCCATCTCTTGTCAAGAGAAATGTACCACAAGAAGACATTTAATGAAAATGGGCAGTGGCTTTACCCTACCAATTGTACCATGGAATATTCCAACAACCATACCTAGGTCAATGGTACTACACCATGAATTAAATATCTTTTATGACACACCAATAGTATGCAGTTGTTCAAAATATAAAGGGTTGAAGGAAAATGCTTAATGTATCACATCATCCCATTATACTATATGATTAACTGCTCAAATTTTATGTTCTAATACCTCCCACTATGGTCAAGAATCCAATAGGTGATATAGGAAATATGCGTAGCAACACTTCCATATGCTCCTTTTTTGAAAGGTTGGAAATTAGATCAAGTGAAAATTTCCATCCTAAACTTAGAAACATGTCTCCTTCTGTTGAGTCAATGGAGAGTTGTAGTGAGACAAGCTATGATAATGATACTACAAAAAACATATCTACTAGGATATCCAAAAAGTTGTATGAGCTGAGAGAGAAAATGTCGAAGCACACGCCAAGATTGGTTCAATTGTTAGGATATAGTGATGACTTCCCCCTTCCTATCCATCTGCAAAGTAAATACCAAACCTCTTACATCTGTGCTTTGTATGGTTCTTGATCATCTTCCATTCATGTGTCTAATGTTGGATATGAACTCTTATTTTGTGGTAAAGTTATATGATTTCCAAGTCTAAAATAGATGTGAAAAATCTTGGGTTGTTTATCCTTTCACGTGTATCCATTCCTCCCAAATAGTCAATAGCACTTATGTCATTTTGTGATCGTCTTTATAGTTGGTCTGATTGCTTGAATATTGTTAAATACAAACATAGAATTTCCATGTATAGTATGTTCATGAATAATAATAAAAATGGAAACTTTAACACGAAAAAATTGTTATATATCGATGGTCATCCATGAACTCATGGGAACATTGCAAGTTTCATAAATAGTTGTAGGCCCTCATTATTTAGTGCAAAGTATTCATTTGAGGAACACTCCAATGAAAAAGGGCTTTTTATGAAAAGGAAGGCATCCATAATTGTTTTTGTGCATGCAATACGTACTTTGTATCCTGGTGATGAGTTGTTAATAAATTATAACTTATGTAGACCACCAACCACTCATCAAAAATGCCTTGCATTGGGTCTAACTTTAGACATCCCCTTTGGGCATAAGAAAAAGAGCATTGAGTAATTGTATTTTTTGAACTTCATTGGATCTAATCGAAATGTATTACTTAATTCCATGTTTGGCTTATAAAGTGGTCAATTGCATATTTATTATTGTGGGAAAAAATTCCATGGTTTTAATTAATGTTTCGTATAGTGTTTGAACATAATAAATGCATTGTGTCACTAATATTATTTGTATAATGTTCAATATTTTTATAATCATGATTCTTATGACAAGTGAACTATCTACTATCTACCGTTGCACCTCACCACAATGCCAAATCAAGAGAATGATATTAAACGAGAAAAACATGGAGATGAAGCATACCAATTGTGGTTGAATCAACCTCATATTCATTTCCCACTACATCCTGAGTCACCAATTCAAAACATATATAATAACACTAACCCTTCACGTGTTGGGGACTAAAGTAATGGTATAAAGGTTGGTAATGATTATTTCTTACCGGAATACCCATGCCATGGAATGAAAGTTGTTACATGCATTCCAACAAAATGAACTAGGGGATGTCGCTAATATCATCGATACTTTCTTTGAAAGCCTAAAATTTGCAACTGCCACCCCTCTCTTTGGAGATGGATCAAGGTCTAACCAACTAGGGACAACAATATTGTTGTACAAATTGAAAGCAATATATGGTATGCCAAATGTGTATTTCTCAACACTTTTGATCTTTTGAGGTAACTAACCATTCAATCCCCTAATTTTTAAAGGAATTTTGTCACCCAATGAACATTGAAAACGGTTTATTTTATGCATGCTTGATGATAGTGTACATTTATTTATGTTTCCCACTATAAGGTACTTCCATGTGATAATGTATTTATTTCCCAACAGTTGCATGGAGGAAAAAAAATACTAAAAAGGTTGGGTGTTGAGTACACAACATACCATGCATGCCCCAATGATTGTATTCTATACATAGGTGAATATGTGGACAAAGAGATATTTCTAGAATGTGGGCATGAAAGGTACTAGAAATTGAGAAACAAGGATAAGGCATATGTTCCTTTTTCCAATACATCTCATCAAGGGGAAGATCACATTTATGAATTTTATTATTTTCTTATGATTTTCTATCACCCATTTTCATGGCCATGGGGCCAATGAAAACTTAGATAAATCCCATTCATGAATAAAATTATTCTAAAAAAAAGAATTTATAAGTTCAATGATTTGGAGGTATAAATACAACCCACGATTTGGAGGTATTAATTGAATTCATAATTTGGAGGTATGAATCCATCCCACAATTCGGAGGTTATTCTTCATCCCACCCAAATAAAATAACCGCCAATATTTATATTTCTATGTCAAATTAAAATAAACCCCTTAATATGAGGCAATATATTTTTCATGATTTTAGGAGTATTCAAACCCCCAATATGAATGTATGTGATATGATATTGCCTCGCTAGTGAACCCCCTGTGGGGTATCTATGTCAAATACATGATTGTTTTTCTGTAGTGTAGGTTAAAGTATATTATGCACTTGTAGATTTTTCGCAATTAATTATGTGTGTGTGTGTCTTTTTGTAGTGGAGTTATCCTTTGATCGTGTGTGGTTGTGTGAAGATGACTTCCCCCAAGACCTATAATGTGCCATATTAAAAAAAATTTCATTTTCAAACTAGATCACATCAAAGGAGATTCATATGGCTAGCACTCCATGGTGGCATCAAGAGATAGTTGAGATTGTTTGTATGTTTGAGAAGGAACTACCCATGATTATTATGGACTTGTAAGTCCATATTCTAATTCACCTACATTATGAGGTTGAATTAGTCAAGGTGTTCTCATGTTATTGGATGTTCTTCTTACAGATTGTACATGAACAAATTAAAGGGGTTTGTTCGACAAAGAGAAAAACTAGAGGGCTCTATGGTTTATTTTTACATAAAATATAATTAAATTCATAATATTTTCCAAAGCTTATAAGTTTAATAGTGCATGATATGTTTTTTATTGAATATTCACATGTGTATCTATATGTATGATTTTCTCTATCCAAATAGTTTCCTAGAATACCATATATGGTAAATATTTGAATCCTTAAAAATTACCTTTAGTATTACATGGTGGCATATAGAGATAGGAAAGACTGTTTGTATGTGTCAGAAATAACTAACCACAAGTTTCACAACCTTGTAAATCCATTCTTCCAATTAACCTAATTTACAAGGTTGAGTTAGCTAGGGTGGTCCCATGACTCAAACTAGTTGATAGTCTTAGTCATCCTCCTCACACTCAGTCTCCTCATCTAAGTCCTCCTACTCCTCAGAGTTGTCATCCTCCTCCATAGGCACGTCACCATGTGACGCTGCTCTGACATACTAAACAGTGACTATGATCCTCATATAAGGGATATCCAATCTGGAGTAGCCCTGTAGCATGTGGCGATCAAGTTGTCATTAAGGTACTACCACCCGTCGTCTGTGACCCCCTCTAGTAAGCACTCCACATCAAGTTGTAGTGAGTCTATTGTACCACTCTGCCATCTCCTATGTCCATGAGCGGGTGGATCTAAACTCTCCACCCTTCCCCTATGTCTCTGATATCCTACTAGAGGGCATGGACCCGCGTATGCACATGTATACAGTATGCCATCAGTATTTGTCACACATATAAACTGGATACCACTAAGATAGTAAGCTATATATGAATGTAACCACAAAAACATCATGTATACATACCGTCGGGTCCCCAGACCTGCCCTGAAGGTCGAGGAATCTTCAGGTCTGTTCGATAATCCATCCCAGCATATGGATAGTCCTCTATAAGGACTAGCAGATTTCACCACTGCGCAAAGATCTCCTAGGTGAATAAACGACTGACCAAGCTGCCTCCCTCTCTAATCAGCATCCCACACAACCTCCTCATGCGAGGCTCGTGAGGTCCTCCCTCACGCACCGCCAGATGCATTCGTAGTGTAGGAAGTCACTCAAAGAAGAATGAGCATAATAACGAGGGGAAACAAAAATACCCTCCGATCGAGCTAGCATGAACAGTCAAGAACAGCTAGGCCCGCTCGTAGTAGGTTCCCCTCGATACACTCTCCACCATCAGGAGATGACCACTTGAGATCTTGTGCGGTCTGCTCAATCCCAGTATAAGCAGCACCATCACTACCACTACATGAGTCTGTAAACTCTCAATTTCACACACCAATATGTATGACGCATTCACAGAGGCTAATGCATAGCAATACCTATCACAGAGGTCGTCCATAAATACCCCCCTTGGGAGCTTTGGCATTATGTCGGCATTCACACCCAGTACATGAAGTCCTATCAAAAAGTACACATCGCGAAGGGTGAGCTCCAACCACTCACCCTGGATCATCAACCACTCTTCCTCTCGGTCCCAATAGCTCCCAAGCATTAGTAGAATCTGGAAGAACTTCCACAACCCACACTAGGAAAGTGTATCCTGCACTACGAGATGATCATTTACCTTCCCTCGGAGGTCCCCTATGTCTCACTTGCGCCATACTGCTCGAGGAATCCTACACAAACACACAGTCCCTGTCAAACCCACTCATGCACAACTTCCTCATTTTGGCCTAGGTCACACTTATTTTCCCTTTTTGGGCAGCCCAAGTCGCTCAAAAAGTCTGAACATGAGCGACTGGGTTGCTCTTACCCGATGAACAACTGTGACCTAGGTCACACCTATATTCTCGATAAAGTCAATATGGGTCACTTCTTCTCCCTAGAAAAGAGCGACTCAACCCCAAGAACCCTTTGAGCTCATCCAAGGCCCCTAGAGTGAGGAAAACCATAAACCAGTCCACTGAAAAAGGCAGGTTTGATGAGAACTCTTACCTACAAGTCACAGATTGAAAAACTGTCAGCCAATCGAAAGAAATCAACATTAGTGTTCTGGGATCCTCCACTTCAACTCAGCATTGCACAATGAAAATTACATGTTTCATGTGGTCCCCCTGTTTATAGGCCTCTATTTTGTCCAGTTTTTCTTCTGTTCACCACAGAGTCATTCGACGTCCATTTTTTCGTGTCATTCACACCATCGGGTTCGGTTTTTTGCCCTTTGTATTTTGACGAGACCCTCGTCTCATGTTCTCCTGATGATTTTTTGGGCCATTTCTCGAAAGTCACCTCGATTTGTGTTCCATGATGCGAGTCACCCCACACACGTATTGGCATATTCACGAGCCATCCACTCTATCCATACTACACAGTTGACCTTATTTTACCATCATCCATCATCTCACAAGGAGGCACCATCAGTGTTCCATTGTTATTCCTAACAACCATTTTCATAACATAACCTCTTTCCGTACATCTAACAATTCCTCCTTGCTTGACTGACCATTGCAGAGTTTTTGTTTAGCTCTTTTCTAAATCCTAAAAGAATGAAAATATTTTCAAGCACGCTTGCATCCTTTCACTCTTGTTAAAGTATTTGAAAGGGTGTCTATGTGGCCTCGTTTATATCCTTTTTTGGACTACGTATACTATTAAAAGAAAAGGATCACCAGTACCTTCCAGCTAGGAACATTTCCCTTTGTATCCTTTTGTGCTTTCTTAGACATTGGGACCGCAACTTATGAAAAAGCTCATTATGGGTTGTCTTTAAGATCTTTTCCAACACTCTCATCAAGAAAAGATTACCGAGCAAACTTGGTTTCCTTCATGCTCGTAAAAGTATTTGAATGACCTTCTAGTCAGTATAGGTTTAACTTTTTTCCAACCTGGTTGGACTACCAACGGTAAAGAAGTATCTCTTCCCCTGTGGTTAGGAGAGCTCCTTTTTGTATACTTTCATCCTTTTTCGGGATTAGGGGACTATTTACGAAAAAGAGAACCACTGGAGTCTTCTTCAGTTTTCATACTCTCAAAAAATGAAAACACCATCGAGCATTTACCTTCTTTGGATCGCTAAAAATCCACGATATCGTATCATATCAAGCTTACTTGTATCCCTTATTCACGCTCCTTAAACTATGAAGAATGGCCAAATGGTGTCTCTAGGCGCCACTACATATGATCTCATAGTATGGCATCTTTCCCCCATTGTGTCGCATTTGTTTAGAGTACTCTGTGATGAGTCTTCCTTGGATCCCCTGTATATCACTATTCCAGTTAGCTCCCTCAATATTTCCCATTGCAGTTATCTTCTTGGTTTCACATCTATGATCCCTCTCCCATGAGTCAGTTTCATTTGTTGCTAGGCCATCCCTGTTGTCATACTCTAAACAAAGGAACTTTGAGTCCCCCGTACTCCCCTACCCATGTCCCCCCTTCATTGTGTCAGTCCCTTGATTGTTCCAAATCTTTGGTTTTCCCCCTCGTGCTTATAATAAAGGAAACATCATTGCCTTGTTATTTGCAGGTCTCCCTCTATCGACATCAACAAATCTATTCCATAGGATAGAACCAGAGGTCCTTGTATCCTAGTTTCATCCACCTCATTGATGAGTTCCTTGGACCACTTGAAAGGAGTCATTAGTTCCTTTCGGGTCGGTTGTGTCTTACGTTCTCAACTTCATCTACATCATCGCATCGTTGAGATTCGTACAAGGTATTGGTCCGTTTTATTTGGTTGAAGACCTCGGTTGTCACCTGACTCTAGCACATTGGTGAGTCTACTATGGGACCCATATAGTCTCATGTCCCTTGTCATTTCTAGGTTGCGTTGACGATAGTGTTCAAAAGCCTCAGTGTCATTCTTCCATGTATATTAGTACTTGATACTATATATTGTACCACTGAGATTTTGAATCTCAATAATTGATTCCATACATATATGTACACCTCTAGATCCAACAGAGCCCCAGTTGTGATGATATTACATTATATGAGAATGCCATTGTTCCTATATATCAATTCTTCAAATCATTATATGTATTCAACCTCCCATTGAGGCCACCATTATGTATCACCAGTTCTATATGTATTGATCGGCTCCCATTATTTGAGCCTTGATCCCCATTATTTATTTTTTGACATTGTTACGAGTATCGGTATGCTCGCCTCGTCCATATACATGTCTGATATTATATGTACCTCCTCCATTTTTGAGAAGTAATACAAACTAAAAGCCACCATAGTTCAAATGAGGAAACTCCACTCCTCCGTGGTCCTCTCCAGTCTCTCCATGGTTGTCACTATTTTCCCTTGATCTTATGATGCCTATCGGCCATACGATGAGCACCTGTCCTCACACATCAGGGGGCAGTCTGTCAACACAAAAAGTTGTTCACCTAGCTCTCTGTGGTCTAAACCACCATTATTTCCTTCATTTTGACCTTCACAATTGTATTTCCACTAAATATGGTCCAAAACATCACTATTTCTTCCCATAAATGAAGGGATGATGAGCATTTATTATGATTTATCCCCACTCTCTCCCAAAAAGGGTAAAAAACCCTAAAAATGAGAATGGGTCAGAAAACCATAGATAAATACCATGGACAACAACATACCATGGGTAAAAAAACCTAGGACCATACTATAAATAAACTGTGAAGGACTCCTGCAAAACACTTTTTCCATTCGCTCTCAGTCATATCATACACTTTTCTCCATTATTCCCATATTTTTCCATGTCATTCCCATGGTGTTATGTTGAGCTTGCTCTATACCCATTTGGATCCATTCCCTCATCTGACAACTAGCTGTGGAAGAGACTAGAGACCAAAACCTTGGAGCTGTGGGACCATTTCATAGGATGGCTACGGTGGCCCAACTTCAAAAGAAAGGTTTGCTAAAACTGTTATTTCTTGAATTAGTTAGTAGTATATATGTGAAAAAACCCTAAAAATATTGTTGTTGTTGTCTCGTTTCTTTTTATTATCATTGAACTCTTCCTTTTGCTCTAGACGAGCTAAGGTTAGTGCTTTTTCATGTAGCTCGGGAGAAATCCCCACTACACCTACCAAATTCAAGGCTCTCTTGAGCTATTCGAATCCCCCTGGGTCAAAACTAGTCAAGACAATTTTTCCAAAATTCTTCCTTTGTTGAGAATTTTTGAATCGGGACATTACATTTTGGTGCCATGTGGAACAATAAAAATAGATATCTACAATATTTATAACACCTTTGAGATCACCCAAAATAGATATTCCAATCATAATTTATCAAAGTTTCAAGATGGTATACCTTTAAAAAGTTTGGTTTGGAGATTGTTTGTTGGTTGAATTTCTACATGATGTAACTCTAAAATTTCATGCCCTTTGAGTCTAAAATATCATATTGTGGTAGCCTGATATGTCCTCTTTCCAACGCCATAGGCTTCGTTGAATTCTCATGTGCCAATGAAAAAATGTAGGAATTTTTGCAACACTTGTTATTTTTGTCCGTTTCAAAAGAGTGAAAGCGTACTACTTGTCATATGTCCAATTTTTTGAATCTTATTCTGAAATTTCTACGGGAGATATTTTGGTATGTCTTATTTTTTATGCCATATTTATTATTCAATTTGGATCTCCCATGATCCAAATATCACCATTTTCTCCATAACACCTATTTTAGACTAGTTTGTGGACTAGTTAGAAACCCTAACTTCCATTGGAGTAAATCCAAACTTGTAATGAGTGGTTACGTACCATAGATATATTGTTCTATCATCTACCTCCCTTGTGAGTTTCGTTTTCTAAAATTTCCTAGAAAAAAATTATAGAAAAAATTCCAAGTTGACTCATTTTGGAAGCATCCAAAATTTGATACTAAATATTATGCAACAAATTCCTTAAAAGAGCATAAATAAACCAGAAAAAATAATCTATGGCTTAATAATAAAGAAAAAAAATGAATAGAAAGCCTCTTCTAGGGAGAAATATCCTTACACAATACACTAAGTATAGAAGACAAAATGTTTCAAATGAAAAGGTCTCATTTATATATATATATATATGAGAAAAATTTATATAATTATAAATAATGGACTCCAATCAACATCAATAATAAAATAATACTAATAAAAACTACTACTAATGAACTCAAACGGACATCAATATTATGTAATATGCCACAATATAAGATGTAATGTACCACCATTTAAGGCTTAACATAATTTGTCCATGGATTAAAAAGATTTAAATAAAAAGTTGGCCTACCGTCATTTTTTCCACTAAATTATGTTGTGCAATAATTATATTATTTAGATATGTTTGAAAAATTAACAAATTAACAACTCGGTTAGTTAAATAGTCCTTTGTATTTTAAGATAATATCTAACCACATAATTTTTTTTCATATGATAATCAATACTTTCATATATATTTTAAATTAAACACTATAACCAAATCTCACTTCAATATATGATCGTAATATTTAACATATTATCAGTTTGTAATGGTTTTATAATGAATTTTATTTTATTGAATTGAAGTTAACTTGAAGAGAAAATGAAACACTTTTTTTTTATTATTTGAATTTCCTTTCTCAAAGAAAATACAACTTATGTAAAGGAAAAAATCCTTTGTCAAATAACAAACAATAAGACAAAAATAATAGTTTGAAATATAATTTGAACCTAGCCATAAAAACTAAAACTTATGACACTTCTTTAAATTTAATGTGGCAAGAAGCTAAAATAATATTATTTAGAGACAAAAATTTGGTAAGAGCTATCCATTGAGTTGCAGAACATTTAATGCTGGGTCAGCAAGTTTGTTGACAGCTGAATGTGGAGCAGCTCAAGATGGAACCATGATCAAGCTTGCTGCGGCTGAAGCAGGGCTGCAGCAGGTTTGATGAAGGCTGAATCTGAATCCATGATCAAACTCGCTGCAACTGCATTAAATGCTCTGCAGTTCAATGAATAGCTCTTGCCCAAAAATTCAGATATTATTGAAATGCAAAACACAAAGAAAAAAAAATTTAACACATCCTGATTCCTTATTTGTGTGATGGTGGCTGTAATCTTGTTGTTGAGCTTCTACGGGACGACGGTAATCTTGTTGATCTTGGTACCAGTGGAGGTACAGCTGAGTTTGGAAGGTGATCACTAAATCTGAAAAAGCCTTCTCGAGGAGGTCTACCCATGTTTTCAAGCTGACCACCATAACCAAATCTGAAGAAATCATCAGGTGGAGCTGGTAGCCGTGGAGGTACACCTGTGTTTTCAATCTGATGACCACCATCAAATATCAAGAAATGCGGTGGAGTTGGTAACCGTGGAGGTAAAACCAGACCACCATCAAATGTCAAGAAATGCGGTGGAGTTGGTAGCCGTGGAGGTAAAACCATATTTTGAAGCTGATGCCCATAATCAAATCTGAGGAAATGCGGTGGAGCTGGTAGCCTTGGAAGAACAACCCTGTTTTCGATCTGATGAGCACCATCAAATCTGAACAAATGCGGTGGAGCTGGTCGCCGTGAAGGTAAAGCCTGCACGTTTCCAAGCTGATGACCACCATCAAATCTGATGAAATGCTGTGGAGCTGGTAGCCGTCGAGGTAAAGCCACATTTTCAAGCCGATGCCCATAATCAAATCTGAAGAAATGCGGTGGAGCTGCTAGCCCTGGAGGTACAGCCATGTTTTGGAGCTGATGAGCACCTTCAAATCTGAAGAAATGCGGTGAAGCTGGTCGCCGTGGAGGTAAAGCCTGCACGTTTTCAAACTCATTAATCCCGGGTCTGAAGAATCCTTGGGCATGCACAGCCATGTTTCTAGAGAATTCTGGGCCGGGAGGTTGTCGTCTTAGCCTTTTCAAGGGAGGTCCAATTTCCTGATCAAGCAACTTAGGCTCCCTGTCTACAAATTCGTTCAATGCTTCCTCCTTAGCAGCCAGAGCCTCATTATCTTCTACCTCGTTCTCAATCAGACTACACCTGTTGCATATTTGACAAGGTTTCCCTGGCTCTTCACTATATCGATCACAATCACAAAAATGCATATCTTCCAAATTCGAAATTGTCTGTCTGCAAACGTAACACATTGTATTTCCACACCTGCATGTAACCCTATTGCACCCATATATCTTGATCACCTGCGCCTTACATTTGCAACATTCTCTTATCACAGCTTTTGTCATCCTCTCTTCAACTTCCCTACGAAGAGCAGTCTCGGATTTTTCCAAACCCTCTTCACAGCGTAATGGTAAGTGACTCAGCTTCTTGCATTGGATACATGAAGCCTTTAAACATTTTAGGTTTGGACATTCCAAAACTTGTAGACCCTTGTCTGCTTCATATGGAATATTACAAAATGGACAGTAAACCAAGCCTTCAATTTTGGCTTCTACTATAGCATTATCGGCCTGGCGAGCTTCATATTTCTCGATAACAGCATGGGGAAGAGCTCTCTGAATCTCTGAGAAGGGAATTGACTCCTTGCAGCCACCCATTTCCATGCAAGTTAGGGAAGCATGCGCTTTGTAACCTCCATATATGATTTCTTCTACTCGCCTCCTGAGACAATCAAAACAAAAGTGATGCCGATTTGGGCACTCTATCATATTTTCTAATGGATAATCCCAAAAACAGCAACCACATTCCCCTACTGCATCCATTTCAATTCCTTGTGTCTCACTCACACTTTTGTTTTGGAGATTACTGATGACAGCCATATGAGAATTTTCTGCTTCTAAATTTTTTGCAGTCGCAACTTTTCCACCAGTTAATTCATCAAAGCCATCCGATTCACTAATTATGACCTTGCCCTTGTCCTTCTGCGAATCATTATGCTGCCCCATGAAAGAAGATCTTTTTGCTTCTCTGGCCCTTTTCTGTACTCCTACTTTCATGACTTCGGAAAGTCCATCGTCTGAAGAGGATGACGAACGTGCGGCCATATTTCTCAAATTCGCTAAAGGTTTCTTCTTGTAATTTTTTCCCGACTGAAAATTGGTGCTCAAAGCATGTGAAGTAACAAGGCATAAACAAAGACAGACACATGATTAAATACAAGTCTAACCCACAGTTTCAACCCGATAACATTGGTGCTTAACCTCGATTGTGGAGAATTAGGAGTTTGAGAGGTTGTCAAGGAAATTTCTTCTCCCTCTTTTACTCCCAGTAAGCTTTGGTTATGGGCATGACGGGGTTTACAGAAATTATATCCGGGGATTCTTGAATCAGTTGAAGTATGAGCTTTGATCATGGCATCGAGGCGTATCGAAAAGTTGTTTTAGGTCTGTCTGAGTGTTAGATGATTTTTGGTTTGTCTGAGTGTTGGATGATTTTTTTTAACTTGTAGTTTGAGAAAATTCATACGTCAAAGTTAAGTTATCTTGTATGTGTTCTCAAGTTTCTATGGGTAGTTGTAACAATTGGTTATCTATATTGTGCGTTTTCTTCATGTTTTCTATTACTTAATGTTATTTATATATAACTACAAGTTATGGATGCATTAACTAGTTATTTTTTATATTTTTATAAAGATAGATGTATATATTTTAGAATTTTGGGGTCTGTATTATGGAGTACCATTTATAATTTTTCATGGGCATAGTTCAAAATTCATAATTAACAATTATAAAAAAATCTAAAATAGCTCATGTGATAACTGCATCTTGTAGTAGTTGAAATGAAAAAAAATAAAATAAAATAAGCTCATGTGATAACTTAACTTAATGGCATGGTAATGTGTAGTCCATGTGACAATGGAACTCCATCTAGCACCTCGAAGTGGAGCTAATGTGCACAAGGTTTAGTCAAACTGCATTTTACAGCCAGGAATTGAAGCAATGTGTGTTTCCTATGACAGTAGAACTCCTAATAAACTCCTCTTAACTCTAATAAATTCCTCTTAACTCTTAACTTTTAAATTAACTATTAGCTTAACTCAAATGATGATACAACTATTTGTTTAACTTCAACTATCAGCTTAACAACCACAAATTAAGTGGTTGTTATATTATATTTACTATTAAATACAAGTAATTGACACATTTTTTAGGAAAAAAATTATCAATGTGGCAATATATTAATCTTATTAATATGGTTGTTTCCAGCTTTTAATTATTTATTTAAAATTTGGAAAAACATCCATAAAATTTATTTAATAATACATTTTTATAATATCACTTATCATGTAATTATCTTAATAATCAAGATAATATTTTCATGTTTAAGATAGTGATTGAAAATTAAAATAATTTTGAATTTTTAAGTATTTTCATTATTAAAAGTGTTTATGATTTATATTCCAATTATAGGAAAAACTTATAGCTATTTGCAATCCAATTTGCATCATTTTTATCCACAAAATTAGGTGTGATCAACAAACACATTAGTAACCTTCACCTTCACGATGAGTGTGGTTAGGAACAACCTTTATATAAAAATGGGTATGAGCTAATTCAATAGAACTTGGGAAATGCAAAAGATCTTGAAAAATAAAAAAAATTTAAGACCTAAAGAGTTAAGGATTTTTATATATAAACATTTGAAACCAATAAAAGTTATAGAAAAACTGGGTATACCTTATTAAAAAAAAGTGTTTAACATTCTAATTTCAAAAAATACAAAAGGAAACTAGTCTTTAAGACAAAATGCTAGTTTTTTTATCAAAACTTACTATCCTAGAAGTGTTACATATATACGCAAATTATCGTAATAAAAAGATACATTTTTACCGCATAAACAAAATAGGAATTAGAGAATTGAGAAAATATCTACACCTGTATCCATCCCTCACAAATACTTACACTTAAAGGTGGACATATGGGACTCTTCCATAGTTGTTAGCTCATGGGAAGGGATGAATTGACAATGGATACATCGATTCATGTTCATAAGCTTGTCCATTCTCGGTCCATTGATATGATCCCCCTGCTCATGCAAATTACTCTCGATATCCTCCATCATTTTGTTCAACATTGACATGTAATAAGAGGATTGCCTTAGGGAATCCAACACAACCTCAATTCTATCATAAAATTCCTTCAACATGTGTTTAAAGTCACTAAAATCATTACGGATGCCACTGAATAATTCCCTCCACAATGACATTGTAGTGGTTTGCTCACTATAAAATTTTAAAACTTTCCCACTATCACGCTAAGGGGAGCTCTTGTCTAGAAAAGATGTGCTCATATTCAAGTCTCCATGGCATAATTGGGTTGGATTTTGAATCCCAACGACTGATGAAACTCTACCTCATCATAAATTCTAGAGAGCAGAGAGACACATGTGAAGGAGGTTGAATGTAACTTCAAACAAGCAACAATCTTCAATAGGTTATCGTCAAGCTAGAAGGATGAAGGAGGTATTTCAATGAACAATAGAGAACCATAATCACCTTGTATCTCTACATGTTAACTACCATCAAATCCATAGTTCTCTTCCTCACAAAAGAAAGAAAACGAAGTCAAAACACACTCTTAGGGGGCTTCATTCTCCTTTCCCATTTCAATTGAATCTTCCATCAAATCTCAACTGTGGTGTGTGAATGCGTCATTCTTTTAATTCAAGGGATTTAATTTCACATAGGAACAAGGTACCTTCCACTTCCTTGCGATCACCTTTTGCACTACGACTGCCATCTAGCCATTGTATTACATGTGGTTCCATGGGGGTGCAAGCCCTCTCACAACCATCCTGCCAACTTATGCAACCCATTTTCACTTGGATAAGGTATCCACTTTCGATGAGGTGTCCCCCCATTTTTCATTAGGACCCATTAGTCCAATTTTACGCCTTAATTAGCTAACATATCTACCACCCTCTTGTTTCTTCTGCTTATGTGGAATAAAGAAACATAATTTCTGAGAGGTCCTTAGATAGCTCAAAATTATTCCAAGTGATCTCCCATGCCTCGCATCATGGATTCTAAATGTTGCACATAATTAATCAAAGAATCTTTGAAGATTTTAACTCTTGGGAAGTTTATGGATGCAATTAGCTCAACCCCGTGCAAAGGGAATACCAGTCATCTTGATTATTCATTTTTTACCCTAATCCCCACTAATAGGTTTCTTTAATTATTCATCCATGGTTAAAGAGAGCCCCCACCACCCGCTCATCTCCCTAACACCTGCCTCCCCAAAGAGGATCTTGAAAAATCTTGATACGCAAAGAAATAAGGATTATGTTCTCTACATTAGAGAAGATCAAATTGGCTATTTTTTGGGGGGGGGATAAGTATTAATCTTGTCTATTGATCTAGGAACAAAGAATCAATCTCATCAAAGATTAATCAACAAATAACTCATGAAATGGTGTAATCGGTCTACTAGAATAGTAGCCACTCTGTATTCACATAAAGAATGAATGATTACAATTACAATGTCATGCTAAAAGCATGAATGAAGAGACAATTCGAATTCCTTAGGAGGTCATTCAAATTGAATGAGTGAGTCTAGCTTAACTGACTATAAGCCATGGTTCACACTCAGTTAACCACTGATCAAAACCCTAATTGACTCAACTAACCCTAACTGAAGTCGGAGTGCAATAAATGACTGAGTCTCAACTGAAATAGATCAGACAAATGTCACAGCTCACCAACCATCAAGAGGTAGCGCTACATTGACTCCAATGAACCCCGATGAGGTTAACTGAAGTTGAACTGCACATCAGAAGTTGGTGGAGGCGCCCCTGTTGACTCCAGTTCATTAAATAATCATCAAATAATATATTTAATGAGAGGAGGCACCTTAACTAACTTGTTTAACTGATTGTAACCACCAGTTAGCAATTAGGTGCATTAATATCACTCAGATCACCCCCAGAGTGCTCCAGTTAGCCTCCTCGAATGTAGGAGAAGGCTAAGTTAGCCTCCTTGACTGAAGGTAGGCATGGGTGAGACTGGATGATGACATTTAATGCTCCACTAATGTCAATTAATGTCAATAATACTTAGGATAGTGGTTTAACTAGGCCAATTTGACCAAAAAGAGTGTGTATGGTGGTAAATGTCTCCAACACCCCCCCTTAAGCTATACTCAGGAGGAGTTAGAAAACACAAATGCATAAAAATGCTAGGGCCTTGGCAACAAATGCCATAGGTCACCCTATACAATAAAGTAACTGCTTAATATAACCAAGGAAATGGGGAAAACCTCATGGGAAAAATACCCCCTCTCAAACTAAGCAGTAAATCAAGAATTGGTTCTTCTATGCAGCAGTATCCTGAGACTGTGCATGTGAACCTATGAATCCAAACTAAATGAATATGTCTGGA
>LPNX011233595.1:27328-41624 GCA_001517045.1 Pseudotsuga menziesii
AAAGAAAAATGTACTCAACTGAATCAGAAATATAAACAGCTGCACGGTGAAAACTGGACCCATGTAGAGTAGCTAAAATCATCTGAAGAGAGAGCAAAGGTTCTTAAGGATTTGAACCATGTGTGGAACACTCAAGAAACTGATATGTTGTAGCCTTGAACAGCAAACCATGAGTGGTAAAATCAGCCCCAAATCCTAGGAGCAAGTTTCCAAACGGATGCAGAATGTCTTCCTCTTTACTAGTTCTATGAGGAGATGAGCATGTGACCAAAGGTAGAGAAGCCCTGGGACTGTGAAGAGCGAATGCTTGAGCTCCATAATCTGATATAGCTTATGAAATATCTAATGAATCACATAATAAAATATCAGCAATCTCATATGAGGAAACTAACACCAAATCCCCATCAGCAGTTTTGAAGAGAAAGTGCGGTACTTGATTTTTCACACTGGAATTGGTGAGAGCAGCTACAAGCATGACTGAAAGCTCTTGGATTTTAAAATATGAACAAAATAATATCAGATCAGAATGTAAATTAGATCTAAATAAGTTCACACAGATCCAAAACTATGAAATGAAATCAAATCCCCAGCAACAGTTTTGTCGAAGACTTGCGGTACTTGTTTCTTCACACCGTTGATGAGAACAGCTACAAGTAGTATTGAAGGTTTATGAACCTGAAATTTTGAACCAAGAAATATTAGATCAGATCCAAATAATATCATATCAGATCCAATAAGGTTTATATCAGATCCAAAAGTATGGTCAACCGAGATGGTGGATGCACAGTTGTCTTTTTCTTCAAAATTCTGAATTTTGGTGCATGCAATCATGCAGGATTTTGCTGGAAAATCTAGATAATGGGGAGCGAATGTGTCAATCTTATAATCTGATATTTCTTCCAAAATATCCAAGTTTTTACATATTTGCACACCAACAGCAACATTAGAGGGAGAAAAATCAAATTTCTCTTCACTTTTGGAAGCAATTACTGGTAAATTTTTCACATAATTCAAAGGAAAATCACCAATGAATGTTTGCATGGAAGTGCAGCAGTATTTTTCTTCAATATCAGAGATTCGAATGTCTTCTTCTATTTCAGCAATATGAGGAGATGAGATATCAGATATCTCATGAACTTTCGGAGCATCAGGAGAAGGAGTCACCACATGGAGACTTTCTTCAATTCGAATTGAATGTATAGAAGATTCTGCTTCATCTTCATCTTGAAAAACTTCATCAGAGAGAGTAGAGGCTGAGAATTTTGAGTAAAGAACTCGTGTGGTGTTGGATGTGATATCCAAAGTGCTATTATTATCCTCATTGTGCTTTCCAAAGGTTCTGTCCAATTTTATCCAGAGATCCTTTGGGTATTCAGCAGAACCAATAAGGTAGCGCAAGCTAGGAGAAAGGGCCAGACATATTGCTCCAAAAGATTTGTCACTGTCATTTAGCCAATCATTCTCATTCTCACAAGACTCTTTTCCAAGTCCAGTTGACACCTCATAGAGACCTCGTCTCTTCAGAGATGCAACATCTTCAACTTCCATTCTGAATAGCTTGTGAATAGGGTGAGAAGAGGGACTGATGAGTCCATTCGAAGTTGTACCTGTTAAAACCTGTAAATCACAACAAAAGGGAAATGTAAGGTTGAAAAACCTGCACATTTTAGGTTTTCATCACACCCAGCATAGTCAATCAAGCAAGCTTGATCAACAAGTTCTTTACTTGGGTATTAAGTGGTAAGCCTTGGCTTCTGGTGCAATGCTAGATTTTTGAGCTATTGCTCAAATTTCATGTAGAAATCTATCAAAAAGCTTGTTTTTGAGAGATAGAGCTTTGTCCCACCGTAAGCTCTGATACCATATTAATCTTGTCTATTGATCTAGGAACAAAGAATCAATATCATCAAAGATTAATCAACAAATAACTCATGAAATGGTGTAATCGGTCTACTAGAATAGTAGTCGCTCTGTATTCACATAAAGAATGAATGATTACAATTACATTGTCATGCTACAAGCATGAATGAAGAGACAATTTGAATTCCTTACGAGGTCATTCGAATTGAATGAGTGAGTCTAGCTTAACTAACTGTAAGCCATGGTTCACACTCAGTTAACCACTGATCAAAACCCTAATTGACTCAACTAACCCTAACTGAAGTCAGAGTGCAATAAATGACTGAATCTCAACTGAAAGAGATCAGACACATGTCATAGCTCACCAACCATCAAGAGGTAGCGCTACACTGACTCCAATGAACCCCAATGAGGTTAACTGAAGTTGAACTGCACATCAAAAGTTGGTGGAGGCGCCCTTGTTGACTCCAGTTCATTAAATAATCATTAAATAATATATTTAATGAGAGGAGGCGCCTTAACTGACTTGTTTAACTGATTGTAACCACAATTTAGCAATTAGGTGCATTAATATCACTCAGATCACCCTCGGAGTGCTCCAGTTAGCCTCCTCAAATGTAGGAGAAGGCTAAGTTAGCCTCCTTGACTGAAGGTAGGCGTGGGTGAGACTGGATGATGACATTTAATGCTCTACTGATGTCAATTAATGTCAATAATACTTAGGATAGTGGTTTAACTAGGCCAATTTGACCAAAAAGAGTGTGTATGGTGGTAAATGTCTCCAACAATAAGGTACTAGTGTCATTTTCACCCCTCCAAATGATCCCAAATATCTAGCATGTCCAAAGATATATATTACTTGAATAAATTGGATAAAGTGTTTGGGGAGCTTCAAACATAGGTTTATGAAAAAAAAATTGTGGAGATTGAACATTGGGAGTTAGGAAAATTGTTTTCAAGAGATTCAATTATTGGCATTCATGATATGAATTTGTAAAATTGTAGCCTATCATGCATAAATACTACTTGATTAAGTTGGATATTTTTTTGGAAAACGACATGTTTCTTCTTTTCATGAAAGTCATTGACTAGATGAATCACATTTTAGGTGCATGTTAGCAAAACAAGGCTACCTCAACCAGAAATAATCTATGGACTTGGTATGATAATTTTTCCATTCCATATTAAATGGAAAGAATTTGGAAAGGGCCCTAGAGAAGTCTAAGAGTGCCTCCTTCCATTTGGGTGGTGGATCCACATGCGATGATTAATGATGTGACCCTATCATCATGTAGTCTTTATTTTTATGAGTCCATTTTTTTCTCTCGATGGGTAGAGAGATTGCAAAGGATGAATTTTACAAAAGTGTAAATTACACACATATTGTCAAGCACCAACATCACATTATAGAATTGATTGGAAGATAATTCAATCATTAATTCTATGTGTGCTCAACATTTATGTGTTTTGGGTCTAGCATCTTAGATCCTTCTTCTTCAATCTTTGTTCAATTTTTTTTTGTTGGTTTCACTTGATAGCAATGTTCTCTTCGTAATGGATAAGGGAAATTGTGACTATAGATATTTGTTGTAAATTGTATCAACCAATTACAAACTTCATTTCATGTACAATAGTGGTTTGAGTTTAGTACTATGTTCAGTCTAAGGACTAAAATTATAAATACATGTGCAATTTTGAAAGTATGTTGAATTATATAATACTTTGATCAATGGATTTGTTCTTCTTCTCATAATCGTAAAATCAAAATTCAAGCAAGACACCCATTATACAATAAAATTCTCAAGACTCCTAGGTCTTCTATTCATTTTTGGGCATCAATGGATAACCTCTAGCAAGATTTAATGCAATCTATACAATTGTTGTTAAGTAGAGTTAATGTATATAAAGAGTAGTGATCATATAGTTTTGTAATTACAGTTGTAGATATACAAATCCATTTAAATTGTGATAAATGACAACAATCATATTCTTAGTGATAATTTTATTATGATTAATGAATTCTCACAAATGTAAAGGAGATAGGACCTTGGCACTGTTAATCATCGGCATGTTTATTTGAGATTTATTCATTTCCCATTAAATGTAGGATAATCCCAATCATAAATAGTGAAATTCCTACTATACTCATTTGCTTTAACCTCACATGGTTCTAATATGATTCTTCACATTAGCATTATATTAATAGGAAAAATCACACTGTTTTTTAAGCTAAACCTTGTATTTAGCAAGGAGACATGACTACAGTTAGGATTCCTTATTTTAAAATACAAAGATCAAATAAAGCACAAGTTTAATACTAATGAGAATGTGCAAATATACACAAATTCACAAGAATTTACCATAATAAGTTTTCATTTAAGGGTGTACTTTTAACTAATGGAATGGAATTTTTATCTTTGTAAATGTTTGCATGGAGTTCATTTAAATCTCAACTGAAGCAATTATTTCTAGTAAGTTTACACTAAGTAACTACAAAACCTAGATTTTCCATGCATTTGCATGACTTCAACAATGACCCACACATACATCTGCACTACATACCATATACATATTGTACCGCTAAAATAATCTCCACAATGTAGACACAATCAAGAAAATAACTCCAAACACAAACTACTAGAAGAGGTATTTTTGAAACATAACACTTATAGTCGCTGAAAATATAATCAAATTTGGATAATTAAAGTGGAAAAGGGAGCCATTGTCATTAAAAAATGATCAAATAGTAAAAGAGGAATTTTTGAAACATAATACTGATAATCAATGAAGATATAATCTAATTTGGATAATCAAAGTGAATAGAGAGAACTATTGTCTTTAAGAAAATGATCAGATACTAGAGGTGGTGTCTCAAATTAGTTTCTAGATGCAATTCAATATTGACTTCAAACTTTAGACTTCATATTTTAACTTCAAATTCAACTCTACTTTCATCCCAATGAATAAAGTATGCACATAGTCAAGGCATAGAGTCCAACTACTAACTCGAGGTCATACGTGGTATACTTTTCTTTATATATAAAGAGAATGCTTATATTTTAACAAATAAGATCCAAGCAAATGGTTGAGTAAGATTGATTTTCCACCCAACTATAAGTACCATCAGTAGATACTACCCCCAAACCATGCTACAAGACCATTAGGGTGAAGGAAACACCTTTAGGGTTCCATCTCTCATCCCAAAACCATTTTCTCTCATGCTTCTAGCCAAACCTGCTCACCACTAAGTAATTATAGGGACCTCACTCAACCATTCTAGCCATGTCACTCTCTTCTATTGCACCACAAAACAAAAGGAATTTCCCTTTGCTAATCCAAAGTTCCCTCACAAAATACAACCCTTGTAGTACTAACTAATGTGTGTATAAAGAGTCCAACATGTTAAATTATATTAAAGAAATGATCTTGAAACGTTAATTTGTGGCTTCTCAAGCATTTAGGAGTACCAGTACCCAATGAGTAAAGGTTCATATCTTTCTTAGTGGATCACATCCAACTTAGAAATATGGGGTTTCTCTCCCTCTCCGATTTGTGTGACACTACCAAGACCCACTCTCGATGGTGAGATTAGCCCGGGTGATAACTTGGAAGACTACACCCTTTCCCTCACTTTACACTTACTCAATTATCCTTTTGTACATTAGTATTATCTACACTTTAGCATATGCACCAAGTACTCAATCCAATAGACAATCACACAAGAAAAAACATGTGTTTGTTGGGAAACGCCTCAAAGGGGCGTGCCAAAATTTCTTTATAAACAAGTGCAAGTTACAACAGGATGGAGGGTGCCCTTGGGTAGCCTCTTCAGGAGACTCACCCAAACGACAGCATCTCCTTTTTAGTAAATAGAAACCCCAGGGATTATGTTAATAAACAAATTCCCCAAAAGAGCATGAAAAGAGCATAAAAAGACCGAAAAGAGTAATCCATGCATTAATAATGAAGAACAAAGATGAATAGAAATCCTCTTCGAGGGGGAAACCTCCTTATACATTGTACTAAGTACATAAGACAAGACAAGATGATATGCTCAGATGAAAATTTCCCCTTCCTATATATAGGAGACTAAGAGGTACAATTCCAACTATTTAACCCAATCTAACGTAACTAATATTATCATACTAAGGACAAGTACAACTAATGTACCAACATGGCATCGAAACTAATGTAATGTGCCATAATATATGGGGGAATTTTCCAACATTTAGGGATAAACATGCCCCTCCCCTTCAAACAAGTGTTATCCTTAACACTTGGTTAGTTGTGGATTTTTTATGTATTAAGGGCTCATCTTCCCATGTCGAACCTTCCACTAGTACGTTCACCCAACACACACCATAGTGTGCCCAAACCCGCATGGACGAGCATCTCTCCAGGCCTACCGAAACCTCTCTATGGATATATGATATGTTCAAGGAACCTCCTCTCCAATACCGTGACATCTTCCCCCACTCCAAGCTATTTCTATGCTCGACAATGTATCCAAGTTTTCCAGGTGATCTTGGAAACCTTCTATCAATTTTGTTGTTGCCACCTAAAACCACAAATGAGTCTTCCAAAAGTATCCCAAAGTGTCAAGTCATCGCACCCTTATCAACCTATTACTATTTTGATACTCAGATAATTCGATCGAGTCTTTGTTCGCTATGCATCCCCATGTGTCAAACTAGTTGGGTAGATAATCATACCATTCACTCAACCCCATGAGAACGAACCTCCTCAATCCCAAAACCATATTTTCCCTCCTCACTTCAATCATCTAGTATTGTCTTGTCGAACTAAGGAAAAGTCGTCACCTTTTCCTCAGTGCTGCTAAACTGCCTTATTTGCTTCAACTTGTGTCTACAAAACCACTTCATGGTATTGTCTCATGCCTTACACATCTCTTCTCGACTAAATTTTCTAATGAACCCTCACGAGGTAACTACGGACTCACTATCTACACCGAAGGTAGTGAACCAATATTCTAACCTTCATCCCAAGAAGAATGGCAAGTGACATTCAAACCCACTGCCTTAAAGACTCCCAAGGATTTTCCCATCCCCCTTGTGTTTGTTGCACAAGTACTTTAAGTATGCTTCTATTTCCGAAGGATTACAACCCAATTATTCTATTCAGTTTGGGATAAACTCATATTCATGAATCCTAAAATCCACATACTTGGTTGCATGGATCGCAAGGTAACTCGCACCTCCTACTACTGCATCCAAACAAGAGTCCTACATATATGTCATCACCAAAAGTGTCTCATCCACCTCTGCTCGTTGTTGTCTCTTCTTATCTCATCTCCTTTTCGAATTGCTTGTCCCCTCAAAAGGGGCTCAATTCCTACCTACATCCCCTTCTAAGTGTTGCAATCTCTCTGAAATGAGTTTGTCATTCTACCAGTCATAGAAATGTTGAAGGGTACCCAAGGTGGTCTCTAGATCCTTAGTATTCCCTTCACCCAAATCGTTGTTCTACAAGTGATACTTCTTCTCCAATAACTTTAGGACTGCCTCTGCCTCAACCGAACTACAACCTACTTTCCTTAGTATATTGGACTCCAATTGGGAATTAGATATCTCAATTTCCAATGTAAATAAGTCCACTATGTATGCAAAATCACGCTTTGGGAGTACTTCACTTTCACTCTTGTCTTGACCCACCATCACAGTTGTCAAAGGTACCTGAGTCACCTCGGCTACCTTCATATATTCCATTGTCACCAAGTCCTCTACCCATTTCTTGCACTACCGGGAAAGTGGCTCATCACATAAAGAATCAACTAAAGCTTAGGGTTTTCTCTTATAAACACACACTTAGAAAAATAAATTCCCGCTAATCCTTTCATTGTATATTTAAGTGTATTGATGGTAAACGTCCACATTATGTTTTTAACTTATTATTTTTGGTTCATTATTAGTTGTAAAGCACACTGGTGAACTTCTATATCAAACACATTGAATAGGAATATAATAGAAAATGAAAACCTTCGCAACGCATACATTGTTTTGTTTTAATTGATGTTACCAGTGTGCTATATATTGTAAAGCACCCCAATGAATTTTCTAATTAAAATGCACCAATTAGGAATTTTACAGAAAATGCAAATGAAAACCTATGCATAGTAAACTTTTGCATAGGTTTTTCTTCGCAAAGGAAAAAATGGAGGTTACTTTTCGATGCATATAACTCTTCAGTGCATTGGTGCATAAACAATGGATATGGTGCAACTATAACTTTGAAAGGCCCTTCAAATTTTGGTTTGAAGTTATATTTTTCTATAATTTCCATACGTTCTTTAATGAAATTGTTCGCATAATAATTATTGTTTTTACTCAAATGTAGGGGAGAAAAAAGTTATAATATCAAATGGCCAACTCTTTGGATTCGAATTCATTCCATATTGTTGTGAGTTGTTCAAGTTCTCTTCCATTGTTTGTAGTATGTCCATATTTTATTTATGATTCATTTATCTAGTTGAATTTATTTTATCTATGCACGTGCATTTGAATAATTATTTGTAGGATCATGATTCAGGATCAAGTTCAAATGCGCAAGATATTCCATCATTGCAAAAATATTTCCAGCTCTTGTCAAGAGAAAGGTACCACAAGAAGATATTTAATGAAAATGGGCAGTGGCTTTACCCTACCAATTGTACCATGGCATATTCCAACAGCCATACCTAGGTCAATGGTACTACACCATGAATTAAATCTCTTTTATGAACACCAATAGTATGCAGTTGTTCAAAATATAAAGGGTTGAAGGAAAATGCTTGACATGTCACATCGTCTTATTATACTAAATGTTTAACTACTCAAAGCTGATGGTCTAATACCTCCCACTATGGTCAAGAATCCAATAGGTGATATACGAAATATGTGTATCAAAACTTCCATATGCTCCTTTTTTGAAAGGTTGGAAGCTATATCAAGTGAAAATTTCCATCCTAAACTTAGAAACATGTCTCCTTTTGTTGAGTCAATGGAGAGTTGTAGTGAGACAAACTATGATAACGATACTACCAAAAAATATCTACTATGATATCCAAAAAGTTGTATGAGCTGAGAGAAACAATTTCCAAGTACACACCAAGTTTGGTTCGATTGTTAGTAGATAGTAATGACTTCTCCCTTCCTATCCATATGAAAACTAAATACCAAACCTATTACATCTGCACTTTGTATGGTGCTTGATCCTCTTCCATGCATGTGCGTGATGTTGGATCTGAACTCTCATTTTGTGGTAAAGTTATATGATTTCCAAGTCTAAAATAGATGTGGAAAATCTTGGGTTGTTTATCCTTTCACATGTATCCATTCCTCCCAAACAGTCAATAGCACTTATGTCATTTTGTGATCGTCTTTATAGTTGGTCTGATTACTCGAATATTGTTAAATACAAACATAGAATTTCCATGTATAGTATTTGCATGAATGAAAAAAAATTGGAAACTTTAACACAAAAAAAATTATTATATATCGATGGCCATCCCTTCACTCATGGGAACATTGTAAGTTTCATAAATAGTTTTAGGTCCTCATTATTTAGTGAAAATTATTCATTTGAGGAACACTCCAATGAAAAAGGGTTTTTTTTTGTGAAAAGGAAGGAATCCATATTTGTTGTTGTGCATGCAATACATAATTTGTATCCTTGTGATGAGTTGTTAATAAATTGTAACTTATGTAGACCACGAACCACTCATCAAAAATGCCTTGCATTGGGTCTACCTTTAGACATTCCCTTCAGGCGTAAGAAAAAGAACATTGATTAATTGTATTTTTTGAACTTCATTGGATCTA
Organism: Pseudotsuga menziesii; assembly: GCA_001517045.1. NCBI lineage: Eukaryota > Viridiplantae > Streptophyta > Pinopsida > Pinales > Pinaceae > Pseudotsuga > Pseudotsuga menziesii. The sequence continues at coordinate 37,006 of LPNX011233595.1, forward strand.
ATGGAAATGTACTACTTAATTCCATGTTTGGCTTATAAAGTGGTCAGGTTCATATTTATTATTGGGGAAAAAATTTCCATGGTTTTAATTAATGTTTCGTATAGTGTTTGAACATACTAAATGCATTGTGTCACTAATATTAATAGTATAATTTTCAATATTTTTATAATCATGATTATGATGACAAGATAACTATCTAATATCTACCGTTGCACCCCACTACAATGTCAAATCAAGAGAATGGTATTAAACGAGCAAAACATGGAGAGGAAGCATACCAATTGTGGTTGAATCAACCTCATATTCATTTCCCACTACATCCTGAGTCACCAATTCAAAACATATATAATAACACTAACTCTTCACATGGTGGGGACCAAAGTAATGGTATAAACGTTGGTAATGATTATTTTTAACTGGAATACCGATGCCATGGAAGGAAATTTGTTACATGCATTCCAACAAAATGAACTAAGGGATGACGCTAATATCATCGATACTTTCTTTGAAGGCCTAAAATTTGCAACTGCCACCCCTCTCTTTGGACATTGATCAAGGTCTACCCAACTAGGGACAACAATATTGTTGTACAAATTGAAATAAATATATGGTATCCGAAATGTGTATTTCTCAACACTTTTGAGATTTTGAGGTAACTAAGCATTCAATCCCCTACTTTTAAAAGGAATTTTGCCACACAAAGAACATTGAAAATGGTTTATTTTATGCATCCTTGATGATAGTGTACATTTCTTTATGTTTCCCACTATAAGGTACTTCCATGTGATAATGTCTTTATTTCCTAACAGTTTTATGGAGGAAAATAAAATACTAAAAAGGTTGGGTGTTGAGTACATATCATACCATGCATGCCCGAATGATTGTATTCTATACATAGGTGAATATGTGGAAAAAGAGATATGTCTAGAATGTGGGCATGAAAGGTACTAGAAATTGAGAAACAAGGGTAAGGCATATGTTCCTTCTCATAAGATATTGAGGCACGTGCCTATCATTTCGAGTATTTGAAGGCTCTTTATTTGCAAACAATTAGTTGTGTTGTAGGTGTGGCATGCCTCATAGAAGTGATCCAATAGTTATGTGAATCTCAATAGATTCAATAGCTATGAAGCATATAGAGGATACATGGCCCGATAAATTGAAGGATGAAGTACATATACTTAAATTGAGAATAACCATGGATGGAGTTAACTCATATTCCCTCAAAAACAACAACTATTTTGTTTGGTCATTGTTAGTGATAAATAACTATATACCCCCATGGTTTTCCATGAAGAATGAACATCTTATGTTGGCTCTTATACTCCTAGGTAGAAGACGAGTGAAGCCTAATGGATGTCTACCTACAACCATTGATCAATTAATTTAATAAATTATGGGAATGGATACATGTATATGATGTATCAAGACACATCCCAATAGAGAGGTCTTTTACATTGTATGGAATATGTCCATACACCACACATAGTTATCTAGGGCTAGGAGTTTTCTTTGGTAAGCATGTTCATTGATTTGTTTGTATATGTAACATTATTTGGCATACTTATTTTGGTGAAACTATTATTTTTAATGCTAACGTGCTTTGTATACAATAACAGCGTAGGTCTTGTAACAAAAGGGTGTCATGGATGTAAATGTTGTGGAACATCTATCAATTCTAGGTAGTCTAAGCACCTATGAAAACCAGTGTATGACTACTCAAGGGTATTCCTTCAAAAAGACCACCCTTATAGAATAATTGCATTTGTGTTCAATGGTAAACTAGAGAGAACATGAAGACTTCAAATAATCACACTAGCATATTGGATTACGGAATATAACATAGAGAAGGAGAATGAAATTGCATAATTATTCGATCCAAATGGTGAACGTATGTTCAATGATACTAAATATTTTTACAACTATTTTGAAAAAATTCCCATTGAGATGAAAATAAAGTTTCATATTGGGATCATCTTAAGATTAACCACTTACTATATCCCGTGCATATATTAAAAAATGTTTCATCCTCTTTATGGAGGCATATATCATTGAAAAAAAGAAACACAATGGCTATTAGAAGATATCTTATTTATTCAAATACAAAAAATAGACCTTGGCTAAGAAAAGAAAGCAAAGGAGAGGCTAGTCCCTCTTGGTCTTTTAAATAAGGTGATGTCCCATGGATTTTAAATAAGAATGAGATTTCTATGGTTAAGGATGTTATATTGGGTGTGAATGAAACTTCTTTATATGGGTCGACTAAAGCCTCATGAATATATTTACACCAGACATGATTTAGAGTTGGAAGCCGTGATATTAATGCTAAATATTTTGAGGCAATATCTTGTAGGGTGAAGCTTTGTGCTCAATATGACCATAAAAGCTTGAAGTATCTCTTTGTGTAGAGGGATCTAAAAGTTAGACAAAGGTGATGGAGTGAATTTATGAGTAAATATGATCTTTGTATTTTATATATCAAAGTAAATGAGAATGTGATGGTTGATTCCCTTAGTAGAAGACCAAGGATATTCTCCTTAGTAAAATTAAAAATCAATTTTAGGGAGAATCTATCGGGAGAACTTGGAGATTGTTGGTATTAAAAGGTTACTTGAACACTTTAGAATGGGAGGCATCTATAGCCTAAGTTTGAAGTGTATGTCCTTTAGGAAAATGTATTGTTGTGATTTCATGGGAGGATGCACATCCCAAAGGAAGGAGATATTAGAAGAACTATATTCGAGGAAGCCCACAAATCACTTATTATTTGCATTTATTGTGAAGATATATAAAGACATGAATAAGATATTACTAGGAAAGCATGAAGTGGGATGTAGTCAAATTCACAACTAAGTGCTTTGATAAAGGACAATCACCACCACCCAATATGTCTCTTACAACCACATTACATTCCTATGTCCAAATGGGAACTCATTTTATAGGATTGACTATTACATCTTAAATGCATAATGACATTCTAGTCCTACTTGATAAATTGATCAAAAGTGTTCAATTTATTCCAATCTGTTAGAATAATCCGTCGTGTATCTCTCTCTTTTTCTCTGTCGTGATGTGAAAGACTCAATGTGGAGATCCCGTGAATAGTTGTGTTTGGGTGTTGAGGCCTCTCCTTACTTGTTTGCTCTCTCATCGCTGTTCTCTGCGCAGTCATTCAGTTTTTGACCGACCTCTCTGCTGTCTGCTGTATGCGTTAAGTATATCTGCTGGTTGGAGCCTGCGTTGATGACTACGTATTGTTGGCATTTGACTATTTTATGGGAATAAGTATTGAATGCATCGACATAATAATAAATTTTAGAGCAATTGCTCATGAATTTGGAGGCGTAGACTTACATATATTATAGTGATTTGCAGTATAGATATAAAATTGCTTGAGAGAGAGAGAGTCCGTTGTGTGGTTGTTCCTCATTAGTGTAAGGGTTTCAAGATTCTTGTTGAACCCAACGTGAAGGAAACCGATGGAAGTCCCTCTCAGCACGCGCCATAGTCTATAAAGAAGTGACATTGTATCGATTATATCGACTCTTGGTATCCCAAATGAGTTTAGAAGGGACATCAATTATATAGCCTACAATACAGCCAGTTGAACCTGTGCGTGGAGGCGTGTGACTGAGTGAGTATACCCTGCCTTAAAGAGCTGCCTGGAGTACTAATTCGAGGAGCTGCGTGGAGAGCTGTTATCTCTGTTATGCGATGAAGACTGGTATATGCGTTGATATGTGTGTTGTTATATCCTACATATACTTATATATGTTGAAGCTGATGCCTGTAGACTAAGCCTGAAGCCTGCGTGTGCCTGCCATGAAGCTGTGCCTGCATGAAGCTGTGCCTGCGTGTAGCCTGTGAAGCTGTGCTGGGACCTTCGAGCTCAGACCTTTGAATTATGAGTTGTGCATTGAAGACTATTGTACGTTGGAGCTACTGTGATTTCTCTCCAATGACCCTAAAGACTGCCTAGTGCTGCGTTGAAGACTACTGATATTTGCGTTGAAGGTTGTAAGAAGTATGTTAATATTGCTGCTGTCTACTTCTTGAAATGCTGCTGAACTTGTGGAGCTGCGAGCCTGTGTTGCTACAGCCTGTTGAAGACCTACTTGAAGACCAATCTTAGTATTCAGAATACTGAGACTGATATATTGCATTGTGATACCGAGACTGATATATTGCATAGTGACTAATATATTTTGTATATTGAAGAAGCTTGTGTATGCTCACCTGAAGCTTGCATTGTATTCACCTTGGCAGAGATTGTAGACCTGCAAGGTTATTGTTTTTCGCTTTGTCATATTAAGATCAATATTGTAAATTATACTAACAGTTGTAAAAGATGCACTCTTTGGCATCTAGTATTGGTGCTGCCATAGCTGGCAAAGACCAATCCAAAGACCCTTCCATGGGAGATTGCAGCAAGAGAGGACGAGGAAGAAGAAATTTCAGAGGCAGAGGGGTCAGAAGCAAAAGATCAGATTTGCAGTGCAAGCGTTGCAGAAAGACTGGACACACATCAGATCAGTGTTGGGCTTCATGGGAATCCATCAAAGACAAGCATAACCAGAAGAAAGATGACCAAGATGCTAGTAAATCTTCTGATTCTTGTA
>LPNX011233595.1:44303-55417 GCA_001517045.1 Pseudotsuga menziesii
ATCAAAGAAATGTATAATGACACTAATGTGCCAAGGGAATTTATAAGTGATATTATTTGTATTCATGTGTTTCCTAAGAATATCATCTTGGATAGAGACTCTTGGTTTATGTCCAATTTTTGGACAAGTTTACTATCAACAACGGGGACTAAATTGAACTTGAGCACAACTTATCATCATGAAATGGATGTGCAAATGGAAAGAGTCAAGCAGGTAATGGAATACATGCTTAGGATGCATGTTATGGAGCAACAAACTCATTGAGATAAGTACCTACATTTTGTGTACTTTTATTACAATAATAGTTACAATAACCCAATCAGAATGCCACCTTATCAAGACTTGTATAGAAGACCATGTAGGATATTGTTTTATCGGTACAAGTTAGAAGACCAAGTGACTGTAGGTGGAACTAATTAAAAATATGGAAAAATAGGTGATTATAATTAGATAACAATTAAAGGAAGCACACTATAGGAAGAATATTTATGTCAATGCTCATAGAACTAAGAAAAAATACAAAGTTGGAGATGAGGTTTTTATTAGCATTAGGCCTAATAAGAATAGTATTTAGTTTGGAAAGGGGACAAATCACCTCGATTTATAGGGTCATTTCCAACTATTGAAAGAACTGGATCAATTTCATATCATCTTGCACTGCTATCCCATTTGCATAAAAATCATGATGTTTTTCATGCATAGAGATGCATGTTACTATGTAGTCGATGAAACTAGTAAAATAAATTGAAAAGAATTGTAGGTTGCGGATGAGGGAATCAATATAGTCAAACCATTACACATAATGGACCCTAGGGTCTAATAGTCTAGATACTGCATCTTGGTGGATAAGTTTAAGCTCTAGTGGGACAAGTGTATCTCAATATATTCTACATGGGAGGACACAAATACCATGCATCATAATTATCCCACATATTTTTAGTATAATCGCGAGATGAATATTCCTGAACCCTGGGATCTATAAAGCTCCATATTTTGAATTCGACATATAAACTACATTATGAACAATAAATTGTATTTCTTTTTTTATTATATGTTGAACTCAACTAGATTGATATAACTATGTTTTGAGAACACACAGAACTACTTATATAGAGAAGTTATGTACATGAGCTTACTTTATATGTTATTAAAAATGTAAGTTTTATTATTTAGTTCCAAGGTGCAAGTTTAAATGGGAAACCATGGTATGTGGATCCCAATTTGAATTATATTTCAATGAATAAATAGGTTCCATGCACCTATAAATAAACTAGGTTTTTTACATTTTTTTATCAAATGGTAACTTGGTAATCACATGAAAATGATTATATGGTTATGGTGCATGATATTGTGTGTTGCAAAACTAACCTACAGGTTAAATGGCCTAAGTGATAGCAATATAATTTTGTTAGTAAAGGGACAAATATGTTGTTTTCATGCATTGAAAGAAAAATGGTATAATATGAAGCGTTAATTTTATTTAATTATTAGTTCAATACATTTCTATGATATGTGGGAAAGTGAAAGTTCTACAAGAAACCTAACTTCCCAAATTGGTAATTTAGTTCCACAACTCTAAGAACAACAACTACAACTCTAAAAAGTAAATAATAGGGTGTTGACCCTAGTTCGATTGGAAGTAGTGGAGGAATTACTCATTATTTATTTTCTGAAAGCTAGAATCGTGGGAGGGTTTTGTTAAGCCACTCTCCCATAGATTTGTGATGGATATTGCGGGTTACCTACTGAGAAAGTTAGGTAGATATAGTTGTCACTTCCACTTACATGTTATATATAGAGTTAGGTCGATATAGTTTATGCTCCAACTTATTGCAACAAAGGAGAGGATATGATTTGGAAGATGGAAGTAAATTAGAGAGAAGGATGATTTAGAGTACTTGAGAATGTTTCTTGGGAATGAGATATGTGAACTCCATTCCTTTCTTAGTTTTCTCTATGTTTAAAACACATGCTTAATTTACTTGTGGTATCATTTGTCTAATATTCAATTCATATTGAATTATTGTGTGTTAATCGGTAAGATTATTGAATGTCGTGTTTATTTGATTAATTGTCTTGCATGGTTGGTTGTGAGAATATAGGAAATATGATTAGAGGTGGTGATTGTTATCATTAGTACACATGCAAGCTATGTGTATACTAAATATGAATACATACATTGCACCCATACACTAGTATTGTTCTAAAAATTTATTTTTTACTAAAATAATATTATTAAAGGTTGTTGCATGATGGGTGTAGTAAGAGGTTAAATTTGTATGCTTGTAATTTAATTTTCGTTTGAATTAATTTACCTTGGATTTTGGGACTAAGCTACATTTTTATTATAAGATGAAATTTCATTTAATTTCACTTTATTAGAAGATTAATTTCATAAATCTCACAAAAGATTGGATTTGATTTGATTTTACACCTACTTGGGTGAAAAGTCAACATTATCAATTATGGGTAGGTGAGAGTATTATTTTATTATTACTGGGCATTCCTTAGAAAAGGAGGAGCCTCTCTTATCCCATGTCTTGGAAGGTGGTGAGAGAAAATTAATAAAGAAAAACTTTGGAAAAGAATTAGGAGTTTGAATTTTTTTAAGTGTTGAGGATTTTGGAGGGTTAAAATATTGAGAAGGGGATACTAAACATGGATCTTTGAACTTTTAGATTGAAAAGAAAGTAAGGGATCTTATAGAGTTATTGGTTGGTTGTTGTAAATATTAAAGCACAAGCATAGAGGGATAAGAATCCCACATGTTTCATAAATATAGATAGCTAGAGAAGATGATAGTTTGTTGGGAAAATTAATCCTAGTTTGGGAAACACTTGATTGTTTTAATGGGATGGTATGGAATTACACTGCCTAATCCAATAGTTTCAAAGGTAATTTCCTTTTCCCTATGTTTGCTTATGTTCTTCTACTTAATTTTGGAGAAATTATTATGAGAATCTACTCTAATTACCATAATTGATTATATTATAGATAAAATTATGGTTTTAAAATAAGCTAAGTTAAACAGTAATTAAAGTATTGAAATTGTGCTTAGGAAATAAATTTCACATTCATAAATTTACAAGGATTCTTAAACACAAAATTAGTGAAATAATTGCATTGGTTAATGCTTAGTAGTCTCAAGGGTGTTGCATATGTCTATTTTATTCCTTTTGAAGCACCTTCTATTTGCATTATTTAATTTCCATGCTTAGGCCATCAACTATCATCAATAAAATAAATGGTGACAAAGAGAAACCTTGACTTAGTATTAAGGGCTTCATTGAGTAAACCTACGAAATAGAACGTGTTCTTATGGTATATTAAAGAATAATCCTAGTTTCAATAAATGTTGAAGACTACTTCTAAAAATCCCTTTATTAAACCCCCTATTGATACACCTTTCCAATTAAAACACCATTCCTTCACTAATATCCTATATATCCATTTTTCCATACATGTTTAACCCCCACACCTTTACTTCTACCACTAGTATGGTGGCATGAATCCTTATAATATTTCTAATATTATAGGGTGAAATATGAAATCTTCATAGGAGTAATATAGTAAGATGTGGAACAAACCCTTGAATGTATCCTAGATTCATGTGCATATTTTGTAATAAACTTCACCACCTTCACACACAAAGAATACCTATTCAAACACAAGTTTGGCTTCACACACATTCAAATTCACACCACCTTCACACATAGAACATACATATATATATAAACTAGCTCAAGTTCACACACAATGAGACTTGCACCATCTTCACATACAAAGTTACAACCATTCAAACACCTCGATACATAATTCAACCACTTGATACTTAATTTTAACCCATTATCAATATTATATGTTTTATTATATTAAAAATACCCATAAGCCTCTATATACTAAGTAATATTTTACTTCTAATTTTAGAATTTTAAACCTCTCAGTATGAACTCATGTGGGATAATATTGCCTAATTAGTGAACCCCCAGTGGTCTTAGTCTTCTCATGGGGGAGAATAAATCTACATATTGACCCATTTATTAGAAGAGTAAATGATATTGAATATAAACATTCATCAAAATGAAATTCAACTGATAAATAAGAGGGAAACGATAATCCATAAAAAAGCTTAGGGGGTGAATAATTAGGAAAATCATTAAGGTGGAATGATGAATGCAAGACATAGAAGAGACACCTAACTTGGGAAAGAAGGAGGTCTTATAATTAAGGGGACTTAATAAAATTCTCCCAGCAATTTCAAGAGAACAATTAAATTATGAATGAGAAATCAAGATAAAGAGATAGCCAAAGTAGAAGACAACTCCATATTCAAAGGAAGATTTAAGGAGGGAGTAACGAGTGGAGAGAGGATAAATTTCTGTCAAGAAAGTTAAGGGTTAAAATGAAATCCTTAGTGAAGTCATGAAAATGTAGTGAGGTGGTTATGTTAACGTGTCAAAACGACCCAGGTCCAACAATAGGGTTCTCCCCTATAAGAAGTCCCAACTAGACCCCAAACCATTCGGAATAGTGAACCCATGTGGATTATAGACTAGAAACCATTCCTTATTAGGTTTCACTGGTTGCATTCGAGTTCACTATTTATGGTTTCATAATTAAGATATGAAATTCAAGTTAATCTAACCTAAATGAGATTCCTAACTAAACTAACATGTCTCGGTTGGGAGCAAGATTATAGAGGGCGAGAAGTGAAATAGTAATTGGACGTCCACATTCATAATTCATATAACTATTTTAAGAATAAGAGAAACAATTGACAGGATGAAAGAATAAATATTAGAACAGTTTTCTATTTATGTCATTCTAACTCCACTGCCCACATAAAAAAGAACAAAAATAACATATGAAATAAGAAACAGAGAGTTGTAGGAAGAATCCATCCAGATTTCTGAAACAATCTTACTCCATATACCCATGTGAAAGAGCCTGAAGTAGTTCAATATACTCATCCACATAACAAAAAGATTCTTATGCAAAAGTTAATTCAAGGCTTCTCCTCATTCATAGTTCAATGATTGTACATAAAAATTTTGAGAGCCAAAATACCCTTCTCATCGAATGATATTACAATGTATAGGTCAAGGCTAGGTGACACTTGTTGTTCCATATTCTCTTAAGACTTTTGGCATTTTTGGAATAAACTTATTACAAAATTAATTTAATTCACCCTTGGGTAGCCTTTGGCATTCCACTAATTCATCCTTTAGTGACCTTTGTCACTTAATGAAATTTGGATTAATGTGACATGTTAAAATCCTTGATTTCTTAGAGATACTCTCTATTAGAGTCTTCAGAACTTGATAGCTTGACATCACTGATCGAACATAAACCTCGGTTGTCCATGGTTATATTTCTTGCTTTCAAATAGTGATCTTCGTCAATCCATCTTCAACTTTCTCAATGGTAATCATGAGATATTGTGATCATAATTCAATATATGAAATTTTGCACCTTGATCACAAAATAACTTATAGTAAATCAATTTAACAATTCCAAAAACTGAAAACTAGTTAAACCACAAGAATGGTCTAAGTATCGCAAAATGTGACATTTAAACCATCTTTCCAAATGCTACACATTATATATTTTTCCCCATTGAGAATTTTTATGTAAGATCGATTTAAATTGAAAACAATTATGATTAGCATTATATGGATTTCATTCACTATCATTCTAACTTTAGTTTCCCCTTTGAATTTTCCCTCAACTTTCTTGTACTTGTTAATTTTGTCAATTCCTTAATTGTCACAATGAGGCTTTAAAATATATTTTGGGTCTTGTAATTTATTTCAAATGTTTCTCATATTAATTAGAATCATATTTATAAATTCATCCTATTATCTTTTCTCATTTATTTTCTATAATTAAATTTCCGAAGTCTAGTGTAAATTTTCCAATTTTTCAATTAATCATTGGAAAATTATAGAGAATCGATTAGAGGTCCATAGATTTTAAAATTGATTTTATTGATCTTATTAAATCTTAGGAGCAGACATTTGGATTCAGAATTTTTTCCAAGCTTAATCCTATTTTCTAGGAATGATTTAATGAAAAATTAATAAAATTCCTAAAAAAATAGGAGGTTGCAATTTAAAAGTGAATGATTATGTCTTTACTAACTTGAGGTATTCCTTATGTCTCTCCATGATCCAACAACCTCAATTCTTATTTTTACGACCAAAGTAGCAATTATCCCTAATTGGATTAATTTAAGCATAATTATTCAAAATTGACAATCAATGAACTCAATAGATGAGTGCAAAAATTTAAAGTACTGATAAATGTTCAATAATACAATTACCATTCGAAAATTTCCAAATATCTCACAATATCATGACTTTCCTAAAATGGTTGGTTACTATAAATCGAAAGAATTGCAAAACAAGGGAAATAATGCTCAAGACTCTAGAAAAAGATTGGTCCAAAGATTATGAATAAAACTCTTGAAAATGGAAAGATTTCTATTTTGGGAAGGTCTCAACAGGGTTTTCTTAGAATAGAATGGTGGGGCTGGCTACAAGAGCTTGAATATGTAAAATATTGGAGAATAAGAATGTAGAAAACATTTTCCATAACATCCCCTTGTTTTTTCCCACTTTTGAATACAAAATAGAGGAATAAATAGCACTTTTCCAAAAGAGGAAAATAACAAAAGAAGAAAGGAGATGAAATGGTAGGGATGGGACTATAAGTTTAAAATTTCTTATTGAATCTCGATTAATTCCTGCAAATAATACCACCAATAGATATCCTCCAAAAAAATTATCACGAATCCATTAAAAAATCCAAAATCTATGCTTGGAATGGACATTAAATGAAGATTTAACTTCTTCATCTTGCAATGGATTTGGATCCCTCAATCATACTCAGTGAAAAAAATGGTTAATTTTATGTATGATACACCCATCTTGCTCACCAAATTTTAAATATGGATTCATGTGTTGAAATATATGATTTTTCTTCATCCATACTATATGGGAGGGAAGACAAACTCTTTACATCCCATAGTGTGTGCCATTGGGCCCCTCTTCTACCTCTTCCGCTCTCAATCATAGTCAGTGATGAAGTATCATTAGTATCCTGGAAATTAAAACTTGCAAACATGTCATGTCATAAATGAATCTTTCAAGTGGATGGAATTCAGCCTCGCTTAAGGCTAAACTATTTTATTTCATGAATAAGTGGTTAATTAATCCAAAAAATAGGCAATAGGAGAGAGAGTGGTCTACTTAGTTATATAAGGAAACTACAATTGATTTATAATTGCAAGAGATTCATGATTACATTCCCTCTCACTTGATTGGGGTGGTCTCCTTTCTCATCTCCCCTTATTGGTGCTCCCTCCTCTACTTATATAAGTTAATTAGGACCCCATGGAGAATTCCATCACTTAGTCTCATTTTGTTCCCCTTTCTCTTCATAAGAGATAATTTCCTTCCTAGCATTAGTTTTATGAAATTACAACAATTGATACCAAGTGAACCCTCTAAATAGTAGTGCAATTATAATCTTTATTTGACTAAATTTTATGCTTCCTTATATTGCCATGTTGAAACTAGGTCCCACAACAGAATAGTTGAAAACTCCCTCATATTTTATCGAAATCACAAACCATTATTTGATGCATTGGAAATATTATTAATATGGATACACGATCCAACCATTGGCCACCCATGACATTCATTTTATCCTTGCTTCAATTTTTCCACGAAGTCTTCCACCCTCATTGGTCAAGGCACTGGCAAAACACAAAGAGGATGAAAAAGTCAATTTTAAACAATGAAAATCAAGCCCAAAGAAAGGGAAGACATGAAATGCATCGAGTGTGTTCATATCATGTGAAAATCCATTCCATCATGCATAAAGACTCCATATTCAACCGAAATCGAAGTTCAGATATATGTTAAAAAAAGCATTTAAAATTTGTCAAGCAAGTTATAAACCATCTAGAGAGCATTTGAAACAATGTCGAGCCAACATAAAGAAATAAAGAGTTCCAAAACACTTACTCCATCATATTCTAAACATGGTTTGGCCCCCTTTAATCCCCATACAAACACCTTTATTACCTTCAATCATGAATTGCTTCATAATTGACGACGCTAAGTTCATGATAAGAGAAGTAAAGCAGGCATAGACTAGTCAGAACATCCCCAAAATATTGTTGGTTATCTACCAATTTGCACAGTGTGTCGGTGGAAATATCATTTTTACACTACAATCAAGAGAGAAAAAAATGCTTTCATACGCAATGCAACAAGCTTTTGTGACGTCAGTGAGATTTTGGATTTTCTATTGCAACATTGGCATGTTATTCGATTTTCCACGGTGGAAAATCGACAAAATATTTTATTTTCCACCGCAAAGTCGACAAAATATTTTATTTTCCACCAAAACATAGGAAAGATATTGTCTTTTCCTCTACAATGCCAACGAGAATGTGTATTTTTCGTCGTAATGTCGACAAGATTTTGGCTTTTCTGTCGCAATGTCGGAGAGAATTTACAAATATTGTGTTAACCGCCTTTTCATACTTAGCCAAATTTTGGTAAAGGTACTCCCAATACATGTTTGTATGACACCCCAAACATATTTTATCAAATGATTATTTACTAACCAAGAGTCAAATTAATGATTTATCTAACTTGGAAGGAGAAACTCGGGTTAGATAGTTTCCATGCAATTTTTAGACTTGGAAAGGCACGACAAAATTAGGATTCAGGACCACGCATAAAAGACTCGAGAGAAATATAAAGGGCCTTAGAAACTGAAACTTAAGACAATCAATTAACTATAAATTCCCATCATTGGTCGTGTCAAAGAAAGTCATGAGAGAAGAGGAAAACCACTTAGTCAACATGGTCTTAATAACTCATTCAAGAACCACAGTAGAATCAATGACAATTATTATGAAGGTACTGATAGACTTTCAAGCAATAAGGCTTTGTTCAAATTATTCATCATTTACATATAGATATATGTGACACTAAGGAACTCAAAATTTAGTATGAAGGGGGGCGATTTTCTAATCCAAGATCAAGAAACGTAGGGGAGGTAGTTGTGTCCATAAAAATTCATAGCAAGGAAACCATGCTACCACAAGGAGGAAGGAGAGGTTGGAGTTGCCACTTAGTTTTAAGAAACCCAAGAAGAGAGAAAAAGAGAGGAAGAAAAGAGGAGGTAATACCACTAGGTTAATTAGTATTTTACAATGGATTATGTGACCTATAAATATATATTAATTGCACCGATAGTAGCGAGGTTCTCCATATCCTAGCATGGTGGATATGTTTTCATGTAATGTAGTGTTATGTACCAAAAATTAAAAAATTCATGTCGGCTCATAAAATAAAATAAAAAGTAAGACCAAATAAAAAGTAATTAAAAAAACCATTTTGGCTCATAAAATAAGAAAATAAAAACCAACATAGAACTATATTAAACCCATATCTATTAATCACACCAAGAGGGATCAAATTTATTGAGGTGCACATTTTTTATGGAGGAGTAAAAAATTTAATATTAAAAAAAACGTACACCTCAAGAAATTAGATCCATCTCAATTCTTGATAGATATGGGTTTAATATGAATCTACACTGGTTAGTATAATTAAATCAAATCATTGATAAATGAATCCTAAATTCCTTAACAAGCCATTCCTATTTATTGGATGTAATAGTACAAAACATTGATTGAACTCTTAGTATAGGTGTTATGTTTTCCTACTCGAGGTAGAGGATGAAATTCCCACCACTAATGAATATCCTAATCAATTCTTGTTGTGAACTAGTTGTTTTAATTCAATGTTATGAATATTTAAATGATATATTAATTATAAACAATAAATTATTAATTACTAAGGTGAAAGGGCGTAACCCTTCACTATGCATGCTCAACCCTTATAAAGGCAAGCCTCATTGTAATACTTTATCATCGTCTATCAATGTATTATTATTTTATTCTCAATCATGGAAGACATACTCGCTTCTTAACTCCACAACCAGACTCGATTGTTCCATTTGGTATTAGAATGGATTCGCTCCTTCTACACTAATCTCGAATTCAATTCCCTTAAAACCTATCATTTTCTCATCCCAGCCCTTCGCCCATCTCACCTTTCGACCCTCATCAAGTATTCCCACTCCCACTCACTCTCATATCCCCTTCTGATGTTTGTCCCTCATGCAACCCTAATTCCCTTACTCCATATCGCGTTCATATTCCTTTCGTCCTTGTGTTGCCCTCTTCTTTTCCCCATTCACTTCATCTCCCATGTTCCTCCTTCACACTCGTTTCCTAACTCCCACTGCTTAGCTCCTCCACGTGCCTCTTACACATTCCATCCTCCTCGACTCACATCTCTCCCCTTCTCCCACATTGTCCCCACACCGGCCCTCCTTCCTCAGCATACCACCATTGCTGCTACATGCCATCCCACAGCATTCCTTCCACCTGCACTTACTTATTCCCTTTGATCACGTCTCCCCCACATCATTCAACTCCCCTCCCCACCTGCGCCTCCACCCATCCTCTTGCATCCCCGCTCCACCTCCTCTCTCTCTCATATGCTTCCTGCCACACTCCACACTCCACCTGTGCCCACTCTTGGCGTCTTCCAAACTTGTTGATCCTTCCCTCTTTTGCACGTTTCTTCCATCGCCAGCCTTCCCTCCCTCCCTCGCTGCTCCTTTCTCCCACCTTTGATCTGCCCTATCCCTGCCTCCATACTAAACTTCAATATCACCACACGACCTTCCTCCTCGCGTCCATATCCACACCCACCTTCTCGTTGTTTTCCCTCCTCACTACTCATCCAACGCTCCCAACACTCCATTATCCACACTTTATCCCTTCCCTCTTGTCACCCTTGCTATCGTACTACATCATTCCCCTCACTATTGTTCCGTGCCATTACATTACAGATCATAAACCCTAAATTCACATCATAACAAAATAATTATAATATAATAATCCATTATTATTATTATTATTATTATTATTATATTATGTATCCCTTTTATTCCATTGCAAAACCTTTAAAAAAAATAAAAATTCATAATATAATATAATTATTTTGAATAATTATTATAAT
>LPNX011233595.1:57030-75135 GCA_001517045.1 Pseudotsuga menziesii
GGCTGAATCAAAAGACCAAATTGAGAAATTAGAGAAGGACGTCAAGGCCCTTGTCACCAACCAAAAAACCTTGAAGGAAGAAATGAAAAATAACAATACAATGCTTAAGAAAGAAACAAAGACGAAGTTGTTCTAGTAATAGAAAAAAGGATAGATGAAAAATTGGACATCAGGAATTGTTTTGGAAACATAACATCCAAATTCAACATTATTCAAATGGGCATATGATTGGTTTTATTTTGTTTCTTTGGTTGTACTACGGATTAATTATGAGTTGTCATCATTTTAATTAGATAATGACAATGGTTTTCTTGTTGTGATTATTGATTTGGTATGTATACAAAACTCCCTTTGTGGAAATGGATGGAAATCTAACCCAAGTGCTAGTTGTATGGACTAATCTCTATATTCTTTTTGAGATTGCAATGCAAATTGTAATATTAGTTTGATTTTTCTTCTTAATATTAGTGTTGATCGAATAACAAGAATGAAGTTAGTTTTCTTGAAATTATAACATTATCTCCATTGTTGTTTAGAGTGTAGAGGATGTTTTGGTTTTTATTTGTTTAGATGGAAATGTTAATTTACTTTTCTAGTTATTATTTATATTGGTTAAATGTCTAGAATGATAGTGTACCGTCTTACACATGCAAGTTGTGATATTGTTTATGGATTTTCATTGTGTTAAATTTTGTGATACGTAAGTTTTTCGTATGTTAAAGTTTCAAGTGGACACCCCACCCATCATCAGGGATTCACAATGAAGTTGTAGTAGGGAGAAAAGAGTACAAAAGCTAAGAAAAGGGGGAAATCTTATAATTACTTCCATGATTCCAATAGCAAAGGCTTTCCCAAGAAAATGTATGGGCAAATTAGTGGTTAGAAGTTTCCCATAAAAACAATAATGAGAGAGACCATGAGAACCTTCGGTTATTATCAACTAACAAATTCGTACAATGGTTAGTAAAATTCTACTCACTGATGTAAGAAGTCTAAATTGGGAAAGATCTTTCTTTCTCTCTTAGTATTTCAATTGTTTTTTGGATAGAAAGAACAATGCTTGCTAATGTCGTTGAATATCTTTCTGATTCAATCTAATGCTAAGAATTTGTTGCACATGACAATGCAGTGGAAACATGACAATGTAGTGGAAATGCAAGAATTTGTATGCAAAAACTCCTTTACCAAGTATGCAAATAGTCTGCTTACAAAGTGTTTGTCATAATGTCCCGTAGAGGGGATTTATTTTGTTTCACTATTTCCATCAGATAGATTCTGTGAAGGAAAAATTGTTGTCCCATTATGGGAATTTTGTGTGTTTTAATGCTTGAAGAAAATTAAATTCAATGGAGAAAAATTCTTTGTCCCTTATCGAGTATTTATTTTTTGTTATACTCTTGCCAACAAAACAATTTTGAAAAGGAAAAATCATTGTCCTTTGATGGACACTTCTCATAGTTATTTACATAATGAAAATCAATTTTTTGAAGGAAAAATCACTATCCCTTATGGGAACTTCTTATGTTTAATAAAATATGGTGTTGCAAATTGATTTTGAAAGGGATAAATTGTTGAGCATTGGTGGGTTTCCTCTTGCGTTAAGATCTTGTAGACAAATCGATTTTGTAGAGCAAAAGTTATTTCCTTTGTAGTGACATCCTTCTCGAGTTGGAACTTCATAAGTGATTTGATTTCTCATATGTAGAATGATTTCCCCCCTTTATGGACATATTTCTTGTAAATCATTCTTGTAATCAAGTCATTTTTTTAAAAGAAAAATCACAATTCTTTTTGGAAGTGAAAATTTGAAAAAATCAAATTTTTATTAATGATAAATATGAATCTTATTTTTCATAAAATTTTAAAGTGTAATTTTTGTATCAACAAAATGAGTTGGAAAACTTGTAGCTCTTTCTAAGTGTAATTTTGTATAAATAAAATGAGTTGTAAAACGTGTAGCTCGTATGGGCTTGATTTTGCACTTGAATAATATTTTTTGTTGAATCATTTTGTTTATTTTATATTGGATGTGAATCCATTACTATGAGCATTTGGGCAAAATGTTTCTCTTTTTGTAAATATGAGCATGAAGTTATGGGCAAAGGCTTCCCTTGAGATTAGGTTCTTGTGTCATTCATATTTTTGAATATTTTTAATGAACATTCAATTAAATTTTGGCATGAAAATAAAATTAGGAGATTATCTTCATCTTTCCCTCACTCTAAGTTAAACCCCATGCTTATGAGTTCTAGTACAAGGTTTTCCTTCAGATTAGTTTCTTGTGTCATTTATATTTTGATACCTTGTTCTTGGACATCCATTTAAATTTGAACATGAAATTAAAATTAAGTTAAACCTAAGTCTTATAAGTTAAACCTAAAGCTTGTAATTTAAACCTAAATCTTGTAAGTTGTGGTTGAAGGTTTGGCTTGAGATTAGTTTTTTGTGTCATTCAAACTTTGATACCTTGTTCTTGGGCATCCATTTATATTTGGGCATGAAACTAAAATTAGGGGATGATATTTATCTTTCCCTAGTTGTAAGTTAAAATTAAAGCTTGTATATGTGGGTTCATAGGCCTATACCACAATTATTTTCCTCACACAAAGTTTTCTATTTTAAGTATCATGACACATAAATGTGACATAAACATGTATTAACCCAAGAAATCCATGATTCACTTGGAATTGATAAATTAGAAGGGGTTACATAAGGTTTGACCTAATGGACCCCAATTAAGTATTCACAAACAAATTTGGGTCAGAGTTCTAGAAATGAAGAATCCTTACCAATTATGGGTTAGACCATAGGCTTCAAGCCTAAGAAAGAACCCGAATAACATGTGGGTACCCAAAGTGAGTGAAATAAATGATTTCGTAGAGTCAAACCAATGACCAAATACCAATGACAAGAGGTGAGGTAATAGGGGAATACCATCTAAGTAGTAGACATCCTAAAAGAAGTTACGCATCTATACTAGGAAAAGGTGACTTAAAGGAAATTAATTTAGCACATAAGGGAATTCATGTCAAGGTACTAGGTGACCAAGTCATCGTCAAGTGGGTCACATATGTAAATGGCACATAAGTAGGTTGCACAATGGTACCTTCGAGTGTCTTGGCATATATGAGTACTAAAACTCAAAATCCATATGCTACATTATTCACCATTAGCTTCAGTAGTGGATTTCCCATTGTCGTGTCCCAAATTTTTCATTGGGTCACAATGGCCTAATCACATTTACCATATTCATGAGAGTTTTCCAAATTGATGCTAAGGTTCAAATAATTGCCAAGGAGGAAAATTACTATTATCCTAGGTTGGGGTGGAAGATTTGGGATTTTGAATAAGGGGGACAATGAATGATGTTTAAACATTAGAATGGAATAAATATTCAATAAAGGAGCTAAATAAATAAATACAAGAGAAAATTGAAGTGGCAATGGAGCATGGAGACACATGGAGACTATGGGGCCCCCACAAGCTAGAATTTATGTGCCACATGGCATCCTCCTCTTGTAATTTTGAATCCATGGGAAGTATAAAGGTTATTGGATAATTTAGAAGGCTAATAAACTTGGCCATATGCATCATAGGTATAATTTGGGAATAAATTTAACTTACTGTTGAGGCCCCGAAAATAGCAGGCAGCAACAGTAAGGGATTCTCCCCAATCAACGTTCCCAACTAGCCCGTTGACTGTTTGGTGTAGGGAATCCATCCGGTTTACGGTCCAGCTACCGTAGGTCAAAGTAACAAAAAAAACAAAGACTTTACCGATTGCGGCCCGGTCCACCGTGTATTTTCGTATTTTTTCGACTTAATGTATGATATGCAAGTGCCTAATTAACCATGCAGGGCGATAAGATGTGAGGAGCAGTCACAATGTGATGCGCAAGTTCTTACCTCTCGTCTTATACTCACTAGCATCCCAATCATAGACAACAAGAAAAAGAAACTAACTACCTAATCTATCCCTAGGGAGCAGGATTATCATTCATAAGTGAGTAATACATTTTGTACATGCGTTATGAAGAGTTACAGTTAGCTGACACTTCTTTCAAGACACACGAACAATTATAGATATTTGAACAACCAGATAGCCGATTATTTCATGAACAACATTTATTACTCACAGTGGAAAACATTCCAAAAGATACTGAAGAACATTCAACAAGAACATAGGTTCAGGAGGTTAAATACTCTCACAGTAAATGAAACACAGCTGAAAACGAAATGGTTCCTCTTCAACATTATTCATTTAGTCGCATTGGTATATTCCACATTTAGCTCTCTCCAACAGGCAAAAATTGCAGTTTCTGATTGTAAAACGAAGTAGTTCCTCTTACAAGAAAAATAGTTTACAAATTTTTCCAGGGAAAAAGTCCCTTCTAAGTTCTAACTTTACAATATTTAAACTACAGCAACCGCTCGTTTGGGTTGCCTCTCAAACGGATGACCTTTCAGCTTCCCAACGCTTCATATTCCTTTATCTTTTCTACGCGTGCCCATGAATGGATAAGTAACTGCCAGACCTTTTAGAACTGCACCTTTATCACCATTCATTTTGTTTCTTCTTTGGTTTGTCCCTATTTAGGTCCGTCTTCCTTCGCGTTGTAGCAGTTTGACCGATTTCTGTAACCCACCTACATTCAAACGACTAGCATCATTCATCGAAAATGCATTCAAATGATGTCAACAAAAACGGCTAAGCATTGAGAAGCTCATGCACTGTGTAACTACCACAAGGTAAGCACCGGCACCACTACCTTGACAAGAAGCGGGGACTCATCGGATACTCAGAATAATAGCATCGGAAGCTGAAAAAACCACTACAGCCGTGACAACGGAAAGGAACGAGGAAACGGACAAGTGACCGAAGGGCGAGACAAAATCCTCAATCGGAAGCCGGCAAGGTTTGGAAATCGGAAACCAAATGGCTTTCCTAGCCGCAACGGTGGAAGTGGAAAAACTACGGGCAAGCGACGGTGGGAGAAAACTCAGTCGAACGTCAGACGGACTTATACTTCGAAGGCCAAATCACTTTGGGAGCCGCAACGACGGAAGGAAAAGGTTAGAGACAAGCGATGCGTGCGAAACAAACTTAATCGGGGATCGGAAGACTTTGACATCGGAAGCCAAAAGGCTTCCCCAGCCACAACGGCGGAAGAAAATAGCTTCGAGTCCGAGGCTAAAAAGGCAAACATACATCGGCAAGCAGATCGCTTTATGCTTCGGATGGCTAAGCGATTTGGGATCCGCAACGGCAGAAGAGAAACAAGTTATCAGCCGCCGATTTAACATAAGATGACGCTTAGTTTAACAGAAAACTTTAAGTACTTTGAAACTATAAAACCAGCGAGGGTTGAAACCCGCTTGCTTCCGAAACAGCGGACCTTCAAAGACAAAGAGAAATTACCCCTGGCTAGGCATACCAAACTCGCATCTGCGACCAACCATAAAAATGATACACAAGCAATCTTTAAATCGGACTGGAAACCAAGCTTCAAAATTATTCAACATAAAACACGACCAACTACTCAAGCATCCAGCGATGAAAATGACTTTAAATTTTGAGGAGGGGCCCAAAATTCAGAAATTTGGGGAGAAAAGTTGCAGCTGCAACAACTGGCAATTACCTGGTGAACCTAGATCTCTGGGCGATTTATCTTTGAGTGACAGACTGTTTAACAACAAATGCATCTTACTGAATTCTTCCAGCTATCTGGATTTCTTGAATTCCGGAAGTGTGTTCCTTCAATCATTGAAAGTAGTCCAATTTGGGAGAGTGGAAACCAAGATTTTCAAGTCCAGATAACTCTTTGAGACCAGAAAATGAGTTTCATTATTACTTTTGTCTTCAGGTGGCTAATAGCTTCGGACACCACAGGATTGTAGCATATGGTAAACAGAAATATTCATTTGTTCCTCATTCCCATGCCATCCTAGCACTTTTGTGCTTTTGGACTTTTGTCCCTTTTCGTTTGAGTCCTCCTGCATGTCTTTCTTACTGAATCTTAATTCGGGATCCTCTATCCCATAGTGTCCTTTTGTGTGAGTGGTGTACTTCAAGTTTCAGCTCACGGACGGAGAGGATCTTTAGGCAACTTAGTACTCATGATTCAACATCTGCTTTGATTTATGATGCTTAAATAGGAGTTTTTTGACTCTTTATTTTCCTTTTGGCATTCGTTTCTTGGCATGGGATCATTTATATTTAATATACTGTTCACCTTGCTCCTTTCCATGGGTCCTCTGCTGTCACTCCTTAGAACATTTTAAGTGT
The DNA here is from genome assembly GCA_001517045.1 of Pseudotsuga menziesii. NCBI lineage: Eukaryota > Viridiplantae > Streptophyta > Pinopsida > Pinales > Pinaceae > Pseudotsuga > Pseudotsuga menziesii. Next base: position 63,317 of record LPNX011233595.1, read on the forward strand.
GACGTGGATAGAGCCCCAACATAGTATTCCAGACTCTTTGAATCCGATTTATTTCACAGGGATTAAGCAGGACTTCAATGCACACAGAATTATTCAAGAAAATGACTAAACTGGAAGAATTTCATTTATACAAACAACAACCAACAGTCTGATCACTAAATTGTTTATCACCCCCAAAAATTTTGATGTTCCCCAAGCAACCGCGGGTTCGTCCCCTTTATTGAAAACAAGAAAAAATCAAACTAAAGCAAACTAAAAACATGACTCAAAAGATAGCTAGATGAATTATGTATATAAAAGACAGAAGAAATCAAACAAACTCAGGAAAAATAAGGCTTGAGAACCAAACCATTTACTGGTAGGTTCTCCTCCCACCCCTGCAGATCTTGCAACTTGTAAGTAGAAGGACCAAGCTTGGCTGCAATCTGAAAAGGGCCTACCCACAACTGCTGGAATTTGGTATGCTTTCCTTTCTCATCATGGGGGTGGTCCCATTTGAGGACTAAATATCCTACTTCAAAGTCTTTTGTCCCAGCTTTATGCTTGTCAAACCATCTCTTAACTGACTCTTGTTGTTGCTTAAAGCGTTCTTTGGCTTTAGATCTAGCCTCTTCTGCTTTCAAGAGATTATATATTCTTATCTGTAAAACTTCATCATTAGACCCTCTAGACTCTTGAGCTAGTATGGAAGATGGTAGCATGATATTCGGAGGAAGGATGGCTTCCTTTCCATAGACAAGGGTATACGGAGACACTCCAATCGCAGACTTTGGGGTGACTCTATCAGCCCAAAGGGCATTTGGTAATGCTGAGTGCCAACTCCTCTGGTTTTCTACCACAGTCTTCTTTAAAATTCTAATCAAATTTTTGTTAGAGGATTCAGCCAGGCCATTTCCTTGTGGATAGTAATTAGCAGAATAATGCAATTTTATCCCTTTATCATGAGCAAATGCAGTCACTTTAATTGATGAAAAGTATTTAGCATTATGAAAGACTAATGAAACTGGAACTCCAAACCTGGTCATGATATGATCTTGCAGGAAGCTAATGACTTCGTCTTCGTTTATCTTGCGCAGCGGGATAGCTTCGACCCATCGAGTGAAATAATCAGTCGCGGTCATAATGTACTTGTGCTGTAGAGAGGAATTTGGTTTTATTTCTCCAATAATATCCATCCCCCATTGCTCGAATGGTTCCGTGATAATCACAGGCTTTAGGGGTGCTGCTGCTTTAGGCTGTCTCCCACCACACCTTTGGCAAATATCACACTTCCTGACATGTGCGTGTGCGTCTCTAAAGAGCGTAGGCCAGTAGTAACCCGCCCTGAGGATTTTGTGGGCTGTGGTATCCCCTGAATAATGTCCTCCAGCAGGACCGTCATGCAATTCTGCCATCACTTTCTTCGCATCTTCCTTTTCCAAGCATCTGAGAAGAACCCTGTCATAATTCTTTCTGAACAATACCCCTTGCGCAATTTGATAAGATGTTGATTTAAGACGTAGCGCTCTTCTTTGCTTGGAATTCCAATGTTCAGGTAACAACCCTGCCTACAAGTAATGTACAAGGTCTCTATACCAAGACTCGGGAGCTGTAAATAAAGGACATACATCCATTACATGTAATTCGGCCTCATCCCCCCAGGCTTGTTCTTCATTGTTCCTACTTTTAGTCATCAATTTACACAATCCTTGACCTTTAACTATAGAGGCTGGCCTGAATTCAAGGTCGTACTCTTGAAGAGCTATTACCCAATTGCCTCTTCTTTCTCCCAACTCCTTTTGTATAAGAAGAGATCTTACGGCTGGGTAGGGAACTATTACCTTGGTTTGATTCTTTAATATATAAGGCATGAATTGCTTTACTACTTTGAATACTACGTAAGCTTGTTTATCAACAGGTGGGTAGTTCAATTCGGCCCCTGGTAGACCAGTACTCATAAAGGAGATTGGGAATTCATCCCCCCCTTCTTCTTTTTGGGTGAGCACGGCTTCCAGTGAATCATTGGACGCAAATGTATACAGAATAAAGTCTTTATCAAAGTCTGGGATTTTCAAGGAGGGTGTGTTTTCCACAACAGTTTTAATTTTGCTGAAAGCATTCTTCTCAATTTCAGTCCACTTGAATTGTGCATTCTGCTTGACCATCTGCTGCAGTGGCTTAATAGTCTGAGCGAAATCAGGCACAAACCTACGTACGAAATTTATGGTTCCCATGAATGATTGCATCCCCTTTTTATTATGTGGCAAGGGGATTTGTTCAATATCCTTATATCTTTCTGAATCAATGGAGATCCCTTGCTTTGACACTATGTGACCCAGCAACTTGCCTTCTGTGACAGCGAACACACATTTCTTAGGATTGAGTGAGATGCCATACTTCCGGCAGCGTTCAAAAATCTGCCTTAAGTGAAATGCGTGCTCTCTTCTTTTTTTCGAGAATATCGTAATATCGTCCAGGTACACTACAACACTGCGGTCGATCAATCCATGGAAAGCTATGTCCATAGCTTTCTGAAATGTTGCTCCCGCATTTATAAGCCCAAAAGGCATCCTTCTGTAGGCAAAGGTTCCCCATTTGGTCCTAAACGTTGTCTTTAATCTTTCTTCTTCGGCTACGAACACTTGATTGTAGCCAGAGAAACCATCTAATAATGAAAACAGTTCAGAACCAGAGACCATCTGCAGCAATTACTACATGGGTGGCACAGGGTAGTTATCTTTATCAGAAGCACGGTTTAGATTCTTGAAATCCACGCAGAGTCTGATTTCTCCAGATTTGTTTCTTGCTGGTACCATATTTGACACCCACTCAGAGTGTCTAACTTTGAAAATGATTCTAGCATCCAATAATTTCTTCACTTCACTCTGAATCAGCGGTTCCAACTTTGGATGCATTTTTCTCAACGGCTGCTGATATGGCTTGACACCTGCTTTAATGGGGATGACATGTTTGATGATTCTAGTATCGTATGTTTTCAAGTCTTCGTACGTCCATGCAAAAACATCTTTATATTGTTTAAACAAACTGACGAACTTGTCTCTTTCCGTTGGTGAACAATATTTCCCGAGATTCACAAATTTAGGATTCGTTTCAGTCCCTAAATTAATCAGCTCAAACTGCAGAGATGAGCTGTGGGTCTTCATGTTGGCTGGTCTCCTGAATTTTTCATTTAAATCGAACATTTTTTCTAACGTTCTAACTCCTTTAGGAATGAAATTATCGTATTTCATCTCAGCCTAATGCTCTTCATCGTCTATGATCGCTCCTTTAAACACATCGTCATTTGTCAAACATTCTATGATCTGTTGGTCATCATCGAACACTCTTAGGTTCGTAATCATATCAGGTACAGAGGGCCTGAAAAGTATTTCAACAGAACACCGATTATTAGTGGGTACGAGCCTAGCGGCTAATGTGGCCAACAGGTCAGCTGCTACGTTTTTAATTCTTGGAATCGAAATAATGTTGAATGCTTCAAAACATTTAAGCAAATCCCATACCTCATTCTGGTAAGCCTTTAAGTGAGGAGAAACACAATGTATTTGATTCCGGATCTGTTTCACAATAATTTCGGAATCTCCAAAAACTTTTAAATTACTTACCTTTAATTCAATTGATTTCTTTAAGCCCTGCACCAGTGCTTCGTACTCAGCTGTATTATTAGTACACTCAAACTCTAATCTACATGAAAGGAAATGTTTATTCTCCTGGGGATCGATTAGGACACAGCCAGCCCCTGACCCCTCTAATGTCTTTGAGCCATCAAAAAACAAAATCCAAAAATCACTAACTACTGAAGGTGAATCTATTCCTACTGCTAAGCTTACTATATTACAGTCAATCTCATCAGCCTGTGAGAATCGAAGGAGATCAGGCTGGGTGTGAGGTGTGTTGCTGGCTTCTTCTGCTTGATAATTCCCTGGTTCTAACTCAATAAAATAGTTTCCCGATACAGAATCCACTGGCACATTCTTCTCCTCCAGCTGAGTAACATTGTACTTCATGTGAGGCTCCCTTAGAATCTTAATCTGGTTTGGACTCCCTTTGTATGGAAACCAAAGATGGGACCAATCCGAAGCGAAATATCCATTTAATTTGGCCGACTAATCTCTGCTCAGGACAAGACCATAAGCGTATGGTATATTAGCCACCACGATGTTAATAACTTGGCAAACTTTGTCATTAGATGCCAGACGAACTAGGACATCTTCCAGCTCACCAATTACCTTTACATCCGTTCTATCCAATTGAACCACCCTCCACGTGGATGGCTTAGGCTGCCCATTGATCTTTTTACAGACTGATATGGGCATAACATTTACGGACGCCCTTGAGTCTACCAAGCAATTATGCACATTATGATTGAAAATTTCAAACGTGAGGAGGAAAGGTGGATGTTTGCTTTTAGACTTACCTCCAACGCTGGTTTCTCCAATTTCTTCTTCTTCCTGAGGTTGATTGTTGGCGGGCAGCTTCTCATCCGATGCTTCAAGTGCTTTCAACAGTTTCTCTTTTTGCTGTGGCACTTTTCACATTTCGAATAGTGGCACATTTGCTTTTACCTTTTTTAAATCCTCCACAATGTCATAATCCATCGGTTTCTCCATGGGGTGAGGTTTATCAGCATTTTCTCCACTTGTCTTGACCTGCGCTTCACTTTGCTTAGGATTTTGGCTGGTAATAGTGAATTTTGGGATTTTATCAGCCAAAGATTTGTTTTGAAATTTCTTCTTAACATTTCTCTACAGCCTCTTAATATTTGGGAGTATAAGACTGTCTTCCTTAACCGTTCCTTGGCTCCTTGTGGCTACGTTGGTTTCCATAATGTCCTTGTACCCCTGATTCTTTTCTTCTTCGGCATCAAATAACGAGACAGAATTCCATAAAGCCATGGTTTCCTCTTCCTGCTCCTTGGTAGAAGTAGAAGCAGAGTTCTCTTTTCTTTCTTCATCTCCCTCTTCTGTTAATATAGAATCTAACAGTTGATTCATGACCAGTGTCATCGAATTAATCCATTGAGGACAATTCTTTTCAGAGTGTGGCTGTTGGTGGAAAGTGCAAAAATTGTCCAAGCCTACCTCTGTTAAATTCATAGATGCAGTATTGTGAGGAGGAGGTTGAGACTGATGGTTATCCTCTCTTTTCTTATAATATGGCTTATAAAACTTTTGTGATTCCTTTTCTTTCTCCATATATATGATTTTGTTGGAAAGTTTTTGCATCATTTTGGCCATATTTTCCAAATCTGGCGACTTTTCTTCCTTAGGTTTAGTAAACAATAAGGCTTTTCTCCCTGCACTTTTTTCTCCTGACCGTTCTGGATAGTCTTCAATGCTCTCTCTTTCAGCTTCCACCACTTCTGCTTCTTCATAAGTTTCCGTCAAGGTAAGCTTGGCCCTACCTTTGGCAAACATGGCCAGATCAGGGCCTAAAGCTGAAGTATAATATTCAATTAGAACTTTGTTTGAAGGTCTATCTGTTTCAGAGAAATTCTTGAGATAGGCTGCAAACCTTTGTGTGAAACTATGCACCTTTTCTTTTCTTTCTTTCTTCAACGCGCACAGCCCCTTCATGAGAGTTGCATGAGTTTTCTGAGTTGCATACTTACTTCTGAAAATTCTTTCAAAGGTATCCCAATCAGGGATAGAGTTAGCAGGAAATCGAAAGTACCATGACGCTGCAGCTCCTTTAAGGGTATGCGGGAACAGTCTGCATACCACATCTTAATGTTCCCCGGCCCTTAATCCTTCAATTTCCAAGTAAAAACTTTGTAGGTGATCATCTACTAGTATTTTCTCATTGGGGTCAAACTTAGGAAACATCTTGTCAAAGGCTTGAGGTAGGTCATGTAATGGAGGCGCAAGGTTTAATGGTGATCTGGCTCTCCATGCAGGTGGTGGATTTGGTGGGTTAGGTGGTGGATTAGAGTTTACTCCTGCCATGAGTCTGGGTGGGGAGTGAGGAGGTGAACCAACTGGAGTATGAGCAGGAGAACTGTGAGTGGTTTCTGGGCCTTCTTGATTCAACGGTAGCACAACTTCTTGTAAGGCTTTTTCTAATAGCTCTTCCCAGTCTCCAACCAACACTGAGTCTTCCGCTACAGGACGATCTTTCCTTTTATACTCTCTTCTGGGAAATTCAAGGATGATTGGCAACCCCCCAATCTTCTTTACATATGCCCTGGTGTGTCTTCTCAGATCATTAACAATTTCATTGCCAACAGAATATAGATGTTCTCTTTCTTCTGGAATTGGATTTTGAAACCCACTGCTTTCGGAACTGTTACCGGTGGAATATTCTTGGGAAAATGGGTTTCCTCAGCCAGCCATACACTGGCGGCCCTCCTTCTAGCGCCAAAACTATTGAGGCCCTGAAAATCGCACACAGCAACAGTAAGGGATTCTCCCCAATCAACGTTCCCAACTAGCCCGTTGACTGTTTGGTGTAGGGAATCCGTCCGGCTACCGTAGGTCAAAGTAACAAAAAAAACAAAGGCTTTACCGATTGCAGCCCGGTCCACCGTGTATTTTCGTATTTTTTCGACTTAATGTATGATATGCAAGTGCCTAATTAACCATGCAGGGCGATAAGATGCGAGGAGCAGTCACAATGTGATGCGCAGGTTCTTACCTCTCGTCTTAGACTCACTAGCATCCCAATCACAGACAACAAGAAAAAGAAACTAACTACCTAAACTATCCCTAGGGAGCAGGATTATCATTCATAAGTGAGTAATACATTTTGTACATGCGTTATGAAGAGTTACAGTTAGCTGACACTTCTTTCAAGACACACGGACAATTATAGATATTTGAACAACTAGATAGCCGATTATTTCATGAACAACATTTATTACTCACAGTGGAAAACATCCCAAAAGATACTGAAGAACATTCAACAAGAACATAGGTTCAGGAGGTTAAATACTCTCACAGTAAATGAAACACAGCTGAAAACAAAATAGTTCCTCTTCAACATTATTCATTTAGTCACATTGGTATATTCCACATTTAGCTCTCTCCAGCAGGCAAAAATTGCAGTTTCTGATTGTAAAACGAAGTAGTTCCTCTTACAAGCAAAATAGTTTACAAATTTTTCCAAGGAAAAAGTCCCTTCTAAGTTGTAACTTTACAATATTTAAACTACAGCAACCGCTCATTTGGGTTGCCTCTCAAATGGATGACCTTTCAGCTTCCCAACGCTTCATATTCCTTTATATTTTCTACGCGTGCCCATGAGTGGATAAGTAACTGCTGGACCTTTAGAACTGCTCCTTTGTCACCATTCATTTTGTTTCTTCTTTGGTTTGTCCCTATTTAGGTCCGTCTTCCTTCGCGTTGTAGCAGCTTGACCGATTTTTGTAACCCACCTGCATTCAAACGACTAGCATCATTCATCGAAAACGCATTCAAATGATGTCAACAAAAATCGCTAAGCATTGAGAAGCTCATGCACTGTGTTACTACCACAAGGTAAGCACCGGCACCACTACCTTGACAAGAAGCGGGGACTCATCGTATACTCAGAATAATAGCATCAGAAACTGAAAAACCCACTACAGCTGTGACAGCGAAAAGGAACGAGGCAACGGACAAGTGACCGAAGGGCGGGAAAAATCCTCAATCGGAAGCCGGCAAGGTTTGGACATCGGAAACCAAATGTCTTTCCTAGCCGCAACGGTGGAAGCAGAAAAACTATGGGCAAGCGGCGGTGGGACAAAACTCAGTCGAACATCGGACGGACTTCTACTTCGGAGGCCAAATCACTTTGGGAGCCGCAACGACGAAAGCGAAAAGGTTAGAGACAAGCGATGCAGGCAGAACAAACTTAATCGGGGATCGGAAGACTCTGACATTGGAAGCCAAAAGGCTTCCCTGGACGCAACGGCGGAAGAAAACAACTTCGAGTCCGAGGCTAAAAAGGCAAATGTACGTCGGAAAGCGGATCACTTTATGCTTCGGATGGCTAAGCGATTTGGGATCCACAACGGTGGAAGAGAAACAAGTTATCAGCCGCCAATTTAACATAAGATGACGCTCAGTTTAATAGAAAAATTTAAGTACTTCGAAACTATAAAACCAGTGAGGGTTGAAACCTGCTTGCTTTTGAAACAGCGGACCTTCAAAGACAAAGAGAAATTACCCCTGGCTAGGCATACCAAACTCGCATCTACAACCAACCATAAAAATGATACACAGACAATCTTTAAAGCGGACTCGAAACCAAGCTTCAAAATTATTCAACATAAAACATGACCAACTACTCAAGCATCCAGCGATGAAAATGACTTTAAATTTTGAGGAGGGGCCCAAAATTCAGAAATTTGGGGAGAAAAGTTGCAGCTGCAACACTTACATGGGAGAGGACGAATCATTTTGGAGCTAGTGAGACACTTGGAACAGATTCCCTAACTCTATGACAACAATGATGAAGATGCTATGACACCTATGACACAAATCAGATCTGAAGGTTGAAATCTGACATATATTTCATTTCAGGTCGAAATAGAGCATCCAAGAGAGCGCTCGTGTGATTTGGGGAAGCTCAATGGGTTCCCACTCAAATTGGGGGAAGATGGAAGGCTAGGAAAGGGAGGACACATGGAAAATCATGAGCACACACCCAAATTCGAATTGGCTTGAGTTTGTAGATGGATTGGTAACCTTAGAATTCTAAGGATGTTTATAAAATATAGGAATCAACCAAGATAATGGCTTTTTATCATTTGAGAAATTGTCGTTTGTGAATTGTGAGAGCTAGTGGATGACTAATTTTCTTGCCTTAGCCAATTTCGAGGGTGAAAGATTCTCATCCAAGTTGGTGTTTGGAGAGGCCACCTAGGTATTTCATGGATCTTTAATGGAGTCTTATTTTCAAGTGTAAGATACAAGAAAAAACATATATTCTTCTATTTCAACACTTTCTCTCAACCATTTCCGGTTTTTATTGCATATTCTTGCTCATGGAGGGATTGTGCTTTGGGTGAGTTATTGATCTCTTTGGGGAAGATTATAATGCTCATTATATTATGTTATGATGTATATGATCTTAATTTCATATTCAAAATACTCTCATGTATAAATACCCAAAATAATTCATGTAAAAATGTTGAACAATGAAGAAATAGTGTCATTTCCCCACTATCTTGTTGTGAACCATTGTAATGTTGATGATTTCGAAGTGGGAGAGAATTTCATTGTACATTTATGATTTTAGTCATTTAAATATACTCTATTATTTATTCTCATAAATTTTCAATACGAAATTCCCAAGAGTTGTATGTCAAAATGACTTTTAATGAGCAAACAATGACCATTCCCACTCTATTTTGATATTTGCCATGGTAATTCTTATTATTTTGAATGGAGGAATGTATATGTGATGAATATATGATTAATGGAATTTAATTAATTTTTTCAAGTCTCATGTTCATTACTTAAGCATTGGAAGCCATTTTACTCATTTTTATTGCATTGGAAGAAGATTTGGTGCATTTTCCCCAAGGGTCGAAATTGTGATTTGGGAGCTATTTTGGAAAGAGTCATAACAGTATGTATAAACTGAAAATTGATGCATATGAAACTTTTAAAATATCCCTTACACATACCCTACCTATTTTCTGAGATTCGAGTGACTTTGGGACAATTTGAGAAGCCATTTCCGGCAATTACCCAAGAGGGATTGGAGCCCCAATTTGCTAGTAAAGTCCCCTACTTTGAACAGAACATTAAACAAGTTTGAAAAAGTAATTGGGGGGTCATAAAACATCCATGAAAATCATATTTAATTTCTATTATCATTCATGTACGTTTTGAGAAAATTTGGAAGTATTTGGGTCAATTTGGAGGTCTAGACATCAAAACAAGTTAAGGTTGAAATTGGGGAAAAAGTGGAAAAATTGGTCATTTTAAAAACTCTCCAAATGGGAAATTACACCAATATATCCTTCTAAGAGGATATTAGACCTTATAGCCACCTCCCATGGGTGGGATCAATCTGAAAAGAGATATTAAGGACCTTCCCCGCAATTAAATTGGTCAAATTTGGTGGCAATAACTCAAAATTGGCCATACCTTTAGTTGAATCCTTGGAATCCACATCGCTCCTATTTATATTTTTTGTCACTTAAATCCATTCTTTGTTGGTATATTTCAATTCCTTTTGGGTCTAAGAAGCTAGGAATAACTTAGAAGGGGTATCAAAGGAATCAACTTGAGATCACAAAGGAAAATCCATAATCCTACGATTGAGGCTTTAATAGCAGAAGAAAGAGTTTGGAATGTTAATATACCTAACAAGTTGTGTAATGACCTTGGTGTAGACCTTAATCAACACTTTATCCTTCATCTCTTGAGATAGATTAAATTTTATGAAAATACACTTTCAACAATGTTGGTTAAAGAAAAGTTGGTGTTTGTGGCATATGAGTTTCCTACGGGAGGTCGAGATGAGTTTTAGGAAATCCTTAAAATACACAAGAAGGCTTGGGAATTCTATCCAGACAAGGCAATGAAACCAGGTATACTCATTAACAAATAAATCCTCATACCATTTTTAAAAATGGGAAATTTGTATGACACGTTCATGGACCCTGCACAACCACCTCAATGGCATGCTTATATTCTTTAAATGTGAATTGGAAGAATTCTTTTGTCAAAATTTGGTAGCCATGAAAACCCGCCTATATTTCCCTGAGCTTCAATAATTTAAGCAATAATCACATTTTCTAGGAGCATTCTACCCTCAAAATAACATAATAGGGATTAGTGCCTTGTCCCATCACAAATAATTGAATATTTGTTCTCATAAACTTGAATGGAAATAACACTAAAAGGAATACCATTACCATGTGGAGAACCTAGGAAACAAACTTCCAAAGAACCTTCGATGCAATTATCATTGTTGTTGCTAGAAATTTTGATAGAGGTACCTTTCAAAGATAAATTGGGCAAATGGGAGACATTGTAGCCCTCTCTAGCCTGATGATGGCCAACGTAGAGCCTATTGACCAACAAATGGCATTAAAGTCTATCAAAAGTGGTGTACATGTCAATTGGATAGCTAGAAAAGGTGGTTAGGACAAAAAAAAAGATCTTCTCATAGATTTGTTGAATAAGGGGAAACCCTAAAAAAATCCCCCATTTTGGTGTTGGGACATTGATAATATTTCAAGCAACTTGTTAGCAATGTCCTTCTTAGACAATTAACGAGATGAACTTGTTACAAAAATTTCATCACTTTAAAATGCCTTTTTATTGGAGTTTAGTTTGATTCTACACATATAAGAGTTGATCATCATCAATATGGATAAGAGCATTCTCATCCAATAGATGGTTCTTCCACTTTTTCTGATATTTAGAAAAAAAATAGCTAAAATAGGCTAAATAAGATAAATTGTGCTTATTAAGTTGGGAATGTAATAACCAATAAACTTTCAAAACATGGAACCAACAATAATCATTGAGTAGACAAAAAAAGTCAAAACTTATTATATATCATGTTTTTATTTGACAATATTTAACCATATATATACACCTCATCTTAATCAAAATCCTAGTAAAATGACCATGAGATAACACAAATCTCTTTATAACACTAAATATGGAATATTTTACATTATCAATACTTATGTTATTAATTATATGACTCAATTTATTTAATGTACTTTATTAATAATGTGTAGTTCCATTAAATATTAATCGTATATTATTATGTCCCCAACAAGGGGATGTATATTAATCGATCATGGCCATTATTTAGACTAATTTGTACTAACTTTAACAAAAACATGTAATTTAGACTAAGGTTCTGTATTATAT
>LPNX011233602.1:0-17622 GCA_001517045.1 Pseudotsuga menziesii
TATATATATGATGAGAAAGTAGATTGAATGATGAATCTATGGGTATAAACTTCGACAAGTAATTCTCATTTTTGCAGTGTTTCAACCTTGCTAAAGTGAGACATTTCTGAAAACTGCAGAAATGGTGCTGGAAATGTTGACTAAAAACTCTCAACTCAGAGATTTAAAATATCTTGGTTGAGAGTTATTTTCGCTCGAAATCTAACCCATATTTAAGCAAATATCTCGTTTGAAGGTTGTTTTAAACTCTCGGATGAAAACTTAAAAGATATCTCGGTCGAGGGTTTTATCACATAATGCTTCAAGAATCTTTTAGGGGCCGACACATTAAACTCCCGTGATTCCGATGGGATTCCACAACTTCTGGGTCGAGAGGTGTATATATAGGCTCTTGTCCAAGATAGTTTTCATCAACCTCTCAATCGAGAATTTTTAGTCTGTTTTTTAAAGACAATAGTTTGCAGAGTGTTTTTCAGCTGAGAGTTTGCAGATCGGTTTTCAACTGAGAGTTTGTAGATCGGTTTTCAGCCGATAGTTTTAAAATTTCTTGTTCATCCGAGATTTTTCATATCTATATTGCAGTCGGGAGTTCACATATCAGATTTTGCAGATATTCCGATATTTCAGATTGTCCAAATTCTTCAGGCCACAAAATCTTTTCTTCTATCAAGGTATTTTCTTTAACCTCTGTTTTGGCGGGCTCTTATTTTTTTCATCGAACACCTTCTATGAAAACTAAGACTATGGGGAGATATCCTTCTTAACAAGGTAGAGCATTGTAGTTTCAAATTATTTTTATCATTCACCCATTAGGTACTTTCATGAATTTTTGTAAATTTTATCCCGAAACCCTATTTTGGCAGATCCATAACTTCTTCCTCAAGAACCCTCAAGTCTATCTGAAGATGTGGACATGGAGACAAAAAACCCTTATGTGAAAACTAAAAATTTGGAGAGATATCCTTCTTGACAAGCTAGAGCATGGTAGTTTCATATTATTTCTATCATTCACCCATTAGGTACAGCAAGCATTTTCTCAAGGCCACCTGAGCTAGTTTTCCAACACTTAGTCATTTTCAGGACTTTCTCCAAAGCTTATCCTAAAACCCTATTTTGGCACCAGCTCAGTTCCCCTTCTTAGGGAACATGACCACTTTTTTACGGATTATGCTCCTGCAACAACTAGAAAGTGAATGCTAGTGCTTCCACTTGTCAACCGGCTTTCTACAACTGCTCCTTCTTCCTAGTGGGTCAGTGAACTATCATTTAACAGTTTCCCAGGGATAGGTGTCTCATTTTATTAATTATAAAAATAAATAATTCTTCAATTGCAATCTTTGAACCACTTGGTCATAAAGTTTACAATAAATTTAACATAATGGTTTTGCTGAAATAAATAATAATATTTATTTTTCATTTTTGGGTATGTTACAAACACCCCCTTAAGCTCAACATCATCCTCGATGTTGCTTAAGTTATTTTGAGTCTTCTTGGAACAGAGCTGGATATGCCACCCACATATTGCTTTCTAATTCCTAGGTTGCTTCAACTGGACTGAGGTGTTTCTATTGCACCTTTACCTATCCAACGGTGCGATTCTAGAGAAAAATTTCCCTCTTGTCGAGAATACAATCCGGTTCCACCGGAAAATCTCCTTCAAGTTCTACCTGAATCACATTCTAGTACATCACATGAGTAGCATTCTGTATATACTTTTTCAAAATAGAAACATGAAATTCGTTTTGTATTTTAAGGTTAGGTGGCAAGTCTAACTGATATGCCACTGGCCTTACTTTTGCTAGTATTTCAAATGGTCTACAATAACTGAGTGCTAATTTAGCACAACTCCCTAGCTTAAAGGAGTTTTTTTGGGGTTTAACTTTAACAAACACATGCTCACCTACTTGGAATTGCTTCAAAGTTTTTTTAAGGCCGGCTTGATTCTTTTTTATGTCTCAAGCAGTTTTCAAATTGCTTTGTACCTGTTTCACTGTTAGTTCCAATTCTTTTAACATGTTAGGTCCTAAGATCAATCTATCTACTGGATTGCTCCATGTAATAGGAGTGTTACATTTTCTACCATATACTATTTCAAAAAGACTAAGTTTTGTTGAAGCTGGATAATGATTATTATAAGAAAATTCAACCAAGTGTAAATAGTCTTCCCACTTCTTGGGATAATCTCTAACATACATTCGTAACATGTCTTCTAGTACTTTATTAACTATTTATGTTTTTCCATCCATTTGCGGATGATAAGCAGTACTAAAATTCAATCTAGTATTTAGCCCTTTGGATAAAGATTTCAAAAAATTACCATAAAATTTAGGATCTTGGTTAGAAATTATTACCTTTGAAATTCCATGCAAGCGGAAGATTTCTTTCATGAAGATGTCAACAATGTTAGCAGCTTTATAAGTTGTTTTAACATGTATAAAGTGTGCTACTTTACTTAGTTTATCCAGAACTATCATTATTGAATCATTTTGTTTCTGGTTTTTAGGTAAGCCAGTTGAAAAATCAAGACTGATGACTTCCCATTTCCAATTCAGCATTGGTAATGGTTGCAAAAGACCTGCTGGGTGTTTATGTTCAACTTTAACTTGCTGACATTCGATACACCTAGCTAAAAATTCATCAAGTTCATTTTTTATATTAGGCCAAAAGTACTCTTTTCTCAACATGGTTATCATTTTTTAATACCCCAGATGTCCAGAATAAGGACTTTTGTGTATTTCATTCAAAATCAACAATTTAACTTCCGGTATATTTGGCACTTACAGTCTATTTTTTTATAGTATTAGACATTTTTCATTAAAACTGTAATCAGTAATTATCATTTTAGATACATTTTGAGTTATCTTTTCTTTTAAACTCTGGTATTCTGGACCCATTTTATTCCTTCTTCAAATTGATCTTCTAAATCAGTTTTATAACTGCTAATGGGAGCTACAATATTTGTTACTCCATTTTTTCTTAAGGCATCAACCAATTTATTTTCTTTTCCTTTAATGTGTCTAATTTCAAAATCATACTTGCTAAGGAAAGCTAGTTATCTAGCTTGCCTTGCGTTTAGATTTTGCTGATCAAACATATATTTTAGGCTTATGTTATTTGACATTAGCAAAAATATTTTACCTATTAAGTGATGGGGCCACATTTTTAAAGCAGGGATTATGGTAGCCAACTTTAAGTCATAATTTGCGTAATTCTTTTCATGATTTTTTAACTTTCTTGATTCGTACACAATTGCATGACCTTCTTGTGTCAATACTCCACCCAAACCTTCATTGCATGAATGAGTGCATATGAAGAAATCTTTATCTGGATCTTCTATTTCTAGAATGGGTGCAATGGTTAATAATTCTTTTAGTTTATTAAAGCTGGCTTTGTATTTCTGATCACAAACAAATTTCTTACCTTTTTCTGTAATGAGGTTATAGGATTTGCAATTTTTGAAATCCATCAATAAATTTTATGTAATAACCTGTTATTCCCATAAAGGACCGTACATCAGTTACTTCATTAGGAATATGCCATTCAATTATAGCTTTTATTTTATTCGAGTCCATCGATATCCCTTCTTCAGATATTACGTGCCCTAAATATTGTATCCTATCTTTATAAAATTCACATTTGTTGAACTTAGCATATAGATGATGTTTTCTTAACAGTTGTAGTATTATTTGTAGATATTCATACTGTTCTTCTTTTGTCTTAGAATACACTAATATGTCATCTTTAAAGATGACTACAAATTTGTCTAAGTATTTACTTAGGACATTGATCATTAAGCACATAAAATTGGCTGGAGCGTTAGTTGGCTGGTGAGTGCACAAACATGAGGGTCTCTTTTGGCGCATTAGATGCAATAGAAAACTGAAAAAACAGACATCCATCAACTTGTATGGATATTTTGAGACACTTACACAATGAATCTTGCGATGAGTAAAACACAAGAAATATACGAAATTGAATGACCTTTCCAAATATATAATTTTTTTCTATTGAAAATGTTGTTAACTGTTTGAAGTTAGATATTTTTTAACGGGCACTTTTTATTTTTTGGACAAATTATAAGGTATATGTTTTTGTGGGTGCAGCGTTTGAGTGACTAAATGATGGAATAAACTTACGAAAATCGGTATACATATAGAGAACATATAGTACTAGTGCACGACTATTTTTCCAATAATAAATATAATATTTTTTATTTTTTTATTTATGTTCTAAGAGATCAAACCTCGAAAACGGTACATCAATTGTGGGTGCAGCGTTTGAATGTCTTAATGTAATTATTTGGAAATGGGTTTTTTATATCATGTAGAACTCGATGTTCTTTAGTGCACCATACAATTTTTTTTTTAAATGGTTGAGCAACGAAAGAGATATGGACGAAACACTAACAGTGTGTTTTTTGAGTTGAGGAGTGATGATAGAAGATAAATAAGAAAAAAATAGAAAAAATAATGTATTCTTGTTAAAATTTACATATTTGGAATCTTCAAAAAAAACCATATATGTTTCTAAAATCTCATAACAAATGGAGGTGTGCAGCATAATCAGACGAATCTCTAAACACGAGCACATTGAAAATTTGGATATAATGTTGAATTAGCCATGGTTTATCATACTCCAAGGCATAGGCATGTTGAATCCGAAGCAAATTACGAAGCAAACACATAGGCATAAGAATTCCATGCAAGCATGGGTCGAGGCTCGGCCTTATCATTTGGAGGGAACACATTTTTGAATTTAAACAAAACATGAGCGCGTTTTGACTTCATTCTACCATTGCATCTAAAAGGTCCCTCAACTTCTTGCACACACCCTGGCCCGAAGGGAACACCTACAAACTTGTAGTGCATGTATCTTGTCCCGAAGACAGTTTTAAATATGTCTTTATCTTTAATTTTGACTTGGTGATACCCAAACCTTAAGTCGATCTTTGAGAATATCGTCGCTTCACGTATCTGATCAAATAGATCATCAATACGGGGCCAAGGATATCTGTTCTTAATTGTCATTTTATTAAGTTGATGGTAGTCTATACATAAATGTAAATTACCGTCTTTCTTTTTAATAAAAAGGACCGGTGCTTCCCAAGGAGATACACTTGGTCTTACACAATGTTTTTCTATTAATTTTTGTAATTGTAATTTTAATTCATTCATCTCCAAGATGTTCATTCGATAGGGAGATTTTGAATTAGGTACCGTTCCAGGTACTAATTCAATTGTAAAATCCACATTTCTTTTGGGAGGTAATCATGTTTCTTTCAGGAATACATCTGCGAAATCTTGCAAGATCGAAATATCCTAAAATCCTATTTTATCTTCTTTACCAAATTGTTCATTATTTGTTATGTGTACAACAAAGACTTTACATCCTTTTCTTGCAACCATTTTTCATCTATAAGGATAAAATTTGTTTAACATATATTTTCCTGGGTATTCGTGTGACAATAATTCTTTCTCTTTCATTATTTAAACAAGTAAAAGTTTTTTGAAAACAGTTTAAAATCACTTGATGTTTTTCCAGCCAATCCATTCCTATTAGGGCATCATAGGATCCTAATGGTAACACATTTAACTTGACTTGAGTTTCAAACTGAATCATACGAAAATTACTGCTTTCAACATAATTTACGACCTTTCTTTTAGTTCTTGTAGCTAACTGAACCAACCAAGATTTTTCAAAATTTTTTAAAGCTAAGTTGCACTTTTCAACTATGCTAGGAGATATATCACTTAAAATAGCACCTGGATCAATCAAGATGGAAACGAAAAAATTTCTATCATACTTTGCACTTGCATCATGAAAGTTTGATGATCCGTCTATTTGTTCTCCAGAGCTGCATTTATCCTGGACATCTCGTTTTCCACATCTCCAACTGTTTCTTCTTCTTGGATAGTGTGTACGTTGATGTAGTTCCCCTTTTGGTTTGGACAATAATTGGCGTAATGCAGTCCTTGACATTCCCAGCATTTCACAGGTGGGTGTGTGCAAGAAGTTGAGGGACCTTTTAGATGCAATGGTGGAGTGAAGTCAATCACTATTGATGCAAAAAAAAAATCATCCCAAGCAACACCGAACCTGCCAAGCCTAGTCCCAAGGCTAGCAATAGGCATGCCAACTAGGATAGTAAGACAAATCGCGCCTCTGTTTTAGTGAAGGAAATCGTGTGCGCGATTTCCTTCACTAAAACGGAGGCGCAATTTCGAAAGCCTGTTTTTTTTAAAATTGGACGAGGCCGTCTTTTTCTCATAATCGCGTGGCTATTGGATGAACGAGGACCAACTCTCGATTGTGCAAACGCGATTTTGGGTGTGCTTGAGCCCTCCATCTCCACCTTTGGATAAACCTCCCTTTTGTGAGGTATTTTCCTCATTTCTTTTTATGTTTTTTTCATTTTCTTCATCAATTTATTTCCCTAGATTGAAAACTTAAACCATATTAAATTAAATTATGGCCAATTGAAACAAAAACCCAATGGAATTGGCCAATGGAAATAAGAACCCAATGTAATTGTCCAATTGAAACTAATTCCTCAATTTAATGATAAAAATGAAATAATTTTGATTATTTAACAAAATTCCCATGCCCAGTGAAAACCAAAACCCCAATTAACTCAAAAAACAAATGGATATATTGGGATTTTTTCCTTGTCATCTTTTATTTTTTTTTGACATTTTGTACACTCTAATGTTGAGTCTTTAAGTTGTGTATTTTATATAGTTGGTTGTGATATGATCCAAACCATCCCATTGTATCTATGATAACAATTATTGATGTAGGAATTGACAAGTGGCCTCATCTAAAGGAATTACCCTGCCTTCCTCATAGAAATATAGTCACCCTCATTAACAATAGCTACCATAGCCATTGAATATCACCCTCATCAAAATGATAATAATCTTCATTATTAATAAATGGCTTAGAAATTGATTACCAACTTCATTCAACAATAGCCGCTCTCATTAACAATAAATAGCTTATGAATAAACTAACACTCTAACAACGTGATCCATAACTAGAATAGAGACTAACTACTAGTCTCATCCATATTACAATTCCCCTCATTAACAATAATAAAAACATGAAATAACTACCAATCTCATTAATTATCCCTAACTACAACCCTTTTCATTTAAATATTAGTTTCCCAATTCAATTAACTAAAATTATTATTGAACAATAACCCTTTTTAATTAAAGATAGTAAAACTAACATCCTAATCCAAATGATATTCTCTCTAATGGTATCTATAGTAAGAATAAGTGTCATTCTCACTGTAATAAAGCTCATTAAATCACTATTTCCATATGCATATTCACAAGGATCCTTGTGAATCCATACCAAAATTCACAAATAAACACCTTATAATTTTGATGAAACTTCTCGAAGTTGCTCTTTTAAGAACATCAATAAACACCTTATAGTTTTGATGAAACTTCCCAATCCAAGTGTCAAAATAAGGTATAGTTCAGCTTCCCATGCTTTTAACAAATATTTCGTCATGAACGAAGGGTACTTTTTGGTTAAGGTCAAGACAACAAAGTTCAACAATAGAATCTATGAACGTGAAGATCCATAGGTAGGTTGATGTATTTGATTAAACATGCCAATCACATACTAGACCATACATGATATTTAATCCAGTGGAACCCTTGCAACCATAAAATCGATAAAGTTAAATGCTAAATAGCTTTTGGAGTCCAAAAAACATCACACTACAACAAATAATTACATATCTAACAAAAATCGTTTCCTATACTGGTATTTTATTCATCAACAACACATTATGCCACTTATTCTTTACTGTAAAATTCAAGATCAATATTTAAATTTACATGATAGATTTAGTTTATATGTTAATAGTTATACAGTTTTCAGTTCTTAGATATGTCATTATATCATGTGTTTATATTTCTAATGATATTTTATTTGTATTTATGATTGCAGTGGCTACTATGGATCGTAATAATGCGGAGATACTGAGGTTCATTGGACATTTGAGAGAGATTGGTTCGGCTTGGAGGGGTGGAGATGAGCTTTGCCCCTCCCTGTCAGATTCATTGTTATCTATTGTTGATACGATCGCAATATCGAATGATACGTTGTATAGCATCACATCTTAGAGGGAGAGAAAAAGATAACAATATGTTGATGGGTTGAGTTACAATGAGGTAAAAAAGATGAAAATAACAAAACAAGCCATCTATTCATTGTTTAGACTGCCCGGGACGGATAACATCCCGGAGATCAGTAGGCCACATATTTCTATTGAGTGGTGCACTTTTCCACCCATCAAAGACAACTGGATGGATAGGTGGTACATGGTTTTTGACATTCCCCCTCACAACAATAGGGAAGTACCGATGTACTTCCTCCGAAAATTGTATGCAAAGTTTGTGATGGGGAAACATGTCAACTATTTTGACATGTTGGGCTTCCAGGGAGTTGGTAGGGGAATGCCCCAACATCGACCCCATGCTAGGCATAGAGATGCCAATCCACAGATACCTGCACCCTGTGCCCAGCTACCGAGGGCAGACATCCCTCCTGCACATGACATGGTTGCCCATACACAGGATGCATTTTTTACTCTAGCTAAGATGGTCTCTCGACACACGGCCACTATTGACCAGAGAGCGCCCTCTTCCTCTGCTGGTGTACAACCACCAGCTTCTGGTGGTGGAGGGACATCTATTGGTGGGGATAGACCGACATCCCATGTGCCTCAGAGCAAGCCGCACGTCTGCACATCGTGTGGGGGACCCTATTATGGCCCTGGACAAAGACATGGTACCAGTACGATGACTGGTGGTCAGGTAAGGACTTTGTTTTAAAACTTTGTTATTGAACTCAATTTTTAATTGTTCCATACTATATCTAACATATTAAAAGATTCGTAATATATATGCAATATTTACTCTTGCAGGAGATTGATGCCTCTCACGGGGGTGGTACTGCACCCGGTGTGGTTGTACCCGAGACGCAGAGAACCATAACTGAGGTAATATTTAAACACTTGTCATTTTGTTATTACATGTATAATTTTGTTAATGCATGTGTTAGTGTTGATTAATTTATTAAAATGTCTAATATTTACAATTTTTGAAGTTGTAGGAACCCCACTTAGAATGTGATGCTGAAGGCATTGATATCAACGACATAGTCCAAGGTGGAATTTACGACTACTTGAAGAATGTAAGTACATGGGTTATGATTGAATCTTGTTCGAATTATTTAAATATCTTACTGTACACTCCTTTATAGATCATTAATGTAAATATAATTTTTAAACTTGTAGATGCTAGAGGCATCTGAAGAGGGGCATGAAATTGATGGAAGTGGTCACTCCCATGGTGGATATATGTCCCAGGAAGGGGTAAGCATATTACAACATGTTATTTTTTCAGTACATATTATTACATCCATTCAAATCCATGTCTAACTATTGTAACACTTTATTAATGCAAACGTCATCGCAGATTCTTGCACCGCCTCTTTGGTATGGATCTCTCTGTAGTCCAAACATAGATAAGGGGGTTGTTTACACTAGACGAGGTCCCTCTTCCTTGAACAGAGCGGGTGTGCATGAGGATAAACCTACTCATCCCACGGTAATGTACACACTTCCAATGGCAGTTGTTGGTTAGCTATGTATTCACTTCACAAGTGGTTTTTCTTAATGTTATTTTTGCATGTTTATAGCATCAAGATGTAGAGTCATCCGTGCCAGACCTTAGTGGGATTGTTGATGCCGCTGTCAATGCCACATCTACAATAGGGATAAGTCACACTGAGGTACATCTACTTGAATATTTGTAATTGTACATTTCATTTGTATTGTTTCTGGACATGCACGATGTCTAACTATTTAATCATTTGGTGAATGTAGCCACACCCTGGTCCATTAGTGCACGCAACTGAGGTTGATGTTCAACCTACGGCTCCTCTTACTACTGGAGCGCACCGGCCTCATCCCCTAGAAATAGTTTTTTCGGTGAGATGTTCATTTTTTACATAATTGATTAGTACTTTCTCATTCATGTACATGTTGATAATTCTTGAGATAATTGACATATTTGTTTTTATTCGCAGAGAAGCATGGCAATGAGGCTCGTTGCAAGGTCGAGTATAGCAGAGGCACCTACACCCTCGACACCACAGGCACCTATACCCTCGACGGATGCAGTGAGTCTTTGTTTTATTTAAAATTGAGTCATAATTTAAATTTTCAAACTTTGTTATTGATGGACAGTACTAGTTCAGTTACCTGATCAAGAAATATTGTCATTGATTTGTAGTCACCAGAGATGCACAGTGGTCGTAAACAGAGCCAAAGAGCATCAGGGTCCGGGAAAAACAAGAGAAAGTTAGAATTTTGATGTGTTAGTCCAGGACAAATATGTATTTTTATGTACAGTCCGAAGTTAGAGTATAGTGGCACGATCCAGGACATATGTACTTTTGTTTGCACATGTACATCAAATATGTTTTTGATACATGTACATTGACAGGCCATAGATCTAGGCCTTATATTTTTGTATTATAACTTTAATGGTATAAAAAATATTTCATATCAAGGCTCTTGAGATATTCAAGGTTCAGTATTTAAGTGTGATTATACATGTGTGGTGAAGAATGTTTCTATATGTAATGTTCCCAATTTTTTATAGATTTTACGATTGTATGGAGAGATCAGTTATAAATTTGAGAACAATGCACAATTACAATAAATTACGTAATGACAAAAATGTACATTTTAATTGTTTTTTACCACGATCCAATTGCATATACAATTTTATATTAACAATGTCAAATTGTATTAAAAAAGATGGAACATAGGTCTAATACACATTTAAGCACCCAGCACAGCTAAGCAACTGATCCAACTTGGTGGAATACAAAACCACCTTACCCACATAACAACCTAACAAACGTTTAAAGGATGCACGAAGTTGACACACTTAAATGATGCACCGGTGTGGTCTACATAAATAAAATTATTTTTTGGCATGATGTCTTTCATCTAACGAGTACATGGGATACACATCAAACCTAAAAGTATTCGAGTATTATAAGGTTGATTCAAAATAACGGTTATGACTATATCCTGCACATTATGTATGTCCTACACATTATTTTATCATTTTTTAATGTACATGGCATTTGATGAATCGCCTCGAGTAACAAATTTGAAAGAGATGAAAGTTATGTGTGATTAATGTACATGGCATTTTCGAAGCATTCGTAGCGTGAAGATATATATATTTTGTAATAATGGCATAATAGAATGGCCACTTGTTTCTAAACATAAACATGTTCCATTACATGGTTACTGACTTAATGGCATTATCTCCTCCTGCATTTCATCGTACAAATGCTAACATCTCTTATATGAGGGGAAGATCTACAATCACCTTCAAGCTGATGCTTATGTGCAAAAATTTCACATTCACTTACTGCGCAAAACCCTAGTTTCCAAAATTGAAAAAAAAAATGATCCCTTGTCCATGGACCCAGAGTAAAGGGCCACTCTAGCACTATCGCGATGTACTGAATCCAACGGATTGGATGGTTCATCGATCTAAGCAACGGTCATCAATCTATTGAACGTTGAATCCCACCACCCACAGGCTTTTAGGGACACCTGTTGAATCCCTATCCGAGGCATAGAGTGGGAACCATGCATCAAAAAGGGCTTTCAGTGGGTCATGCAAGTGTGTTTAGGTAGGTTCCATGTGAAACACTAGCCACATGTTCACTGTCAAGGAATTTGCAAAGCCAACCCATATGTGCAGAAATTAGACATTCACTTACTGAGCAAAACCCTAGTTTCCAATATTGACCAAAATAATGGTCTTTTCTCCATGGAAGCAGATTAGAGGGCCACCCTAGCACTATCTTGATGTCTGAAATCCAACGAAGCTGACGGTTTGTCGATCTGAGTGACGGTCATGATTCTATGGCACGTTGAATCCCACCTCCTCCAGACTTTCAGGGACACCTGTTGAATCCCTACCCAAGGCATAGAATGGAAACCATGCATCAAAAAGGACTTTGGGTGCTTCGTGCAAGATTATTTAGGCATGTATTATGTGGGAACGCTAGCCACACCTTCACGGTCGAGTAATATGTGAATTTGACCCCTATGTGCAAAAATTTCACATTCACTTACTGAGCAAAACCCTAGTTTCCAAAATTGACCAAAATAATGATCTCTTCTCCATGGAACCAGATTAGAGGGCCACCCTAGCACTATCCTAATGTCTTGAATCCAACGGAGCTGATGGTTCATCGATTCGAACAACGGTCATGATTCTGTGGCATGTTGAATCCCACCTCCTACAGGCTTTCAGGGACACCTGTTGAATCCCTACGCGGGACATAGAATGGAAACTATGTATCAAAAAGGGCTTCCAATGGGTTACGCAAGCATGTTTAGGCATGTGTTATGTGGGAACGCTAGCCACACCTTCATGGTCGAGCAATATGCGAATTTGAACCCCATGTGTAAAAATTTCACATTCACTTACTGAGCAAAACCCTAGTTTCCAAAATTGACCAAAATAATGGTCTCTTCTCCATGGAAGAATATTAGAGGGCCACCCTAGCACTATCTCTATGTCTTTAATCCAACGGAGCTTACGGTTCGTTGATCCGAGCAACGGTCATGATTCTGTGGCATGTTGAATCCCACCTCCTACAGGCTTTTAGGGACAGGTCCTATTGAATCCCTACCCGGGGCATAGAATGGAAACCATGTATCAAAAAGGGCTTCCGGTGGGTCATACAAGTGTGTTTAGGCATGTGTTATGTGGGAACGCTAGCCACACCTTCACGGTCGAGCAATATGCGAATTTGACCCCCATGTGTAAAAATTTCACATTCACTTACTGAGCAAAACCCTAGTTTCCAAAATTGACCAAAATAATGGTCTCTTCTCCATGGAAGAATATTAGAGGGCCACCCTAGCACTATCCCGATGTATTGAATCCAACGGAGCTGACGGTTCATCGATATGAGCAATGGTCATGATTCTGTGGCATGTTGAATCACACCTCCTACACGCTTTCAGGGACACCCGTTGAATCCCTACCTGGGGCATAGAATGGAAACCGTGTATCAAAAAGGGCTTTTGGTGGGTCGGGAAAGCGTGTTTAGGCATGTGCTATGTGGGAACACTAGCCACACCTTCACGGTCGAGATATATGTGAATTTGACCCCCATGTGCAAAAATTTCACATTCACATACTGAACAAAACCCTAGTTTCCAAAATTGACCAAAATAATGGTCTCTTCTCCATGGAACCAGATTAGAGGGCCACCCTAGCACTATCCTAGTGTCCTGAATCCAACGGAGCCAATGGTTCGTCGATCCAAGCAATGGTCATGATTATGTGGCACGTTGAATCCCACCTCCTATAGGCTTTCAGGGACACCTGTTGAATCCCTACCGAGGGCATAAAATGGAAACCATGTATACAAAAGGGCTTCTGGTGGGTCGTACAAGCATGTTTAGGCATGTGTTATGTGGGAACTCTAGCCACACCTTCACGGTCGATCAATATGCGAATTTGACCCCCATGTGCAAAAATTTCACATTCACTTATTGAGCAAAACCCTAGTTTCAAAAATTGACCAAAATAATGGTCTCTTCTCCATGGAACCAGATTAGAGGGCCACACTAGCACTCTCTCGATGTCCTGAATCCAATGGAGCCAATGGTTCGTTGATCTAAGCAACGGTCATGATTCTGTGGCACGTTGAATCCCACTTCCTACAGGCTTTCAGGGACACCTGTCGAATCCCTACCTGGGGCATAGAATGGAAACCGTGCATAAAAAAGGGCTTCCAGTGGGTCGTGCAAGCATGTTTAGGCTTGTGTTATGTGGGAACGCTTGAAAAGTGCATAGAACTGATTATTACATATTATAATTTAGTATTTAATTACAATACGAAATTGCTTACATTCAACTCTAGCCTTTTTAGAAAACCAAAATGATCCAAATCAACGGATCACATCAAATAAATTAGGTTCATGTAATATTAAATGTGTCCATTAAATCCCAATTATGTTTCCATCATTATAATTCAATATTGCATGACATTCACTCCCATTCTTGAAAATCCAGAAAACATTCCAATCATAATCATGTGTCTATAGGAAAAAGCTTTGTTAGGAGGCAATCTCGGATGTAAATCACCAAATTTAAACCATAATACAATGTATTGCATTGAAACCAACTAATAAATACCCAAGGTATATCACATTTTGATGTTACTTTGCACTTGCATCATAACAACGTACTAGGTATCATATACTTGCAAACACAAATGCCAAGTGGGATTTCAAATGTATGGTGTAAAAGTGTTTACATGATTGAAACACATTAATATTTTCGATATACAAACATGAATAATGACCATAATTAAACTAAGGACTATGCGCAATGCATTTTCATATGAAATATATATAATGTGTATCAATAGTCTAATATTGTTTTTGATATTAAATCTTTTCATTGTGCAACTACAAGCATTGCAAGATATTTTACATAAACAATACAAGACATCATGGCATCAATGAACCATAGTATTTATGGTATATATATAATTTTGTTCATAATAAAAATCAAATGCCATCATGATAGAATAGTGCAAAAAGTTTGAATTGATTTTTGGAATAAAAAATGAAATCTAAAGAATGAAGGCTGAGTATTTGAACAAAAACTCTTAACAAGTGAAAAAAATGCTTCATCTATAAGTATGATTGCCTAAGCAATAACATCTTATATTAATATTTCTTGAAATGTTTATTTTAATTACAGAAATAACATATGAAAAAACTATTATATTTAAAGGTTTCAATGATCTCAGTACATGCACACTAAAGTCAACTTCGTGAATCAACATGATTTGAAACATAAGTCCACCGGATTTGAAAAAGTTGAGTTCGACATTAGAGTGATTATGAATTGAGTTGTGACAGTAAGATAAGATTAGGGTTAGGATTAGGGTTTCCTAGGTAGGGTTATCATTTCGGCATCTTGTTTCCATCATCCTAATTGTATATATCGACTGAAAACATTGACAATATTGATATATATGGTTTATTGATCATACGTAAAATTTGGCATGTTCATTAACTTGACATACAAGAGAATTTTTGGCATATTTATAAACAACATTAACTTGACATACATGGGAAAATTAAAATTATGATACATTCCTCATTGTGCTAGATCCCACCTAATATCATACAGCCAAGGCCTCTGGATCATCTCTTATAATGATGGTCTCCATTAGTCTCTCGTGCTATGTATCTGGTAAGAAGTAGCGTACAAGAACACAAAATTGACATATTCATAAGAAGCATACATGGGAAAATTAAAATTATGATGTACATACCTCATCATGCTAGATCCCACCTAATATCATACAACCAAGGCCTCTGGATCATCTCTTATAATGATGGTCTCCATTAGTCTCTCGTGTTATGTAGCCGGTAAGAAGTAGCGTACAAGAACACAAAATTGACATATTCATAAGAAACATACATGGGAAAATTACAATAATGATACATACCTCATCATGCTAGATCCCACCTATTATCATACAACCAAGCCCTCCGGATCATCTCTTATAATGATGGTCTTCATTAGTCTCTCGTGCTCTGTATCTGGTAAGAAGTAGCGTACCTTTGATGAATTCCGACTAGGCATTGTTCGTACCTGGAGGTTTGTACCAATGATTAAGTTGGTAAAGTGATACACACTTGCACCTGGTTTGTAATCTCTGTAAACATATCCACCCTTCTTTCTTGCATTGTTGTCATGTGTAAGATATTCACTTTTAACAACCATAGACCCGATGGGGAAGTGGTTGTTTTCATCATCAGTCATGGACATAATGAGGGTTTGCTTTCCCTCTATACAACGTGCCAACTAGTAATCACCACCCCATTCACTATCTTTTGAGGAAACCACTGCGTATATGTGTCCTGCATAGTATGATTGTAGGTATATGATCAAATATTTTTCGTGTGATACAAGGCCATTAATGTGAGTTTCAAGACTACGTAAATTTTACAAAAAAATGTAAAGGAAATGCATCATACCAGGTTATACAAGGTCTGATACATGATCAAAATCTATAGAAATAGACGATTGGTCTTCTTCCAATGGAGTTAACTCAACAATTGCACGTTGATCAAGTGGAAGTGATATGCGATCCCATCCATCAACCCAATCTAATGATTCACACACATCCCAGTCACCATCACAACAAGGCGGGCAAAAACAAGATAGTTTTCTGGTCCAAATTTCAAATACTAGGTTATTAGAGCTTCGAACCGAATGAAAGCCACGAGTCCCAGGAACAGTCTTGCATTCCCATGCATGTGAACGATCTATGTCTACCACCTCCCAAAAAAATCTCTCCACATCTCTTTCTTGTGGATTCTACTCGCATAGCTGATTCCTCTCCCATTACTGACGTGCACCACCTGACTATATATTGAGCATTTCAAATAGTAGATATTGTAGATAATTTCAATTCCTCTATTCATAGGGATGTTTTGACATATGCTCCGGCTCCATCATGCTCTCATTTACCATGCCCAGTCTCAAAATAGTTCCACATATGTGGAACTTTGTAGTTTTTATGCAATGAACACAACCATTGAAATATGCGTGCATTTTTTCACTGACCAGCACATCCATCAGACCAAATCCAGTGTTGATCCATCTGTATGTTTCTACCCTTCAAATGATCATAGAACATGATGAAGCAATGATGTACATAGTGGAAGTCATGGCACCTATCATCACTTATGTAGAAGTGATATTCCTTTAGAATTTCTCTTTTCTCTTCACTACTGTTTGGGCCATGCCTATATGTGATATGCACCATTAAGGAAACCTGCTTAGAGTGATAATACAAACTTTGGATCTCATTTTGAGGTTGCAAAGTGTAGTTCTCGGCAAAATCAACAACTGAAAGTATAGTACCACGAGGAAATGTATCTCTGCATATTCTAAACTTCTCATCTTGCCATCGTGCCAAGTGGACATGCTGAACATATTGACGTGTCTTTTCAATAAATTCCTTGACGAAGACACTAACTTGTACCTGTTGACACAAAATGATCTCAATATCAGGTTTTTTTGTAAGTAAGGAATGAAATGCAACTGTTCGCACATAATTTTATAGATAAATGCATGTACCTGAGATGTCACCAATTGTATTTTTTTGCTTTCTTTCCCTGGGACTATTTCATAGCTGATATATTTGAAACTTTTCATGTCTGTAACCATATTCCCAATTTCATTGTCTCCAGTCTCGTGCATACATTGGCTCAATAATGCCATTCCAGCAGAGTTGGAGTAAGTTCCATCCAAACAGGATTTTGCATAGTAAGTTTGCCCCTCAGGCCTATTGCACATGATACTATGAATGAATTCTCTTGATGAGGTCGGTGGTATTGTCAAGGAGCAATCCTGCGCATGGTTAGTATGCAACACATGACGAATGTACAAAAATGTTTCATAGTAATATTCATATTCTACATGGTATCTACAACAACAAGTGTTACGAAGAGTATTTATT